>OX326971.1:2471354-3076354 GCA_946800305.1 Medicago arabica | reverse complement strand
AAGCTACTTTCAAGTCTAAACCAGCTACAATTGTTAGTATAGGTATGAAAATTCCACCACCACCTATTCCACCAGCACTTGATATTGATGAAGCTATGAAGCAAAGAAATCCAGCTACCACCAAAGGGACTGAAATTTGCAACTGTGATTCATGGAATCCTTGTGTAACATTTTTTAGCTGAGAAATTTTCTCTAGAACATGGTTAATATTGAGTATAGTTGAAATGGGCTGTGTTTGTTTTGCATTTGAAGGATGGAAAGCAAAAAAGGTGATGAAAAATAAAAATATAATACTTTTAGTTCTCATTTTGCTTTTGAGAGAATTCTAGCAATGATAAAGAGTGAGGTAGTGAGGTTAGGTGTGAATATTGCTGATTGGCACTATAATGGCTTTATATATAGGGACATAGAAGAAGTGATAACAGTACAACTTGTTGTTTTGTATACTATATGATAATATTAGTGTCTTTACACTTTCTTAATTAATGGTGAGGAAAAGAGAGAAAATAATGCTTTCTTTATGATTTTTTTTATAGAAAAAAGTTGATATATAATAGAAAATAAAAATGGTGGATATATATCATTCAGAATTGGGTAACATGAACAAGGAGGACAATGCAATGGAACCACATGTGATGTCAGTATAAAGCAGTTCTAATGTGACAAAATTAACAGGTCTTTGAAGGAAAAAAACAAGACCACGCCGTTGATTTTGATACCTATACATTAGACAATAAACACAGTGTGCTAAATTTCTCTACGTCCCATATTTTTTCGTTTTGGACACATAATCAAGGCTCCTTCATTCTACAACATAACAAAAGTTACTTATTTTCTTTGGTTATGAAGACTCTCTTCTAAAATCCTCAATCGAGACATACCCCAAGATAAATGGACTTTAAAGTTCGAATTTAGATGCATTAGTAACTAAATTCTAGTTAATAATTATTTAATTTTAAATCATACTATTTTATATATGTATATATTTGATAAAAATTATATTCTGTAAAAAAAAAAGATAAAAATTATATTGATAAAAAATATAATATAATTTTATCGGTGTATAAATTCAATCTTCAAGACAAGCAAAACCTAACTCAACCTACAATGTTAAAATTATTAAGTTAAATATATTCATTCGAATCCAAATCTAAAACCTCACGGTTGTATGTATGTGTGAGTTTCATTATTGCGTTTACCTTTATACATAATGTGATTTGTTTTCATCAGGATATTCTAGATATATGCTTCAATTTCAAAAGAAATATAAAAATATTAATTTGGATGTATATGTGATTCGTGAAGAAGCTTGCATGCAGATGTCTGTTGATCATGTATTGGATCCTGAATGAGTCAAAACTAGGTACTTGTTAGTGGGTGTGCGAAAAGGCACCTGCACTTAAGGGACATGTATATAGTGGCACGATGACTCATAATGCATGACTAGTTTTTTCACGAGAAAAAAGGTACTGTCATGTTTTTTCTAATAGATTCTGGATATATATATCCGAAAATTACCTTACACTTTGTTAAGTCTAGAAGAGTTATTTCTCAACAAAAAAAATCCAGAGAAGTTAGGTCACTGGTCACATGAATCTAGACAAAAAACAAAGATTTCTGAATACACTTTTTTATCATTCACTAACACACTTTAACTGCTTTATTTTTTCATTATTACCAAGTTAATACCTTTTAAAAAAGTGTATGAAATTTTGGGAAATAACCAATCATATGTAGTGCAGTTCCTAATGTTTCATGAAACTCTCACATAACTGGTTAGTTAAAAGTTCGTTGTTTATGTTTTTCTTTTCCTTTCTAAAAGTTTTGTTTAAATTATAGGTACTGCAGATGTGGAATGCAATTAAAGACTCTGCAAAGGAAAAATAGTAGACACAAAATTAATTTGATAAAAAATGTAAATAGAAAGTCTCAGGTGTTAGCATAATCTTTTTTATTTTATTTTAAAATAAACGATATTCATTTGTTCAAATTGATTGAGTACATTGATACAATACATATCCTAAGTTGCTAAAAACAAAAAAAATAAATTTGCGAACAATCTCACATCATCCATGTTAATAGCATAAAATGACAAAGTACCTATGCCTACAAACGCGACTATATTCAAGTCTCCGGAATACTCATGTCTCCGGATCTGCAACATTGATGACGCCAAAGTCATTGATCGAATCTGCACTTGCTCAAAGCTAATATTTCAACCTGAATCAAATAAACACCACACTAAAACGGTAAATGAAAAACACACTGCACAAAGACGGGAAATCAAAACAAACAGAGCCGTGCAGAGACGACGAAATCACAAAAACAAACGAAAAAAAAAACTGAAAATATGTGGAAGTCACTTATTTAATTAGGATAGAAAGAAAAACAACTCGGATGGTGATTTTGGATCAAAATTGACCCTAAATCACCCCTCTTCGATAGATAAGAAGAAGAAAGGACCGACAACTAGGGTTTGAAAAAGAGAGAAAAAAGGTGTTAACATAATCATTATAAAGCAGAAGAACTATTGAGTTTAATTAACTATTTTCCTTTCATTTTGCATACAAATTCTAGTTTCTTTAATATTTTTTATGTTCTTGTTTAATTATTTTCCTAAAATATACTAACTCATCATACATATGAAAAATGCCATGTCATTAAAAATAGAGTGAAAATCAATGTCTCACAATATCTTACTATCCGATTTATTAAAAAAAAAATTAAACTAGCATTGTCATTTTTATAATGATACATGAGCCCCCGACTTATTATAATAGAGATACTAATTTGCCCATAGCATAAAAATGACAGGGACAATGTATGGGTATCATAATTTTTTTTTGTAGGAAACATTTTTTGATTTTAAAAAATATTGTGGATTTGGTGGGTTTTGGAGGCTTGGCTAGGTCAGATAACTTCATTTTTGGCATTTATGATAGCTAGTGTGGAGTGGTCCAATATTCTTCATGTTGAGATTCAAACTCTTCTAGTAGGGATCAATCATGTCATACAAAATGAGATTTTCTAACCTAATTTGCTATTCTGACTCCAAACATGTGGTTCAGATAGTTCAAAGTGAGAATTGACATTTTTATGAATACACTAATTTGTTGGACTTTACGAAGGGCATTTAGATTCGGAAATTGCTTTTCTCCTTTAATCTAACGGGAGTTAACTCACGTACGACAAGTGTCAGCGTGAGTTAATTAATTTTAAAAAATGTTGAGCGTGAGTTAACTACCGTTGGATCAAAGGAATGGACAATTTTAAATAGGAGAAGAGCAATTTTCTTTAGACTTGGATTGAGACATGACATTTAGATTTGGATTGAAAAGTCTCTCTTCACCATATTCTTATGATTCATGAAGCCCTACCAAACTGTTCTTAGATTTTTAGGTGAATGTTTTAGAGGTCTCTTTTACTAAGAAGTAATTTTTCTCTTTGTTTTGTTTTTGTTTTTCGTTTAGTCATGTAAGATGTAACCAAATAAACCATGTTGAACTCATTAGAGAAATAAAAAAAATACTAGCAGCCCTAATAACATTAGAGTTTAATTAGTATGCTTTCTCACTATACATTACTTTTCACCGATTGAGCATACCAAGTAATTGATAATAATATTATTGTCTCAACTATTCAATGTCGAAATACACAAAATTCACTCCTTTAATTTCCATGAATTTGTTCCCTACACAAGACTTTACCAAACTTTTGACATCAGATTACCTTGAGCTGAACTCATAACTAATGTTACATTTGTTCCTTTTAAAACTTTTTAGCAGGATAATAATCCTCAAAGCTTGATTAGGCTTTACTTATCTCCTGACCGAACTTCAATTACTAGAGTCCATTTCCCTTTAAGATCAGAAAGTTAACACCAGAAGAGACCAACTATATAAAGAAAGAGTACAAGAAGTACTCCAATCCATATACAAGTAATGAAAAACTAGATTTATATAAAATTTTAATCTCATTTTTTTGGGAGAAACTTTTTAAAATGTTCTAAACATTTCTATAAAAATATCAATAAATAAATACATGTTGACCTAAGGGATCAAAACCACATGCATATTTTTTTTATAGAGATGATAGAATGCTATTTTTTTTTATAAGAACAAAAAAAATGAAAGTCTATAACTTTGTAGAAAGAAAAAAACATATTTAATCCATATTTTACCATTGAACAAACAATGACCCTTGATCTACTCCTACCGAGAAGCCAAATTTGTTTAGTTCCCGAGGCATCATTCATTCCTAATCCTGAACTCCCAAATAGACCATAAGTGCCATATTAAGGTCAAATCTTTGTTGCCTCTTCCAAATTCCAATAGCTGTGGTACTAAAATAAAAGGAGCAAATCATCCAACATAGGACATCACACCCTACCACTGAAAACTTTAGGAAAAGTTTACTCATTTTAAATTGTGGCTTGTAAATTATTTGTACATACCAAAAATGTTGATAATTTGTTTTTGAAGGGAAAAATATTTACATATTTTGTTACTTCAATTTACAATTTTTTTTCCTATAACAACCTTAGCTATATTACCTCATTAAGCCCATCAATTTCTCTTTGCAACAAATACATAGAGATCATTTACAAAACAATAATAAGAGTAAAATAATAAGGCACACCTTGTGCTTGCAAGTGCTATGGTTTAGTAATATAATCCCATTTTGATTTCTTAAAAAAATAAAAAAAATAATAAGGAAGGCACTCGAAACACTTTTTAAATATTTTAAAATAAATAATTATTTTTTATAAGAGTCAAATATTTCGATTTCCAATGCATTGATTACACACATTTTCGTAAATACTTACTACTTATGGTCCTTAAAAAATGCTCCCGAAGTACTCATTAACATTTCTCTAATAATAAATACTATTTTTTGACAATGACACAAAAAGAAACAAAAAAACTCTAAAAGAAAAGAACACTTAAAAAACTTATTTTCATCCTGTTAGTGCAATGTTTATATCCGTGATTCAAATCCCGACCCTATATATATTATGCAATATTTTTATCAACCGAACTAAACTTACAAATATTTACGTTCTAATAAATTTTGCTGATAAAAAACAGTGTGTGAACTTGGGAAACATGCACCACTCCTAATCATATTTGATCTCTTAATTCACTTAAATATTCAAGCTTGCTATTAGTTTTTTTTAATGACTTTACAGTCTAAAATTAAGAGTATGGTTACTTGGCAAAATCAATATAAAGACACGAGTTATTGAATCATTTTTGTGAGAATTTTTTTTTTCTCATTTCTCCCAATTTTTCATTATGAATTACCTTTTCAAGGTATAATGGGAAGATGCTCTTTTGAAAGTTGGAGGTCATGTTCTCTCTATCCTAAAAGTGGCCATTAAAATTTGATTATGTGATAATTTTAGTGTAATCTTTAATATCCCAACTGGTTCTGCCTCTTGCTTGGAAAGCATGGGTGAAGAAAGCTACTTAATCATTTAAAAAAAAGCTACTTTACAATTTGATTCTTTTATAATAACGTATTCTAGATAAGTATATGAGGTTCAATGTCTCCAGAAGAATGATATGGATAAGATTTAAAATGTCTCTTAGACTAGGGACATGCAGGTTTCCGGTTTCCCTATAATTTTTTTTCAAGCGTGAAATTTATACATACACATATTTTTAATTTCATTTTTATATAAATTTTCACGAGGCTCTTATGTAAATTAGTGATTTTTTCTTAGAGAGATCATAAAAATAATAAATCCATCTCCAATCCGTCTTTAAATTTAGTGACGAGAGAATTAGTTTTTTTTAGAGAAAGTGACGAGAGAATTAGTGATAATTTTCTTTTTCATATCTTAAAATTGGTCTTTTTTTTACGGTATGAATGATACTGTTTGGCCAGATTTTTTTACGATCTAAAAGCTACTTTAAAACAAAGTTAAAATAAAGGTTTTTAAGAAAGAAGTTAAAGCTGTCTGGTTTCTTTATTTTATTTTTTTAGTTTTAAAGTTATTTTTAAATTAAAAGTTTTTTTTTTTGAAGAAACTAAAATGAATTATATACCACAACAATTGGCCCTCCTCACACAAGATGTGCTAAGGAGGAAACACCAAGAGAAACAAAAACAATGTCAGTAATATTTACAAAGCAACAACAAAGTGCCTAAAGAAACAACTAAAGAAAGAAACTAAATTAGCCTATGCCAATGATGGTAAATGGACTAAGCCACCAACCATGATAATTGAGGGAAAAATTAACAAGTTTCACCTTCAACCATCTAAAGGTTAATGACTTGATTTTATCGACCACCTGTAATATAGTACTCTCCATAGAGTTAAATATTATGCTATTTCTTTCTTTCCATAATTCCCATGTTGTTGCAAACCATATAACCTGTAAAATTGATCTCCTAGTTTTAGTAGCACCACCAATATGACTAAATTGAGTAAAATGATCGACCACATTAGCGGGCATGACCGCAGAAACACCTACCCACCGGTAAATAAAATGCCAAACAGGACCAAACAAATTACAATGTAAAAATAAGCGAGAAGCTGATTCCACCACATCACATCCTCCAATACAAGATTGAGCGTCCACATCTATTACACGCCGACGAAGAAGATTGTCCTTGGTAGGAAGTCTGTCACGGAACAAATTGGCAAAATATTGTACAAAACTTTGAATTTATAATTTTTTAGTGGTGTTCGGGGTTCGAACCCCGGACCTTGCATATATTTATGCATCGTCCCTATCAAATGAGCTAAACTCATGAGGATAAAACTTTGAATTTATTATGAATTAACATAATAAATAAAAAAATGTTTAAAATATTTTTTGAAGGGAAAAAATGTTTAAAATATAAAAGATATTTTTTTTTTACAAATACTATATTTACTCAATGACGTTTATTTTGTGTGACATGGATACAAATGCGTATCATCGTATAAAGGACTTGTTAAATATTTGAAGAGGAGAAATAATTTAAGGAGGCTCAACTAAATAACTTAAATAATATCAAAATAGTTGGTTTTTATCTTTTCCAATTATACTCTATAACAAAGTTCGTTATAAGAATACCATATTTTTTGTATTATTCAAAAAGATAAGAATTTATATTATACGATATTATATTTTTTACATTATTGGTGTCATTGAAAAATATATGTTTAATTTTTTTTAATAAAAAAAGAAATGCGTAGGTTTTTTGGTGGTGGTCGGGGTTTGATCCCGGACCTTGCATATATTATGCATTGTCTCTACCAACTGAGCTAAACTCACAAGGACAAAGAAATATGTAGTTTATTACAATATAAAGGTGCAATATATATATATATATATATATATAAGTATAATTTTTTTAGGCATTTATACTTGTACTTTTAATTGAAATCAAAATTTTATAAAACTATTTATATGCATTATGAAACTCTAAAAATAAATTATACGCATTAGCGTAACAAAATAACTGACAGATAGACATAAAATATTACTCTAAACTCTAGTGTGTGTGTATATATTTGCGAGGTTGAAGAAATGAAATAATAATATCTGTGAGGTTGTGATGATTAAACGATATTGAAATTAAATATATAAATGATAAAAAGATAATAAAATTCCTTAAATTTTTTTTAAATGGACCCTTCTTCAAAAAAAATTAAATGGACCGGTTAAAAAAAATTAAATTAAATTAATTGGAAGAAAAAAGCAAATTAAAATATAATATTAAAAAAATAAAAGAAAAGGTTGCTAGCGTGAGTTGATGACGGGTGCTTGTGAAATAAATTGCCGAGAAGTAGATTTTTGAAGTAGCATTCAACAACTTTTGGTTAAAGCCCATTCCATTCAATTTTATGCATTCTAAAAAAAGTACTTTTTTTAAGGTACTTTATTGATATTGTGTTTGGCCTAATTTTTCCTTTAAAATGTAGAGAAGCTGAAAAAAAGTCGGGCCAAACGGTACCTAAATTTGATCTTTAATTTCGTTTTTCTAGCAGTATAATATTATAAATTTCATCTTTGTCCTCCCTTATTATTAATTATTAATAATATATATAACACTGTAAAGTTATTATCAACTTAGCTAGTGTGAAATATAAGAAGAAATAAACTAATTAAAAACGAGTGTCATATTGACCCCAAAAAAAAGTGTCTTAATATATACACTAGTGACTAAAAAATATAGTTATTATTTTTCAATTCTACACGACACTGATTTCTTTTTAATCCTCGTACTTAATTGTACCATGTATGACTGCATCAAAACACTATTATAACAGCAACCAACGATGAAAACTAAATTAAACCTAGTTTTGAATTTTTCCCTCTGAACGGTAGTATGATATAAATCTATTTGTACGGCTTTCAATTTAAACCTATTTTAATTACCTTCGTATTGATGCATCGCAAACAGATATTTATAGGTTTGTTTATGTTTTATTTTTTTGAAGAAAGGTTTGTTTATGTTTTGTTCTAAGCTTTTAAAGGTAGACATCGAGCTTTAATTATATAAAATACTATGAAGCATCTGTCACCAAAGAAAACAAAAAGGCAACTAAAATATGAGTAAGTTTATATTTTCCACTTGGCATAAAGATGCACATAAAATTATAAAAAAAATGCAAATGAAATGTTACATATATCCACTTGAACATGTTATTTATATCTCAAATATATGTTAGTGGAAAACCTGTATGTGATTTGCATGCATGAAAATGATGGAGCTAGTGTAACACACTTTAAATACAATTATCATATTGAAAAGGATCTTAGGTGGAAATCGACTGCTTAAATAAATAAAGGTACAAAAGTTACATTTAAAAATTATATATATTTTCCTTCAAAAAACATATGCTACTTTCTTTCTTATATTCGCGTAAAAGACATGAGATGCTGCAATTTTGCTAGAAACCAAGAAACACATCTTTATGACTGAAAGCGGTTTTTTTGGAAGTTATCTACCATAGCATAGCAGTAGTAATAAAAGAAAGCAATATGGGTTTAAGATAGTATTAATAAAGATTTTGAGGATCAGAAGCAACATTAAAAAAATAAATATAAATTTCGTTTTTTTAAGCAATTTAAAAAGATAATTTTTTTTTACACATCCGATCAGATATTTTTTAGTTACATATGTCACAATATTCTTAGATGTGTCATAATATCTTTTTTACAAAATCAATATAGATATCTAAAATGGTGAGATGTGATACAAATTATAATATTACATATTTGTTATTTGGATAAATCATGATTTTATTTTAACGAATATTAAAATTCATCAAGTTTTTTCCAAATATTTGAATAACAAGAGCTAAATTGACAAATTTTATATACTTAATGAACTACTTATTATATTTATAGGGAGACTAATAACTTTCATCTTTCAATTGGCGATTCATTTTTGGAAAGGGCCATAGTACACAAGATCTAGACATGGCTTTATTGGATCGAATATTGGTCGATGATGTTATCTTCTCTCTTTATAACAACCATCATCAGACGCGTCTATGTCTTTTAGGGCACATATGTTGGTTCTTTGGGTGGATAGTGCGTGAGCTCCGAATGGCTTCCTCACGTGCAAGAGCGTGTTAGGAGATTTGGACATGTTCAACACATTTCTAGACAATTTGTCGCTATTGCATAAGAGATAAATGTAGATTAGATCAACCATGCATTTCAGGATTACTTGTTACATTTGATATCTCAAGAAATGCATGGGCCATTTATGGAGACAAATTAACATGTCGATCTTGGTTACATTACGTGGTCCTATAAGGTCGCCCATCCCATGTTAATACCTATAGAGTATAAGATAATAAAGGCTACTGTATTTCTGAATAATGATTTACACACGGCAATACATAACTTTATAGCTGCCAAGCTTTACAAGGTAATCAAATGCATTTACAATATAATTGAATGCATTGAATTGTAATTACAGTAGAGGAAAATAATTATGCAGAAATAAGGTATGTCAACTATACTAAGTAATTACAGTTGATCCTAAATAATAATGCTTATGCATGAACTAAGGAAAGTCAACAATGATGATGATGTCATAGGCAACAATCAAGGAGGATTTGTTCTCAGTACACCTATACGCCCCCGCAAGATGGAGGAGGACTCCACGACGCCAATCTTGAAAATTATGTCTTGCCGAAGAGAGTGGCTTAGTTAGGAGATCAGCTAGTTGATGACTGGATGGTACATGTGACACAGTGAGTTGGTTCTTGGCTACAAGGTCACGAACGAAATGATAATCTATAGCAAGATGCTTCATTCGAGTATGAAAAACCGAGTTAGCACATAGATATGTTGCACCGATGTTGTCTGAAAAAATAGTTGGAGGCTGCCGAATATTGATTCCAAGTTCTTTTAGGACCTGTTGTAACCAGAGAAGTTCAGTAGTAGTTGAGCCAATGGTGCGATATTCACCTTCTGTCGAGGATCGAGCGACAGTGGACTGTTTTTTACAAGACCATGATATTGCATTTGATCCTAGGTAGATTATATATGCTCCTGTGAATTTTCTATCATTGATGTCACCACCCCAATCAGCGTCACAAAAGGCTTGCAGAGTGAGACACTTTGTTGGGACTAAGTGCAACCATGAGATATAGTGGCTTTGAGGTAACAAAGTACTCTCTTGAGAGCTTGCATATGAGTAGCATTTGGCTTTTGCATGAACTGGGAAAGCTTATTTACCGGGAAGGCTACATCTGAGCGAGTGATAGACAAGTAGTGAAGTGAGCCAATGATGCTGCGATAGGATGAGGCATCACACGTTGAAGAATCATCTTCTGAAGTAAGTGAACACGAAGTAGACATGGGTGTGCTTACAGGTTTTGCATCAAGCATATTTGTCTTTTGTAACAGCTCACGAATGTAATGATGTTGTGTCATGAAGATACCAGTGGATGTCGGGAGAAGCTCAACTCCAAGAAAATGACTAGGTGTTCCAAGATCTTTTAGAGAAAACTTTTTGGCAAGAGCTTGCTTGAAGTTGTGAAGAAAGGTTGAATCATTTCCTGTAAGCAAAAGATCGTCAACATATACTAAAAAATATGAAATGACATTGTCCTTGTTGTAAATAAAAAGTGAAGGATCTGATTTTGAATTGCTGAACCCATATTCTACAACAAATGACTTAAGCTCATTGTACCACGCACGCGGAGCCTGTTTCAGACCATAAAGAGCTTTGTTGAGTTTACATACATGATGCGGAAAATTCTGGTGAATAAAACCTGTAGGCTGAGACATATAGACCTCCTCAAATAACGTTCCATGCAAAAAGACATTGTTAACATCCATTTGGCTGATTAGCCACTTCTTTGAGATAGCAATAGAAAGCACTAGTTTGACTGTCTGAGGTTTGATTACAGGACTGAATGTGTCCTTGAAATCAATGCCAGGACGTTGATGAAAACCTTTGGCAACCAACCGTGCTTTGTAGCGAGCTATCGATCCATCTGGATTTCTTTTCAATCTGAAAACCCACTTGTTACCAATGATATTGAAGTGAGGTTCAGGTGGTACAAGAGACCATGTTCCATTTTTCATTAAAGCCATAAATTCATCTGACATCGCTTGCTTCCATTCAACATGCTGAAGAGCTTTAGACACACAAGTAGGTTCCACAGAAGGAGGAATTGGATACTTGCTTACTGAAAATAATTTCTTTGGCTTAAAGATGCCTTTCTGTCCACGAGTGACCATGTTGTGAGTAGGAACTAGAAGGGGTTGTGCTGCTGGAATTGACTGAGATTGAGATAATGTGCACAATGTTGGAGAGTTGTGGGAGGTTTCATTGGACGGGGAGGGCGTGTGATTTGGAGTAGATGTAGAATGTAGGTTTGAGTTTGGATTTGGAGAGATATAAGTGGTTGGATGATTATTGGTATGAGTCTCGTTGGTTGAAGTCGTAGGGGATTTAGATGAAGTAGAGTTTGAATTTTGAGGTGAAGTAATAGTGGGGGTGTTAGTGATATGGTGTTGGTTGGTTGAGACTATTGGGGTTATTGGTGAGGTTGAGGTTGAGGTTGACGTTGAGTTTGGAGATGGAGTAGACTCTGATGTAGACAAAGGAATGTTATTTGTGAGAGGAGTGAGTGATTGATTAATGTTGGAAGGAGATGTGGTGGGAGAAGTTGTAGGAGTAGTAGCAGAGTTAAAAACATATGAGTATGGAAATTCATTTTCCAAAAACTGAACATGGCGTGAGTGGTGAATTTTGTTTGTTTTGAAATTATAGCAAATGTAAGCACTTTGAGTGAGGCTGTACCCGAGAAAGATACATGGTTCCGATTTTTGTTCCAATTTGTTATTGGTGTAAGGTTTAAGCCAAGGAAAGCACAAACAACCAAAGGTTTTTAACTTGGTGTAATTGGGTGATGTTTTGAAAAGGACATTGTAGGGTGTGGTCATATGTAGGGTTTCAATTGGCAAACGGTTGATTAAATATGCTGCAGTTTGAAAGGCAAAGGACCAAAATGTAAGTGGGATGGATGCACGGTGGATAAGGCAGCGGGCAGTTTCAGTTAAATGACGGTGTTTGCGTTCAGAGAGGCCGTTATGTTCAGGTGTATGGGGTGGCGTGGTAAGGTGGGTTATAGCATGTTGTTGGAAAAATGATTTGAGTTTTATATATTCACCGCCATTATCAGAGTAAAAGGTTTTAATGGTGGTATCAAATTGTTTCTCTACTAATTTTTTAAAAATGGGAAAAAGAATGGAAACCTCAGATTTGAATTTCATGGGATAAAGCCAAACATATTTAGAGAAGTGATCAATAAAAATAACATAATAACGAAAACCATCCATTGAATTGAAAGGAGCAAGTCCCCACACATCTGAGTATACAATCTCTAAAGGATAATTGCTAGAAATTGTAGACTTAGAGAATGGAAGTTTGTGACTTTTATTGGAAAAACAATTATGACAAGCATTGAAAGAACCAGTAAAGGGAACATTATTAGTTTTGAGGGCATGAAGAAGAAGTTTTGAAGCTGGATGACCAAGGCGATGATGCCAAAGCTGAAGTGAGGTTGCGGTTTTGGCCAAGGATGTCTGAGGGATGGTTGAGTTAGGGTTGAACTTGTACACATTATCTTCATTCAGTCCTCGCAGCAGTACTTCCCCCGTCTGCTGCTCCTTTACCTCAAAATGCCAAGGAAAAAATTTAATAGATACATTATTAGTTTGACACAATTGAGAAACAGAAACTAAATTTTACGTAACTGCTGGAACACACAAAGTATTAGAGAGTAACAATGGAGGATATGATTTAGATAAAATTGTGGAGCCTATATGTGTGATTGGAAGTATATTACCATTGGCAACTTGCAAGTGGTCATCTCCAGTATAATCACTCTTGATTGAGAGATTGTTGAACTCATTGGTAATGTGGTGCGATGCTCCAGAATCAAAAAGCCAATCAGGAGGAGATGAGTTGGATAGGTGAGCAAGGTTGACAGTTGGATTGCGAGGGTTTTTAGGATAGCCATGTATCTTGTAGCATTGTTTGGCTGAGTGGCCTGGTTTTTCGCAAAACTGACAAATGATAGGACCAACATGTGCAGGTTTCTTGTGGTTGAAAGAGGGAGTCTCAGTATTTGGCTGATATGAAAGACGTCCCCGTCCATTGGCATGATGACGACGCTGAACATGATTTGCAGCTACAGGTGTGTTGGTGGAAAGACGCTCTTCGCGTTGTTGACACATTTCAAAATCCACCAATTTGTCATATAACTCGTTGAAGAGAATAGGCCTGTCGCGAGTGCAAATAGAGGTGGTAAACTCTCGAAAAGTTGGTGGCCATTTAAAGCATGAATCACCATTTCAAGATCATCAATGGGGTGGCCAATAAGGGCTAATTCATCAGCAATGTTTCGAATAGATTGGAGATAGGCAGAAACAGTAGAGTTTCCTTTTGATATGGAGCTGAGACGCTCTCTAAGCGACATGATTCTTGATTGAGACCTATTGGCGAAGGCTTTTTCAAGTGCAACCCAGGCCTCGCGAGTGGTGTCGGCAGAAGCCATAACTGAGCGTGCTTCAGAGTCGCATGATCCAAGAAGCGCAAGATAGAGAAATTTATCTTGACGGATCCATTTGGAGTGTGCAGGGTTTGATGCTGCAGAAGCTCCTGAGCCAGTGGTGGCATCAGGGCAGGGTGTTGTGCCGTCGACATAGCCGACAAGGTCACGAGCTATGAGAAGAGAATTAATTTGTTCGAACCAGGCTGGGTAATTTGTGGATGTGAGTTTGATTGGAAGATGAGTTGCGGTGTTAAATTCCATGAGATCCTTTTGCTCAGAGGATATAAAAGTGGTAGCAGTGGTGGAGGATGAAGTGGTCATGGTTGGATCGAAAGAGAAAAAAAAAAGAAAAGGATATGCTGTTAAGCAAATGGCTAAACTGATACCATATAAGATAATAAAGTGTCGTACCCTAATTTTTGACCGATTTATTTTATTTATCCGTACGTTGTTTGTTTTCCAGTCGGCCGTTCGCGCGCGACTCCCCGTAATGTCTGCTTTTGTTCGTACTTGTGGTCGCATTTACTTTTCGTTCGTCGTTTATGTTTAATGTCGCTCGCGTTTTATTTTCGTAATTTTTTACTCGCGTTTTGTGCGTTTTTTTAGCGTAGCGTTTTGTTTGCGTTCGTAAAGCTAATTTTATTCACGTCGTCGATTTATCGTTTTAATTAGCGTAAGAAGCCGCGTAATCTCAGTCGTATCAGACGAAATTTCGGCAGAGAGGTATTTTAAAATACCTCATTTTTTGGTTCCGACGGGACATTTTATTTATTTATTATGTTAATTTTCGTTTTTTATTTAATTATTTATTTAATTATTTATTTTTCTATTTAGTTAATCTGTTTTTTATTTTATTCATTTATCACTTTTTATTATTTATTCTTTAAGTCCTTGTCCACATGTCAATTCATCATTGGCCTAATCCAACTTTTCCTCCAAGAAAGAGCAAGGGTATTTTGGTCTATTCCAGGCATCAGGTACATAGTGTGTCAGAATCAATCAATCAGGCAGTCACACTTTCCAATACAAAAACAGATTCAGAAATCAAAATCACAAAAAAACAGATCAAAACCTCTTTTTTCACCAAGAACAAAAATAAAAAATTTCATGATGATTCTCAGTGATTCATTGCAGAATCATCATCATTGAACCATTTTCTCTGCAATTCAAGTGCGAATTCATCACCATTTGGTGACAAACTCAAGCACCGATCATAGAGAATCAGTGAGAGAGAAGAAGAAAAATCCAAACCCTAGCCAAACAAAAACCGATTCCAGTACTCATAAGACCAAATTCATATCACAGTACCAAAATCCAAACCCAAATCCAACAACAACAGTACCAAAAAACCAACACAAATCAATCCGAACCAAATACACAAATCCATACCAACAAATCAATCCGAACCAAATACACAAATCCATACCAACAAATCAATCCGAACCAAAAGTGGAAAAACTCAAAAAAACGAACGGATCCAAGTGTGAGTAGAGCAAGACCGAAAAAAAGAACAAAAGAAAGAAGAAGGAATAACACGCAAAAGTAGAAGGATAGCGTGAAAGAAGGACGAAGAAAACAGTAGCAAGGCGAACATAAGAACAAGGAAGAACACAGGTATTTTTTCATGGCCGTTTAGATGTTTTTTCTTGTTTGTTTTCTTTCGTAGATCTAGGCCGTTTTGTTATTTTTCTTTGAAATCTAGGTCCGGATCCATGTTTAGAATAGGAAGGGGAAGTGAATGAGTAAAAAAATTTTAAAAGAAGAAGGGGTTTGGTCTTTTTCGGCGGCGGCGCCACCACCCTAGGGTGGCCGGCCACCGCGCCGGAGCGAGCTATGCTCGCCGGAGAAGATGAAGATTCATCTTCTCCAGCCACCCTTCATATTTCGGCCAGGTGAGAGAGAGAGGGGGGAGGAGCTTTTGTTTTGTGATTTTAGAGAGAGGGAAACAAGAGAAAATGAATGAATAAGAGTAAAAAAACCCTTATATACTCACTGGAGCTGGGCGGGTCACCCATGGGTTGACCCAGTACCCGCCCCAGCTCCATTCCCATGCCCAGCCCACTTTGTTTTCTACTATTTTACTGTTTCACCCCCTGTCTGCTGCCTGCACCCCCCTCCCAACACGTTTCTTTGTGGCATTTCTTTCTCATTTCATGCATTATTTTTATTTTTTTTTACAATATTAAAGCTATGTTTCATGCATTCTCTAATGTCTTAATTTTAAATATCATGCATTTTTCTATTTGTTTTATTTTTTTTATCTCTTATATTTTAGTTGATTTTAGGCTTTGAAGTAACGTTTCATTCTTTTGTCTATTTTGTCTAATGTTTTTTTAATTATCATGCAATCATTATCTTTTGGTCTATTTAATAGTTTAAGTCATATCTCATGCATTGTGTTTAGTTAGCGTTTTAAATATCATGCATTATATAATTTGCTTGTTAATTTAATCTCAAACTCATGCATTTTTCTAACTAATATTTTCTTTTTTTCGAAAACTTGCATTTTACATTTTTTAAATATGCTTCATGTCATGCATTTTATTTGGTAGTTATTCTCATATGTGATGTTCTTTTTATGCTTAATATTTCGTCATATTTCATTTTTGCATCATCTCTAGTATAATCCCATGCATTTTTTTAATTTTTTTTGTTGTTATGTATTTATTTATTTATCATATTTAGTATGTAATTAGGGAATTGATGTAATTTATTTTTCGCGCATTTTTTTTCTTTTAAGACCATAGAATGTATTTAGGGTATGTAATATGTAACCGGCACACGCACTGACACGCGCACCGACACACCACTTTATTTATCGCTTTACGCTCTTTTGTTTTTATTCTGCCGTTATGCGATTTCGTCGTTAGTTTAGAAAAATATTTTTCTTCAAAAAAAGTCAAATTCAATTTTATTTTAAGTAAACCTTGGTATGTAATCCAAGTGATTTTCTTTTTTATTTTCCTTAATCAAATGTTAATTAATTTAATATCCACATTAGACATGGATTTCGTATAATTAAAATTGACCAACTTCATCGTATTTTCTTCTCATGCCTTGAGGCCTCTCATCTCTTCTTAAAATCTTTTCAAAAATGTTAAAATCAATTCAACTCATCAAATAAGTTCTTTAGCCGAACTACTTGATTTTGATCCCGATTTATTTGGGTAAGTAGGCAAAGGGTTTCGACCCTTCCAAATCAATAAAAAATAACCAAAAACATGCTTCTTCTTTCTCCCTTCTTTCACTTTAACTCTTAACTTTTTAATAGGTAAAATTAATTTAGCGCAAGATTAGAGAATAGGTAGAAGGTTCCTATGGGATACCATAGTCGGTTCGGGTGCCTAACACCTTCCCCAATCGAAACCAACCTCCGAATCCAAGGTCTATAAGGGTTTTACTCACTTTTTTCCCTTCCCGCGAATAAAAGTTGAGAGTTCAATGATTCAAGGTTCGAATCTAATCAATGATTTTGATACCCGAAAATCACGAGCACAGAAATGGCGTCTTCACTGGGGACCTTTTTTGAGGGTTAAGCCTATTTTATCTTTCTTTACTTTTTGCGCTTTATTTGCTTATAGTTTTTGTAAATATGTGTTTATTTGTTTACTTTCTTACGTGAGTGGCGAGATAAGTCCCCCTACCCGGACTTGAGAGGAAATTAGGATAGGATGGTGGTATAATCATAATACCTTACCAAGAGTGATTTTTGGTTGTGGTACATGTGATAACCCCACTCAACTAAGGAATCTTGGAAGTATAATTTGTTAACATGAGTATTCATGTTTAGCATGCTATTTTCAAGTGACCGTCGAAGTTGAGAACCTAGAGTTACATTTAACCCATCTCAGCTTTTTAGGATGTAGTGCGGTGGCTAAAATCATGAGTCAGTCTTGGTTTAGTCGTTACGCGATACTACACTCAAACTAGACTTCCTTGTGAATGTTATGGGACTAGGAGTATTCTTAGGCCCCAATATATTCGAAAGGGGGTTGTAATTTGGGAACTTGGTAGAATCCGTGATACAGGTACATTTGAAACCATAGTCCTTACCTAATGACGTGTTTTACCCTCAGCTCCAACTTTGTGGACTTAACCCCACCATGTTCTCTATGTTCTTTAGCATAATCATGCATGCATGCATTCATCCATAAATATATTTTTGCATCCGATGAAATATCGAAGGACTTATTTAAACTTTTCTTGTAAACATCTTTAGATATGGACAAAGTAAGGAGATGCACCAGGAAGTATGCTTTCCATAAGCCGGATGTTTTAAAGCTAAGAGATTTGGCAAAGAAGATAACTAGTCAGGAAGCTTTTCACGAGCGTCATGGGAGATTGTTGGGTATCCTCAAAACGGATGTTGAAAAAGGAATCTTGGAAACTTTGATCCAGTTCTACGATCCACTCTACCACTGTTTTACTTTCCCTTATTACCAATTGGTTCCCACCCTTGAAGAGTATTCCTACTTAGTTGGTCTGCCAGTGCTTGATGAAATACCGTTCAGTGGCCTTGAACCCGTTCCTAAGTTCGCAACTATTGCCGCAGCTCTCCACCTTGGAGCCTCTGTCATAAAAGCCCACCTCACTACCAAAGGAGGTCTTCTAGGCTTGTCTACTGATTTTCTTTACCAACAAGCTTCCACCTTTGCCGACGCATCCAGTAATGAGGCATTCCATTCCATTTTAGCTTTACTCATATACGGCATTGTGCTTTTCCCAAACCTCGACAATTTTGTCGATATCCATGCTATCCAAATTTTTCTCACCAAAAACCCTGTCCCTACTTTGTTAGCCAATACATACCATTCTATCCATGACCGAACCCTCGCAAGACGTGGAACTGTCTTTTGTTGTGCGCCTTTACTCTACAAATGGTTTACCTCCCATCTACCTCAAACCCACTCATTTCAAGCCAATCAAGAGGGTCATCCTTGGTCTCGAAGAATCATGTCTCTAACTCCATCCGATTTAGTCTGGTACCGTGCAACTAATGATGTGGAAGCTATCATTGTCAGTTGTGGTGAATATTCCAGTGTACCCCTTCTCGGTATACACGGGGGAATTAACTACAACCCCATTCTAGCCAGACGTCAGTTTGGATATCCGTTGAGAACTAAGCCAGATAATATTTACCTAGAGAATGAATTCTATCTCAATAACAAAGATCACCTGAACCAGAGAGGGTTGTTTGTGCAAGCTTGGCGAGGCATCCATAGACTTAGTAAAGGTCAATTAGGAAGAAGAGAAGGTTTTGTGCACGAATCCTATACCCAATGGGTCATTGACAGGGCTGCAGATTTTGGAATGCCTTATGTTTTACCGAGGTTCCTATCTTCAACTGTACCAGCACCAATCTTGCCTTTACCTCCTCAGACTGCGGAAGAGTATCAGTTACGTTTGGCTAAGTTAGAGCGTGAAAAGGCTGAGTGGGAAGGAAAATATCATGCAGCTAAGCGTGAGAATGACACCCTCATGGGTCTTTTAGAAGAAGAGAATTGGAAAAATCATAAGAAAGATCAAGAGATTGCTGAGCTGAAAGAGCGTATCAGGGTGAAGGATGCTATACTTGAACAAGTTCCCAGGAGTAAGAAGAAACGCATGGATTTCTTCGCTGGTCCGCATTCAGATTTGGAGGAGTAGTCTACTTCAAGAGCTTGAGATCTTCATCTTTTGTTTCCTTTTATTGTATTTTCTTAGTTTTCTGTTATGTACTTTGAAGTCTATCCCTTGGCTCAGGTTGTTAAAAGGGAATTATCTTGTTTTTGCTTTTTATTTTTGTAATGAATGTTTAAGTTTGTTATGTTTACAAAAAAAATTGTTTCTATAAGTTCTTCGATGAATCAAAAAATTTGCATTGTTTTTGCATTTAGCATATCATGCATCATACTGCATCCATAAACTGTCAAAACTGAGTCTCATAATTCTCTCATTTCTGCCTCAGTCAAGGAAAGTGGCCCGGCGTATTCAGTACAAGCCTTCTCGCATCCACAACACTCGGGCAATTGTTAAGAAGAAGATGGATTTGATGGAACAAGAGAACAGGGATCTCAAAGAACAGGTTATTACACTCAGAGAGGGGATGGATAAGTTAACGGTTATGATGGAAGCTATAATGGCCAATCAAGCACAAGCGGCAGCTACCCAGCCGATTCTTGATGTGATCCCGGTCCAACCAGTTCTTGATGCTCAGCCAATTCCTGTTGTTGTGTCTGCTGCACACAATTCTCCTGTGGTTGTTTCGTCTGCCCAGACTGGTCCTACGCAACCAATCCTTACTGCTACGGCTGCTGGCACTGCACAGCCCACCCCGGCTGGTTTTTCTTTCGGAGATGCATCAAATATGTACAATGAATGTCTTCGTCCTCCTGGTTTTGCTTATCACCCTCAGAACTACATGTCCAAAGAGTATCCTTGGAGTATGCCTCTTACAGCCAATGAAGGTGTCCGCTTTGCTGGCCCAGAAATGCCAACTCCTTATGGACAACAAGCAACGCCACTTTTTCATCATGGACAGTTATTCCCTCAAGCTGTCATGAATCACACGGCACCCATTGTGCACACTGCTCAGCAGGAGGAAGGACCAATTTATCATTCGGGTAGTGTAGTAGGAGATGACAGAATGGTAAGTCTGGAAGAGAAGTACGACGTAGTGCAGAAAGAACTGAAGGCTCTTCGTGGTAAAGACATCTATGGTCAGAATGTGCACGATCTTTGTTTGGTCCCAAATATGGTACTGCCTCCCAAGTTCAAGACTCCGGATTTCGTCAAATATGAAGGGAACACTTGTCCACAGAGTCACCTGGTTATGTATGTAAGGAAGATGACAGCCTACAAAGACAATGAACCTTTGCTCATTCATTGTTTCCAAGACAGTTTGACTGGTCCCGCACAAATATGGTATATGAATCTGAAGGGTATCACCACCTTCGAAGAACTGGCCAGAGCTTTCATACAGTAGTACAAGTATAACATACATCTGGGGCCCACCCGAAGGGAACTGCAAGCTATGACTCAAAAGGATAAAGAGTCTTTCAAGGAGTATGCTCTCCGCTTTATTCAAAAATCGGCCCAAATCCGCCCTGCTATGGAGGAAAGAGAAATGGCTGATCTTTTCTTTGAAACTTTGAGTCCCTATTACTCGGAGAAAATGATTGGTTGCGCATCGCAGAAGTTTACTGAGATGGTTGACGCGGGGGTCCGCATTGAAGATTTGGTCCGAAAAGGAATTTTGGCCAAAGAAGGTAGTGTGTCAAGTGCTTCGTCAGGTGGGTCGTCTAATGGACCCAAGAAATTTGGAAACAGTTATCCAAAGAAGAGTGCTCAGGAAGTCAGTATGGTAGCCCAGGGGGGATCCCAACCAATATATCCAAACTACCCTTTCATCGCCAATATTCCACCACCTTTTCCAGCTCCACAAAATCAACATTACCACCCTCAAACGCCCCAGAGGCCTCCACCATTCTACCCACCACTATATCAACAACCGTATCCGCAACCTTTTTACCAACAACCATATTACCCACCACCACCTCAACAACAACAGCCTCGTAATCGAGCCCCACAACAGCCAAATCGCCTTCCCAGAAAAGAGTTTCCCCCCATACCCATGTTGTATGCGGACTTGCTACCCTCGTTATTAGCAAGGAATCTTGTGCAGACTAGGCAGCCTCCTCGCCTACAAAACCCATTACCTCCATGGCACCGTGCTGACCTTACCTGTGCCTTTCACCAAGGGGCACCTGGGCATGATGTTGAGCATTGCTACCCGCTCAAAGAAGAAGTTCAGAGGTTGATTCAAAGCAAAGAGTTGTCCTTCGAGGACACCAATTCCAATACTCAGAATAATCCTTTGCCATCTCATGGACCGGCTGTTAATATGATTCAAGAGGATCAAGATTTGAGCCTAATTCTCAGGGCTCAAGATATCAGAACTCCTTTGGTCCCGATTCACGCCAAGATGTGCGAGGTAAACATGTTTGACCACGATCACGATGCTTGTGAAGTGTGTTCTGTGGACCCCCGAGGGTGTGAGAAAGTCCAGGGAGATATACAAGGATTGATTGACAGAAGAGAGCTGATTGTCAAGAAGGAATCCAGGAATGTTTGTGTTATTACTCCGGTGTTTAAGAATCTTGAGGTAGTCTGTGATGGTGTGAAGTCAGATGTCACTCCTCTGGTGATCCGTTTGCCAGGACCTGTTCCCTATACTTCTCAGAAGGCCATACCCTACCGGTATGAGGCAACTATTGTGGAGAATGGTAAAGATATCCCTCTGTACTCTGCAGATGCTGTCATAAATATAGCAGGTGTGGGTAAAGTAATGAGAAGTGGGCGTATTCTCCCCACTGTTGTGCGCAACGAGAATGCTGCTCCGAATGTGCCAGTGCAGAATCTTGATAAGGGTAAAGGTGCCAGCCAACCTGAGGGGATCATCCAGGAAGGTAGTGATGAGATTTTGAAGTTAATCAAAAAGAGTGAATACAAGATAATCGATCAGTTGTTACAAACCCCGTCCAAAATTTCCATAATGTCTTTATTAATGAACTCTGGAGCTCATAGGGACATTCTGATGAAGATTTTGGCTCAAGCATATGTGGATCCCGATGTTACCTTGGGGCAATTCGGGAGTATAGTGGGGAATGTAACTGCGTGTAATAACCTGAGCTTTAGTGATGAAGACCTCCCGGCGGAGGGAAGAAACCACAACTGGGCTTTGCACATTTCTGTCCTTTGTAAGTCAGACTCAATGTCGAATGTGTTGATAGACACCGGTTCCGCCCTCAATGTGATGGCAAAAACTACTTTGGAAAGGTTGGCATACCGTGGCGCCCAGTTGAGGCCAAGTGCAGTAATGGTAAAAGCATTCGATGGATCCAGGAAGTCGGTGATTGGGGACACGGACTTGCCTATCACGGTGGGCCCTCATACCTTTAAGGTTACATTCCAAGTCATGGACATTCAAGCTTCATATAGTTGCTTACTTGGACGACCGTGGATTCATGAGGCTGGAGCAGTGACCTCTACTCTTCATCAGAGGCTAAAGTTTGTAAGTTATGGGAAGCTGATAACGGTAATTGGTGAATCAGCCCTGTTGGTTAGTCATTTGTCTGCTTTCTCCTATATTGGTGCTGATGATGTAGAAGGAACTTCTTTTCAGGGGTTCTCTGCGGAAGGAGGAGTTGCTAAGAAAGGTGAGACTTGTATGGCCTCCTTGAAGGATGCCCGGAAGCTTGTACAAGACGGTAAAACAGGAGGCTGGGGTCAGTTGGTACAGCTGCCTGAGAACAAGCGGAAAGAAGGTCTCGGTTTCTCTACCAGTCAGTCGAGCGCCATTTTCAAGCTAGTTGAGGGTATTTTTCATAGTGCTGGGTTCATTCATGCTCCACCGGAAACCAATGCCATTCTCGAGGATCAGTCAGAAGAGGTTGCACCTGTCTTTGTGACGCCTGGAGGAGCCTGTTGCAATTGGATCGCTGTGGATATTCCTTCTGTGATGCATGTGTCTAAGTAATATGTTTGTCTACTTTTTCGTTTTTTTTAAGAAAACTCTTTTCGTCCTGCCCCAGACGAAAATGAACTCTTGTAGGGCTTTTGGTTTTATCTTCAAGTATTGTCGTTATTAATGAAAAAACGTCGTTTCTATCATGACTGTTTTATTTTTATTTACTGCTTTTTCTGGAAAAATGGTAATAGAAAAATCCCAAAAAATTTTCATTCTTTTTTTTCTTTTTACATCAATCAAATTCAAAAGTCTGCATTTACTCATTTACTAAGATCATTCATAAATCATGTGCAGACTGAACATACATAAGCCCGCTGAACACAGTGACCCTATGCTTCGGCCCAACTTTGAATCCCCTGTTTACGAGGCTATAGTAGAGGAGGATGATGAGATTCCTGATGAGATCAGATGGATGTTAGAGCAAGAGAAAAAGATCATTCAGCCTCATGAGGAAGAATTAGAATTGATCAATCTGGGTACCGAGGAGGATAGAAAAGAGATCAAGATTGGGGCGTCATTGGAAGTTACCGTCAAAGAAAAGGTAATTGAACTTCTCAGAGAGTACGCTGACATTTTTGCTTGGTCATACAAAGACATGCCAGGATTAGATCATGAAGTTGTAGAACATCGCTTGCCTTTGAAACCTGAGTGTCCTCCGGTCAAACAGAAGCTCAGAAGGTCACATCCTGATATGGCCCTCAAGATCAAAGAAGAAGTGCGGAAGCAAATTGATGCAGGCTTTCTAGTTACATCCGAGTATCCTCAGTGGTTGGCTAACATTGTGCCTGTTCCAAAGAAAGATGGTAAGGTCTGAATGTGTGTTGATTACCGAGATTTGAACAAGGCAAGTCCGAAGGATGATTTCCCTCTACCTTATATTGATGTATTGGTTGATAGTACTGCTCAATGCAAAGTTTTCTCCTTCATGGATGGTTTCTCTGGTTACAATCAGATCAAGATGGCTCCTGAAGATAGAGAAAAAAACGTCTTTCATCACGCCGTGGGGTGCTTTCTGCTATGTAGTAATGCCATTTGGTTTGATAAATGCTGGTGCCACTTATCAGAGGGGTATGACCAAGATATTCCATGATATGATGCACAAAGAGATAGAAGTTTATGTGGATGATATGATTGTCAAGTCTGGTACTGAAGAAGAACATGTTGAGTATCTGTTGAAGATGTTCCAACGGTTGAGAAAGTACAAGCTCCGTTTGAATCCTAATAAATGTACTTTCGGTGTCCGATCAGGGAAACTCTTGGGCTTCATTGTTAGTCAGAAGGGTATTGAAGTAGATCCCGACAAAGTCAGAGCCATCCGGGATATGCCCGTTCCAAAAACAGAGAAACAAGTCAGAGGTTTTCTCGGAAGACTGAATTATATCTCCAGGTTTATCTCTAATATGACTGCTACTTGTGGGCCGATATTCAAGTTACTCCGCAAAGATCAAAGGATTGTTTGGACGGAAGATTGTCAGAAAGCCTTCGACAGTATCAAGAAGTATTTGCTAGAACCTCCACTTCTTGTCCCTCCAGTTGAAGGAAGATCGTTAATCATGTACTTGACTGTGTTAGAAGATTCCATGGGTTGTGTACTCGGACAGCAGGATGAAACTGGTAGAAAAGAGCATGCAATCTATTACTTAAGCAAGAAATTCACAGATTGTGAATCCCGGTACTCGGCACTTGAGAAGACTTGTTGTGCTTTAGCCTAGGCTACCAAACGTCTCCGGCACTATATGATCAATCATACCACTTGGTTGATATCCAAAATGGACCCAATCAAGTATCTCCTGGAGAAGTCTTCAATATCAGGAAGAATTGCTCGTTGGCAGATGTTATTGGCCGAGTTTGATATTGAATACCATACTCAGAAAGCAATCAAAGGGAGTATCCTAGCAGATCACTTGGCTCATCAACCGGTTGAAGATTATCAACCTGTTAAGTTTGATTTCCCTGATGAAGAGGTCATGTATTTGAAGATGAAAGATTGTGATGAACCGTTGTTTGGTGAAGGTCCAGATCCTGAGTCTGAATGAGGTTTGATATTTGACGGGGCCGTTAATGCTTATGGCAATGGAGTTGGAGCAGTCCTTGTCACACCTGAGGGTACTCACATCCCTTTTACTGCAAGGTTACGATTTGATTGTACAAACAATATGGCAGAATATGAAGCTTGCATCATGGGCATTGAAGAAGCAATCAATATGAGGATTAAGAATATTGATATATGTGGAGATTCAGCCTTGGTGATTAATCAGATCAAAGGAAAATGGGAAACTCACCATGCTGGTCTGATCCCGTACAGAGATTATGCAAGACGGTTGTTAACTTTCTTTAACAAAGTGGAGTTGCGTCACATTCCCCGTGATGAGAATCAGATGGCAGATGCTTTGGCCACCTTGTCTTCAATGATCAAAGTAAGTCGTCACAATGATGTGCCATTAATCAGTGTGCAGTTCCTTGAAAGGCCCGCTTATGTGTTTGAAGTTGAAGTACTTGCTGATGGTAAGCCATGGTTTCATGATATCAAGGTTTTCCTTCAAACTCAAGAGTATCCGCCTGGGGCATCTCACAAAGATAAGAGGACTTTGAGAAGACTGTCTGGTAATTTCTTCCTGAATGAAGATGTATTGTACAAAAGAAACTTTGATGCAATGTTGCTCAGGTGTGTGGATGAACGTGAAGCAGATTTATTGATGCATGAGATACATGAAGGTCCATTTGGCACTCATTCCAGTGGACATGCAATGGCTAAGAAAGCATTGAGGGCAGGTTATTACTGGATAACGATGCAAGCTGATTGTTATAATCATGCCAAGAAGTGGCACAAATGTCAGATATATGCAGATAAGAGCCATGTACCACCATCTATGCTCAATGTTATCTCTTCTCCGTGGCCTTTCTCCATGTGGGGCATTGATATGATTGGTCGGATTGAACCAAAAGCTTCCAATGGACATCGTTTCATACTAGTGGCTATTGATTACTTCACCAAGTGGGTTGAAGCGGCATCTTTCGCCAATGTGACCAAGCAAGTAGTGGTTCGGTTCATCAAGAATAACATCATCTGCCGTTATGGTATTCCTAACAAGATCATCACGGATAATGGTACAAATTTGAACAACAACATGATGAAAGAATTGTGCAATGATTTCAAGCTTGAACATCACAACTCTTCTCCATACAGACCTCAAATGAATGGTGCGGTCGAGGCTGCAAATAAGAATATCAAGAAGATTGTGCAAAAGATGGTGGTTACCTACAAAGATTGGCATGAGATGTTACCCTATGCTTTACATGGATATCGTACCTCAATGCGTACTTCAACAGGGGCAACCCCTTTCTCTTTGGTATACGGTATGGAAGCAGTGCTCCCCGTGGAGGTGGAAATCCCATCTTTGAGAGTCTTGATGGAGGCTGAATTAACTGAAGCTGAGTGGTGCCAGAGTAGGTATGATCAATTGAATTTGATTGAAGAGAAACGCATGACCGCTTTGTGTCACGGACAACTTTATCAGTCAAGGATGAAATAGGCGTTTGACAAAAAGGTTCATCCCCGTGAATTCAAAGAAGGAGACCTTGTGATCAAGTGTATCAAATCTTTTCAACCAGACCCCAGGGGCAAGTGGTCTCCGAATTATGAAGGTCCTTATGTGGTCAAGAGAGCGTTCTCTGGTGGTGCTTTAATCCTTACAAATATGGATGGAGAAGATTTACCTCGTCCTGTGAATTCTGATGCAGTCAAGAAATACTTTGTCTAAAGATATATGAAAAGAACAGCTCGGTAGGTCGAAAACCCGAAAGGGCGGCCTAAACCAAAAAAGAGCGTCTCGGTAAGTCGAAAACCCGAAAGGGCGGCTTAGGCAAAAATTAGAGACACAAAAAAAAAAAAAAGAGAAGAAAAAAGAATTGAAAAAAAGAGTTTATCCTGATAGGTCGAAAACCCGAAAGGGCGGCCTATGCAAAAGTTAAGGACTATGACAAAGTAACTGCATCAGATCAAGCATCACCATTTGGGGCACTTTAGCTGTCAGAAGTCCGCCGACACTAAAGCATCTAAACAGTGGTTCAAAGTTGTTAGGGAAAGTAGTGGTTATTGTGTTCAATGTACCTTCCCATGTAATTACCATTTTCCAACTTTTGTAATCCGTGGAGCCATGCCTTTGGCCGGTTACCACCTTATTACATTAATTTGAGCCGGTGCCCTCTTTTGGAATTCTTGTTTATTCTATATGCAATTTTTCTTCTCCCATTTTTAATGTCAATACTTGAAGTAAAAACTTTGAAAATTCCTTTTACTTTTATGTTTTCTTTTGAAAAGAACAAAAAATGACAAACATATTATCTGTAAGTTCATATATCATGGAAACATATGTCAACATCCATTCAAACACAGGTGAATTCAACAGAGTGGATCATAGTCTTGCAAAAAAAAGCAAAAAGTAGTAAAAAAAGAAAAGCTCGCTAAGTCGAAAACCCGAAAGGGCGGCTTAAGCCAAAAATGAGCGTCCCGGTGGATCGAAAACCCGAAAGGGCGATCCAGGCAAAAATTAGGGACATACAAAAAAGAATATATTCCCGGTGGATTGAAAACCCGAAAGGGCGATCCAGGCAAAAGTTAGGGATTTCAAAAAAAAAAGAAGAGAAAAGAATACAAAAAAAGCAATGACTATGTGAAGCACGATTTTGAGAAGGTACTTTGGTTCAGTTCAGAAATGGCGACCTCAGCCAGGTTTTCGTGTTATGTGTTTCTTACCCAGCTTTGGTTTGGTTAACGGGTGGTACCCCGATTGTGGTTTGATTCATCTCCAGTGATTTTATCCCCAGTGAAGAATGCTAAGTGTTGGCACTGTAATACCGGGTCACTATCCTTACGACCTGCCCAATCTTGTCTCGTCAGTTTCACCAATATATTTTCATACATGTCATTCATTCATGCATACATATCATGCATACTGATACCATTCATATGCATTTTACCTGTGTGTCGTACTCTGTGTGTATCCAGTAAAATTTGTCATCACCAATGTGTTCATTTCGGTCTGTTTATCAGTTAAGTTTCTACAAGTGGCAGGTCCCACCTTTCAATCTTCCCCAGTATCTTGTTTAAGCTACATTTCGTACGAAGAGTATTCGTTTGTACCCTGTATTTTGTTCGGCTAAGTTGCCTCGGTAATAGTAACGCATCACCAGTATTTCAGTACGTATGTCCGTCATTACCCCAGTAAAGGTAATTGACAGTTTTACCCCTTCGTATGTTCGTCATTACCCCAGTAAAGGTAATTGACAGTTTTACCCTTCGTATGTTCGTCATTACCCCAGTAAAGGTAATTGACAGTTTTACCCTTCGTATGTTCGTCATTACCCCAGTAAAGGTAATTGACAGTTTTACCCTTCGTATGTTCGTCATTACCCCAGTAAAGGTAATTGACAGTTTTACCCTTCGTATGTTCGTTGTTATCTTAGTAAAGGTAATGACCAGTATTTCTTTTCGTATGTTCGTCTTTACCCCTGTAAAAGGTAATAGACATCTTTTTCTCCCCAGTAACATTTTATTTAGTCCTCGAGTTAGTGCTTTAGTCGTCATTGCATTCGTACTTGCATAACAGACAACTCATATCATTACATCCATGAAGCTTTCTCGATTTCTGAGTTGGTCAAAAATTGGTGTACTTGATATTTAAGTCTCTCCGACCCGTCGTTTCAAAAATATTCGTCTTTTTAAACCCTCGTGACGGAGAAACTTAAATAGGGGCATCTGTCGTACCCTAATTTTTGACCGATTTATTTTATTTATCCGTACGTTGTTTGTTTTCCAGTCGGCCGTTCGCGCGCGAATCCCCGTAATGTCTGCTTTTGTTCGTACTTGTGGTCGCATTTACTTTTCGTTCGTCGTTTATGTTTAATGTCGCTCGCGTTTTATTTTCGTAATTTTTTACTCGCGTTTTGTGCGTTTTTTTAGCGTAGCGTTTTGTTTGCGTTCGTAAAGCTCATTTTATTCACGTCGTCGATTTATCGTTTTAATTAGCGTAAGAAGCCGCGTAATCTCAGTCGTATCAGACGAAATTTCGGCAGAGAGGTATTTTAAAATACCTCATTTTTTGGTTCCGACGGGACATTTTTTTTATTTATTATGTTAATTTTCGTTTTTTATTTAATTATTTATTTAATTATTTATTTTTCTATTTAGTTAATCTGTTTTTTATTTTATTCATTTATCAGTTTTTATTATTTATTCTTTAAGTCCTTGTCCACATGTCAATTCATCATTGGCCTAATCCAACTTTTCCTCCAAGAAAGAGCAAGGGTATTTTGGTCTATTCCAGGCATCAGGTACATAGTGTGTCAGAATCAATCAATCAGGAAGTCACACTTTCCAATACAAAAACAGATTCAGAAATCAAAATCACAAAAAAACAGATCAAAACCTCTTTTTTCACCAAGAACACCAAGAACAAAAATAAAAAATTTCATGATGATTCTCAGTGATTCATTGCAGAATCATCATCATTGAACCATTTTCTCTGCAATTCAAGTGCGAATTCATCACCATTTGGTGACAAACTCAAGCACCGATCACAGAGAATCAGTGAGAGAGAAGAAGAAAAATCCAAACCCTAGCCAAACAAAAACCGAATCCAGTACTCATAAGACCAAATTCATATCACAGTACCAAAATCCAAACCCAAATCCAACAACAACAGTACCAAAAAACCAACACAAATCAATCCGAACCAAATACACAAATCCATACCAACAAATCAATCCGAACCAAATACATAAATCCATACCAACAAATCAATCCGAACCAAAAGTGGAAAAACTCAAAAAAACGAACGGATCCAAGTGTGAGTAGAGCAAGACCGAAAAAAGGAACAAAAGAAAGAAGAAGGAATAACACGCAAAAGTAGAAGGATAGCGTGAAAGAAGGACGAAGAAAACAGTAGCAAGGCGAACATAAGAACAAGGAAGAACACAGGTATTTTTTCATGGCCGTTTAGATGTTTTCTCTTGTTTGTTTTCTTTCGTAGATCTAGGCCGTTTTGTTATTTTTCTTTGAAATCTAGGTCCGGATCCATGTTTAGAATAGGAAGGGGAAGTGAATGAGTAAAAAAATTTTAAAAGAAGAAGGGGTTTGGTCTTTTCCGGCGGCGGCGCCACCACCCTAGGGTGGCCGGCCACCGCGCCGGAGCGAGCTATGCTCGCCGGAGAAGAGAGGGGGGAGGAGCTTTTGTTTTGTGATTTTAGAGAGAGGGAAACAAGAGAAAATGAATGAATAAGAGTAAAAAAACCCTTATATACTCACTGGAGCTGGGCGGGTCACCCATGGGTTGACCCAGTACCCGCCCCAGCTCCATTCCCATGCCCAGCCCACTTTGTTTTATACTATTTTACTGTTTCACCCCCATGTCTGCTGCCTGCACCCCCCTCCCAGCACGTTTTTTTGTGGCATTTCTTTCTCATTTCATGCATTATTATTATTTTTTTTTTACAATATTAAAGCTATGTTTCATGCATTCTCTAGTGTCTTAATTTTAAATATCATGCATTTTTCTATTTGTTTTATTTTTTTTATCTCTTATATTTTAGTTGATTTTAGGCTTTGAAGTAACGTTTCATTCTTTTGTCTATTTTGTCTAATGTTTTTTTAATTATCATGCAATCATTATCTTTTGGTCTATTTAATAGTTTAAGTCATATCTCATGCATTGTGTTTAGTTAGCGTTTTAAATATCATGCATTATATAATTTGCTTGTTAATTTAATCTCAAACTCATGCATTTTTCTAACTAATATTTTCTTTTTTTCGAAAACTTGCATTTTACATTTTTTAAATATGCTTCATGTCATGCATTTTATTTGGTAGTTATTCTCATATGTGATGTTCTTTTTATGCTTAATATTTCGTCATATTTCATTTTTGCATCATCTCTAGTATAATCCCATGCATTTTTTTAATTTTTGTTGTTGTTATGTATTTATTTATTTATCATATTTAGTATGTAATTAGGGAATTGATGTAATTTATTTTTCGCACATTTTTTTTCTTTTAAGACCATAGAATGTATTTAGGGTATGTAATATGTAACCGGCACACGCACTGACACGCGCACCGACACACCACTTTATTTATCGCTTTACGCTCTTTTGTTTTTATTCCGCCGTTATGCGATTTCGTCGTTAGCTTAGAAAAATATTTTTCTTCAAAAAAATCAAAAAAAGTCAAATTCAATTTTATTTTAAGTAAACCTTGGTATGTAATCCAAGTGATTTTCTTTTTTATTTTCCTTAATCAAATGTTAATTAATTTAATATCTACATTAGACATGGATTTTGTATAATTAAAATTGACCAACTTCATCGTATTTTCTTCTCATGCCTTGAGGCCTCTCATCTCTTCTTAAAATCTTTTCAAAAATGTTAAAATCAATTCAACTCATCAAATAAGTTCTTTAGCCGAACTACTTGATTTTGATCCCGATTTATTTGGGTAAGTAGGCAAAGGGTTTCGACCCTTCCAAATCAATAAAAATAACCAAAAACATGCTTCTTCTTTCTCCCTTCTTTCACTTTAACTCTTAACTTTTTAATAGGTAAAATTAATTTAGCGCAAGATTAGAGAATAGGTAGAAGGTTCCTATGGGATACCATAGTCGGTTCGGGTGCCTAACACCTTCCCCAATCGAAACCAACCTCCGAATCCAAGGTCTATAAGGGTTTTACTCACTTTTTTCCCTTCCCGCGAATAAAAGTTGAGAGTTCAATGATTCAAGGTTCGAATCTAATCAATGATTTTGATACCCGAAAATCACGAGCACATAAAGGCTACTGTATTTCTGAATAATGATTTACACACGGCAGTACATAGCTTTATAGCTGCGAGACTTTACAAGGTAATCAAATGCATTTACAATATAATTGAATGCATTGAATTGTAATTACAGTAGAGGAAAATAATTATGCAGAAATAAGGTATGTCAACTATACTAAGTAATTATAGTTGATCCTAAATAATAATGGTTATGCATGAACTAAGGAAAGTCAACAATGATGATGATGTCATAGGCAACAATCAAGGAGGATTTGTTCTCAGTACACCTGTATAGAGCAGGATAATACAAATGGCCCCGTTGATGCTTTGAAAATATGGAGGAGGCCAGGGTTAGAAACATAGCTTTGAATGTGGCTTCGTTGATGCTTTGCAAATATGGAGGAGGGTTACTGGTACAAAATACACAAAACATCCTCTATATACTACTTTGGAAGACATTGTCACAGAATTATGTCTGCCACCTCAATAGTTAGGGTTTTATTTTCATGCTTTGCCACTGGCCTATCTTGGTTTTAGATTGTTATTCTGTTGTATATTGATATTTTCATGCTTCGATAATGAACATGTACAATTTTGTGATAACGAACACTATTTGCGTATCATAATGTTTTATCGAAATGGTTTCATTTTCATGTTTTGTTAATGAACATAAATCGTTGTTATCATTAGTCTATGTGCCTTTGTGTATGGAATGATACACCAAAAATGTTTTCAAAGTTGAGTTGAGGTATGTCTAAGTTTCCAAGAAAAGAAATGCATTATGCTAATTCTGCTAGTTTTAGTTTTGTCAAAACTAGTCTAAGCCGATCAAAATTTATCTTTTTCCAAACTTCTGACTGTTTAAAACGAAGGCATTTTGGAGGCTTGTGAACAATATAGAGGGTCTATAGAGCAGTTTTCACAAATTACAGTTTCACTTTGGCTAGTTTCCAGGATTTGAAGGCTGATATATTCTAATTTGGCAATTTCTTTTTCCACCTCCTTACTTCTTCCTTGCCTTTAAACATTTCAAAAATGCCATAGAATTTTAGGATTTTATAATCCAAAACGAGGTTTTCCCTGTTTTCAAAGGGCAAAAAAAAATTAGAAACTGTCGTGTTAACTACGTTTCAACTGGGGCTAATTGTTTTTTTCACCAATTCGGATTATAAAATCGAAAAAGACAAACACTTCGGACTTTATAATCGGAACACCCTTACATGCTTCGAACCCCTTGTGCAAAAAAAAAATCATGGGAAAAAATGTGTCATTTAATATTGATAAATATTTGCAACACAACTACACAAGACTAGAATATATACAAAAAAAAAAAAAACTCATGGAAATTCATTTGTTATTCGCCATCAAAAGGTCAATAGAATGCCACTTTAATTTAATTTTATTTCATATAATCCATATACAAACATTGTTTCTAAGCCAAGTGGAGAGCTCCTTTTGGAAATGTTTATCTTAATGGTAACGTTAGTCAAAATTCCAAGTCAAATTTTTATTTTATTAGAATATTTATGCATTATCTAGGGTGAATGATTAATTTATTTTCCCACGCAGAGACCATGTATGCATAAGATTTTATTTGAAATATAAAAATGTAAAAAAATGATTTGACCTATATATTTAATCTGCAAATAACCCTTGTTATTTTCAGTTTGTTTTAATTATTGATCCACACCACAAATTTCTACATAGATTGTTCAAGAAGTAAGCCAGAGATATTTGTGCAGTATATATCTTCTTCTGACTCATTTGATGCTTCCCTAATCTTAATTATAATAATAAAATTCTGGAAGTCAGAGATAAACTCAACATTAAACAAAGTGTTAGACAGACTTGGAAGTTAGATCTCACTTGGACACTCTCTAAGGTTAGCTCAAACGATGATTAAAAATTTAGCTCGACGCCCATTTTTCAAGCACATGTTCACCTTGCACGTTCTCCAAAACATTGGCAACGTGAGATACACAAACAACTTTAATATCCACACTCACACGCAACATGGCCTAGGTACATTTCTCACGGCCTGCCAAATCCATGTTAAATGGGCATGTAGATTCTCATTTTTTAAACTTGCTATTCGGAGTGCGATCCAAGTCTTTTTAACACGATAGATTGAAAAATTTCTGACTTATCTAAACAATAAGAAAGATACTCGTAAACTATAATTATTGTACATATCATTTGGTCATTACCCTTGACTTTGTACATAAAATATAGCAGTACTAATTATAAGTAATGTCATTATTTGACCAACTGATAAATGTTCAAGATTTGCAAGGTAGGTGACAAACTCATTTGCTTTTGATCTTCGTCTTCTCTTTTGCTACCAAAGAGACTATGCAGACATTTTATTTTGTTATGCTGTGTGTTATCACCTTCTTTGTTTTGGTCTTTCCAAATGACTTTTTCTGCCTTGCTGATGATACTAATAGAGAAACAGGTTCCCTATGCGATAAAGCTGATAACAATCATGTCAATGAAGATACATTTCAAACCAATTTGAAAACCTTATTCGATTCTCTTGCTTCAAACGTCGTTGATAGCCATGGATTTTACCAAACCATTGTAGGAAAAAAGCCGAACAGGCTTTATGGTACAATATTATGTAGAGGGGACATATCTGCCAACAATTGTTCTAATTGTGTCCTTAACTCTACAAGAGTATCCTCAAATGATTGTCCTAAGAGTAGAGATGTTACTATTTGGTTTAGATGGTGTTTCCTACGCTATTCAAACGAGAGCTTCTTCGGAGACATGGAAGGAACAGCAACGGCAGTCACAAATGACACTGATATCGACGACCCTTCTTTGGTTTCACAAGGGTTATCCTTCATGAGTGGAGTAGCAGCTGCAGCTTCAGAGAAGTCATTCATGTTCCACACAGCAGTACTGAACTTTAATCAAAGTGAGAAGAGGTATGGTATGGCTCAGTGCACAAGAGATATCAATAGACAGGACTGCAGAAGGTGTTTGGATTCTCAGTTGGTCAATTTCGAAACTTTTATTGGAAATAAAAGAAGATGGGAAGTTCATGGATTAAATTGTTTCATGTGGTATGATGACTATCAGTTTTATTCTAATGTCTCCACTCTTCTAAGTGGTAAGTCCTTTGACTTTTGGTTAGTTCTTTTTCAATTTAAGTTATTTCTCAATTATAATTGTCTATCCTACCAATTTGAGACTCACTAGAACACAATGTTGTCCATCTTCAACTGAAATATGTACTCCTTTCGACTTAAATATAAGCAAATAGTAAATGTATCTGATCCACACGTTTGGACCAAATACATGTTACGTTTTGCTTTTATTTAAATTCGGAGTATTACGTGTTTGACTTAGAAGAAAGTCTTTATAGCATATAGGTATTTATAGAAAAGTTAAACGCTGAAGTTTAAAAGTTAAGATGTTAACTTATATGAGAAGCTATTGTTTAAAAGACTTGAATATTTTTGGAAAAACTATATAACTTTTCTAAGTGTAGATACTTGTTGAAAATTAGATTTGAGATTTATTAATCATATGGCTAGACTTAGTTTCCTTGTGATATCTTATAAGGAAGACAATCTAATATAAGCTTTTCTTTGTGATGCAGCTGCTTGGAGGACTTCTTCTTGCAGAAGCTTAGTAAGTGGCATAACTGTTACGGTCTCAGCAGCCTTGTTGATAGTTTTCTAATTCTAGCTTTTACTTTATAATTTCTGGTAGAGCTTTGTAGTTATCATCGCGATATTACATGTATTTTTATGAAACAACTTAAACATAAACACTTACATGATAAACAAGTTTATCCAAATCAAATTATAACCATCGTAGTTAGTCATTGCCAACTTTACATGAGTGGGTCACTTTTCTTACATTATTTATTTCCATAAAATTAAAGACTTGTGTGTTAGGGAAGACATCTCAATGCGACCTAGTTGGGTTAAAAATAAAAAATATTTTCGTCACCACAAAATTTCACATTAATTGTTTGAGAATGAAGGTCAACGGTAGTTTATAAACAACAACCATATTTCTCAATCTTTGAGGACTTATTTTTTTAACAAATGACAAAACTTTGAGGGCTTATTTTTTATTTTTTTTAAAAACAAATGGAGTGCAAATGAATCAGCGACACCCTAGATAGATTGAAAAAAAAAATAGTACAAAGCCTTACCAAGTGGAAACAAAATACGACCTGCTTAAAATGAAAAACAAACAACATAACAAATAACCCTAAAGGATTTAGTATAGTAACGACAAATCATAATTCAGAGTAAAAATCCTTGCACCAATGCACAATCCAGCGAGCCCACATACGAGCTCAAAACCAAATTGCAAAATAAGAAAGATATGTGAAAGTTTAGAACCTGAATCGAGATCTCCACGAAGGTTAGAGATTCCACCACCAACACGGATACAAAACCCAACACCTACAACCCAATGCGCTGCGACGCTAAGCATCCACACAACCATTTCCAACCAAATCAACACCAAAGCAACACATAGCCAATCGATATCCAGTTCGACGGATGGTCAATCGACATGGCTGAGCACCACAACACAATAACAGACCCTAACATGTTTTGAAAATAACGAAAGCAACCTAGAACCAATCAAAAGCTAGATCGAGAGATGATCAATCAACAAACCTAAGTACCACAAGTACATAACCAAACTATCACCAATCAAAGCCCAAATCGATTGGTGCTAGCACCAAACTAGCATCAACCAAACTGTGAGGGCTTACACAAAAACCTAAAATGGACAATGCCTCTTAAGAGATCCTTTTGCCAATGTTTATCTTAAGGGAAATGATAACCATTGCTCTGAGGGCATTGATTTAGAAGTTTAAAAAGGAAGTTTTGTCTTGAAAATGATGCATTCAAGACATTGAAAGTTTAAAAAGTAACATTTTCTACATAAAACTTATAAATTATTTCCATTTTTAAATCCTTAACCATGCAATGGTTAGCAAAACCCTTATCTTAATGGTTTCGTTTGTTACAATTCCAAGTCAATTTTTTATATCTATTTTTCTATAATATTTCTGCCATTTTTTTGGTCAAATATTTCTGCCTTTCTTAAGTTGAATGATTAATTTTTTTTGTTGGCACAAAGCAAAAGATTTTATTTCATTTCATATAAAAATGATTTGATCTAAAATACCATCGTTATTTTCAGCTGTTTTGACTATTGATTCGTTCATAGATCATTTAGTACTTTATTAATGCAAAATTTAAGAAGTTTTCCACTCAACAAAATTCTACATAGATTGTTCAGCAAGTAAGCCAGAATATTGTTGGAGCATTTTCTCCTGACTCATTTGAGGCTTCCCTAATCTTAATTATAATAACCAAGTCCTAGAAGTTAGAGATAAACTCAACATTAAACAAAGTGTTAAATGGACTTAAACATTAGATCTCACTTTCAAAAGTTAAATAAAATGATGAGATTGCCAAATTTAAAGCATACATTCTCAAAACGTTGGAGATGTCAAATGCAATTACAACTTAAATATCTATTTCTCACGCCATGCGCAGAATCAATGTTAAATGGCCTTAGAGATCCTTATAATTTGAACTAGCTTTTCGGAGTGAGATTCAAGTTCATTTAACATGATAGATTGAAAAAAATTTCTTACTTTTGTTTTTGAGAGGAAAATTGCTCTTACTTATACTATAAACAATCTGAAAGATAGTCATATGAATAAATTGTTATACATATTCTATGGTCGTCACCCAAGAGTTGATTTTGCACATAAAATAAAATAGTGCTAATTAAAAAAAAAGTCATTATCTGACCAACTGATAATAAAAGTTCAAAATTTGTAACTTAGGTGACACATTCATTGCTTTTGATCTTCATCTTCTCTTCTGCTATACCAAAGAGACTATGAAGACATTTTATTTTGTTATGCTAAGTGTTATCAGCTTCTTTGTTCTGGTCTTTCCAAATGGCTTTTTTGGCCTTGCAGATGATACTAATAGAGAATTAGGTTCCATATGTAAGAAAGAAGATAATACTACTGTCAATGAAGACATATTGCAAACCTTATTGAATTCTCTTGCTTCAAACGTGGTTGATCACCATGGATTTTATCAAACTATTGCCGGAGAAAACTCCAGCAGGATTTATGGTTCAATATTATGTAGAGGAGATATATCTGCTAACAATTGTTCTGATTGCGTCCTTAACTCTACAAGAGTTGCTTCAAATGTTTTTCTTAAGTGTAGAGAGGTTACAGTTTTGTTTAGATGGTGTTTCCTACGCTATTCAAACGAGAGCTTCTTTGGAGACATGCAGGAAACAACAACTACATATGACTTTGGTGATATTGATGATCCTTCTGTGGTTTCACAAGGGTTACCTTTCATGAGTGGAGTAGCAGCTACAGCTTCAGAGAAATCATTAATGTTCCACACAGAAGTACTGAACTTCAATCAAAGTGAGAAGAGGTATGGAATGGCTCAGTGCACAAGAGATATCAGTAGAAAGGACTGCAAAAGGTGTCTGGATTCTCAGCTGAGTAATTACAGAACAATTAGAAATAATAGAAGATGGGAAATTTATGGATCCTATTGTTTCATGTGGTATGATGACTATCAGTTTTATGCTAATGTATCCTTTCTTCCAAGTGGTGAGTCCTTTCACTTTTGGTTAGTTCTTTTTAAATATAACCTATTTCACAATTATAATTGTCTATCCTACCAATTTAAGATTCACAAGGTCACATGTTGTCTATCCTCAACTGTAATATGCACTTCTCCCGACTTAAATATAAGCAAAAAATACATGTATCTGGATCACATCTAGACAAGTTAATTACTTGGGGAACAAGATACTTGAACGTTTTGCTTTTATTTAAGTAGAGAGGAGTATGTATTTATATAGGAGTTAAACGCGGAAGTTTAAAAGTTAAGATGTTTACTTACATGAGAAGCTATTATTAAAAGACTTGAAACTACTGGAAGATCATTGTAACTTTTTTTTCTAACTGTAGATACTTGTTGAAAAGTAGCTCTAAGATATTTTTAAATGGCTAGACTTACTTTCCTTGTGATGTCTAATAAGGAAGCCAAGCTAACATAATTTTTGCTCTGTGGTACAGCTGCATGGAGGCCTTCTTCTTGCAGAAGCTTAGGAGCGATTGCGGTCTCGGCAGCCTTGTTGATAGTTTTCTAATTTTAGTTTCAAGTTTTTATTTATTTACTTTGTCAATGGGATTTGGTTTTAGGAATGGAGATGTATATGTGCACTTGCAAATTGTCATGGTCTATTTTATAATTTATTACTTTGTAATTTCTTGATTTGGTGGCTTTGTAATTAATATGGAATGTTACATGTATCTTTGAAGTAAAAATGGAGAAAATTCCTCTGTAGCATAAAGAGTAAAATTTGCAGCTGTTTTTCAATAAGCATAAGTAAATAGAAGTTGGCTATTTTACACATGACTGAAGAAAGAGTAAAAATATGGAAATGCATTACATAAAATTTGAGATAATTGAAAAAAAAGGTAAGATTCTTTTGTTAATATGTTTGTTAATTTTCTACTGATGTGAAGGCCATTGGTTCCTGTTTATACGTGTTAGCGGCTGGAAACACAATGTTTGTGAAAATATTTTAAAGGCTAAATACATCATTTAAGTTTTTCGTTTTTATCAAGCTGGTCATGTAAGTTTGTTTACGAGGATTGATTTTGTCATCCAAAAAGGTCTAGAGGCGCAGCTTGTTGCCCGCTTATCTTCTATTCAAGTGTAAATAACGGTTTATATATTCCAAAAAAAAAATTGATGTTTTAAAAAAAAAAAAGTTTCAATTAGTTTCTGAAAAGTTGCAACGTTATCATTTCTGTCAGTCTTTGTTTAAAGCATGATGATGCAACGTTATCATTTCTAGAAGTTAGAGATAAACACAACATTAAACAATGTTAAATGGGCTTAGAAGTTTAATCTCACTTTCTAAAGTTAACTCAAAGGATGAAAATGTCCATTTTTCAAGCATATATACAATTTCACCTTCTCTAAACGTTGACAATGTAAGCCTTGAAGATCCTTATCATTCGAATTAGCTTTTCGAAGTGAAATTCAAGTTTATTTAACACGATAGATTGGAAAATTTCTCTTACTTGAACTAAACAATCTGAGACATAGTCATATATATAAACTATTACACATATTGTACCCAAGAGTTGACTTTGCACATAAAAAATAATAGTGCTAATTAAAAAGAAATGTCACTGTTTGATCAATTGATATAAGTTCAGAATTTGTAACATAGGGTAACACATTCATTGCTTTTGATCTTCATCTTCTCTTCTGCTATACCAAAGAGACTATGAAGTCATTTTATTTTGTTATGCTATGTGTTATTAGCTTCTTGGTTCTAGTCTTTCCAAATGGCTTTTTTGGCCTTGCTGATGACACTAATAGAGAAATAGGTCCGATATGCAATAAAGCTGATAATACGGTCAATGAAGACATATTCCAAACCTTATTGGATTCTCTTGCTTCAAATGTGGTTGATCACCAAGGATTTTATCAAACCATTGCAGGAGAAAACTCCAGCAAGATTTATGGTTCATTATTATGTAGAGGAGACATATCTGCTAACAATTGTTCTATTTGTGCCCGTAACTCTACAAGAGTAGCTTCAAATGATTGTCCTAAGAATAAGGATGTTACAATATGGTTTAGTTGGTGTTTCCTACGCTATTCGGATGAGAATTTCTTCGGAGACATGCATGGAATAACAAATGCATTCACAAATGACACTGATATTGATGACCCTTCTTTGGTTTCACAAGGGTTACCTTTCATGAGTGGAGTAGCAGCTACAGCTTCAGAGAAGTCATTCATGTTCCACACAGAAGTACTGAACTTCAATCAAAGTGAGAAGAGGTATGGAATGGCTCAGTGCACAAGAGATATCAATAGACAGGACTGCAGAAGTTGCCTTGATGATCAACTGGTTACTTTCGGAGCTACAATTGGAAATAAAAGAAGATGGGAAATTTATGGACCCAACTGTTTCATGTGGTATAATGACTATCAATTTTATGCTAATGTATCCACTCTTCAAAGTGGTGAGTCCTTTGAATTTTGATTAGTTCTTTTTCAAAATATGCTATTTTTCAATTATAATCGCCTATCCTTCCGATTTGGCATTCACCAGACACAGTGTTGTCTATCCTCAACTGAAATATGCACTCCTCTCGATTTGAATATAAGCCAAAAATACATGTATGTTGTCCACGTTTAGACAAGTTAAATGATGAAGCAGATACATGTACTTTTTGCTTATATTAAAGTCGAGAGGAGTATGTATTTAACTTATAAGAAAGTCTTTATTGCAGAATATGTATTTGTAGAGAAGTTAAACACGGAGGTTTAAGAGATAAAATGTTAACTTATATGACAAGCTATTGTTTAAAGACTTGTAATATTATTGGATGAGTTTCCTTGTGATTATGTAATATGGAAGACAGTCTAATATAATATTTGCTTTGTGGTACAGTTGCTTGGAAGCCTTCTTCTTGCAGAAGCTTAGTAACAGTCGCGGTCTCGGTAGCCTTGTTGATAGTTATCTAATAATTATAACTTCTATATTATGGTTTCTGATAGAATGCCATTAACAATAAGTTAATATATATATTTTTTACTTTGTCGATGGGATTTGGTTTTTGACAGAAGTTTCAGGAATGGAGATGTATTTGTGCACTTGTAAATTTTCATTTTTCATGGTTTATTTCATAATTTATTACTTTGTAATTTCAACTTTTGTAGAATACACTCATTGGTTCTAATCTTCCACTTCCTCTACCTAAGAGACCAAGAACTATGCAGACATTATATTTTGTTATGCTTTGTGTTCTCAGCTTCTTTGTTTGGTCTTTTCAAATGGCTTGTTTTGATACTAAGGAACACATTTATTCCTACTGCGGATTAGTTGATTATGAACACAAAATCCAGAACAATGCGAGAATATTATTGGACTCTCCTCCTTTAAACGTTGTGGATCGCCGCGGGTTTTACCAAACCGATGTAGGAAACAAGGCCGTCAAGCTTTATGCTCAAGTGATTGTTCTATGAAATACTATGTTTCAATCTGGTTTAAAATTTAAATGGTGTTTCCTACACTATTTAAATGATAGCTTCTTTGGGTTAGCTTTAAAGCCTATATAGGAGTTTATTTCAACTGTAAATTTTTTATTTAAAAGACTCAAATTCACAGCAAGATCATTTTTACTTTTCACTAACCATAAATTCTTTGTTGAAAATTTTATCCAAACTAGCTCTGAGATGTTGTAAAACTAATATTGCGAATCTATGTAACAAGGAAAAGTTTGTTAAAAAATAATCTACTTTGGTTGTAATTTACAGTTTATTTTGTTTAGTTATTGAGTAACAACGACGTTTAACAATAAATCACGTTGCCACAATAAACACTTTGAAACTTTCTAATGATATCACAAAGAATCAATTTCAACCTATTTGCAATTAATTTTGTATTATTTTAAAAAATAACATCGGAAAATGAAATAAGTCGAAAATCACTTGAAATTTTAGGCTTTTTCTTTTTTGAAATGAGACAAATATAGGTATAATTAAAGTTGCTTGAATTTCCTTGAGAATCTTCAAAGCAAAAAAGTCATACCCTTATACTCCAAAGTTGTTGATAAAATAAAGATGGCGTTACGTCTTGACCTTGGATATCATGAGGATTTAAATTTTTAACCGCAAAGAAAACCTCATTTTATGTGAACTCCAATAAGTCACGCATAGAATCTGAGAGTGTATCTTTGACCAAAAAATACATAAAGTCAAATGTAATTAGTTAAAATTTTGACTAAATATATTTAACCTTTTTATATCATTTTGCTTATATTATAGTATTAAGGAAAGAGTATATTAACACTCAGAACATCAATACATTATTTTATCCAATTTATCTTTGAGACTATGATTGAGAAAATTCATTTATAATTTATAAAATGGTTATACTAACAAATGCTTCAAGGACACTTGTTAAAACATAAGTATAAATAATTGATGAATTTAATGAAGCAAAAATCAATTTTAAAGTTTTAATGTAATGAATGCATAATTACTGAGATAAAATCTTTCTGATCAAACTTCTTATTAAATGTCATAAGACCACTTGTTAGCATTTCCCTATATAAAATACCACAGCTTATAAGCCTAATCATTGGTATTAGTCTGCAAATTACTCCATATAAGATGAACTCAAATGAACATTATTTTGAAATTTAAAAACATTAAAAACTATATAATTATCAGGAACTCATTTCATATATTTTCCCTGATATTATTAATTCTTGATATGAATCAGTTAGTATGGTAATTGGCCTGGAATGTTACCAGGGGGATGATAATTGCAAGTAACAAATGTGCCACCATTATCACATTTCACTTTGCCACATCCAAGACGTAGTGATTTTTCCCAAACCACCTGAGTATAATGGTGGCATTCATGACCATCACATGAGTTAGCATAATGATTAAAGTATGGTTCTTCATCCACCCACAACTTCACTGCTTCCGTGCCACTTATGTAGCTGGTGCTCACCGCAATATTCTCCCCATAACGGCCACCATTATTGGAGGGGATCGGTTTACAATCCTTGCGTTGATTAGCATAGTTCTGTGCAAATGCAGCAATATCTTTGTCCCAAACGATGTTTGGAATTTTAATGGTGGTAATGGCTGATCTTGCATTGTTGTGGGCGTTCACGTAGTCTGCTGGTGAGTCTTGGGCATGTGCAACGTGACTACCCATAATGAGTGTTAAACCTAACAAGCACAATAGAGAAAATGAACACATTTTGATTCTTAGTAGTAAATACTTTCAGAATGCTAAATGGTTTTGTTGGTGTTTGATGAAAATTGTTGGGGCTCTAGTGATGTATTTATGCAGATTTTTAAACATTAAAATGTAGCAATTGAGTATGTTGTTATTATTTTCAAAAAGGAAATTGTGTCTATGATCAGGAAAACTTAATTTTCATCAATTTTAAGGTAATTCTCATGGTGGATTAGAGTAAGTATCTTTGATTTCAATTTTTGGATGATATACTTGGTTCTAGATCTTTGACCAAAAATTATATTCTAGATTTGTAGAATTGATTTGAAACTATCTTAGTAAATGATTTGAGCTATACCAAATTGATTCTAACTTACAGATTTGAACACTGATTCTAAGATATCATGTTTCCAATTATTCTAAGGAAGGTGTAATGAATTGAGATTTCAAAGAATTTTAAAAGACTTTGTGGTTATAGAAATTTTTTGAGGTATTCAATCAAGATTTTAAAAGATTAAAAAATAATTCTGGTGATATTCAATTAGGATTTTCATGATTTTTTAAAGAGTCCAACAAAATCCATTTTTCACAACTTAAAAATTGTCTTGGTATTCAAACAATGTAAAGATTTCAATTGATTACTTGATAGAATGGATTTTGTGAGACTTTTTTTAGTTGAAAATTTTAACATTAACAATCTCATATAAAGACATAGATTTCTTGAAACTTTTTTTACTTCCATTATATATGTTATTTCGTTGTTTCTCCCACTTCACTCATCAACATGTTCTACTATGGATATCCTCCTTTCATTTTTTGTTTTGTTTTTCTTTGAGCATCATTGTGTCATGTCTGGTTTTTTTTTCCTCTTTTTTTCTCCAGATTTATTTTGTGGTTATCGTCGTTTTTATTTTCTTAATTGACGAAGTGGCTGTCATCATTGACAATATTATTTCATTTTTACTCAAGATCACGTTACTAAATGTTTTTTTTGTCCTGCTCTTTTTTTAATGAATGAGTTTTGATTTTATTAAGTAGCTATTATTATTATATTAGTGATCAATCTCATAATAGTAAAAAAAACAATATTTATCTCGTTAATTGTTGAAAAAAAGTTATTTTAAATTTGAATTTTTTAATTATCTTAAAAATATTATCAATATACTGTTCAAACAGAACAACGTGTATAAGATGACAATTTATGGTAGAATAGTTTAGCTTCAAGTATGTGAAAATATTACTTAAGAAGGCATGAAACTAGAACCACTTTGTTATTGAAAAATTTAAAAATTGTATTGATTTTATTTTTTATCATGCAAACCTTTGATTTTTTTTATCATCTTTAGTCATCCACTCATGTAATTTTGTATTTTTGCTAAAATTTGATAGAGTTATTTCAAATCTTACCAATTCTCATAAAGTACTTTCAAATCTTAAAAAGTTTGAGTTAAAATACCTTGAAATCTTAAAAGTCTTTTATAAAATTCTTGAAAGTTAATACATTCCTACACAATCTTTTAAAATTTTCAAGACTTTTTTGTTGCCAAAATAGTCTTTTTTTTTTGTTGACAAATTGACAAAATAATCTTTTAAAATCTCAATCAAATACTAGATCTAGAATTTGGAGTATATACCTTTAAAATTATTTTTAGCCTCAAATGAATTGTTCAATTCATTTATATACTTAAATTATTTTACATTTAACTTATTTCTAAATTAAATCATTTTAAAATATCAATTAATTCAAAATTAATTTTTATCACGGTAAAGCTAAACAAACATAAGTTTCGGATTCTGACTAACTTTTGGTGTTGATTGATTAAGGCATCGTGGTATTCTTTTTGTTCATTATGGACCGTTAAACAAAAATGAAACGTCTCTTAAAAATAAAAGTAAATATTGTCCAATTAAAAAAAAAAGGAAATATCGTGTAAAATTCATTAAATAATTCTTTAATATTGTCTAATTGCAATAACTACTATATATTTTCCTTATTTAGCATCCTTAACCAATGTCCCTTAAAATTATCTTAGACACTTGTTGATGATTGTTTTAGTGAACTCTGATTTAAAATTTATTAGGAGACAAAACAATAGTGTTGTTCTTAGTTTAGCTAAGGAAACACTAGGTCATACTAATTTCTAATTATTTCTTAATATTCCGCATTGTATAACTACTTTGATTAATAATGGAAACTATAAGCTGAATTGATATATTATAATCGATAGATGCATTTTCCAACTGTTTCTTTCAGCCCACGTCAAACTTGATTAAAAATAGGGTTAATATGTCTTTACTCCTTATAATATAGATCAATTCCGGTTTCCCCCTGTAATTTTTTTCTTTTTTTGATTTACCCCCTAATAGGCTAAACAGAAACCAATTTTATTTTTTTTCAAGAAATTTTTGTTTTTGTTTGGCCTATTAGGAGGGGTAAATCAATTTTTTTTACAAAGTGTAAAACCGGAAATGATCTATATTACAGAGAGTAAAGACCTATTAACCCTTAAAAATAATAATTTTACGATGATTCAACAAACTCATGCCTAGCCGGGAGGCTTCTTTGCATACATGGAAGTGTCCCAACCAACCAAAGCATATATTTCATGTCATGGTCTAAATGGTTGACAAGTTAACAAGGAACTCGAAATGAATGAGTTCAAATATTACATGACAAATCAAGAGGAGTTATTTTTTAGGACTAAAATCCAAATTTTGTCCATATTAGAGAGATTAAAACATTATCAACCCTATGATAAACAAAATTTTCTAAATCGAATTAGCTATTGCAGTTAATGATTGTTAACTTTACATGAGTGGTAACTTTTCTTACGTTAAACTTAACAATATAAAGAATTGTGTTTTAGGGAAGACATCTCATTGTGATCTAATTGGATTAAAAATAAAAATGTTTCCGTACACCAAAAAGTATGGCGTCGCATGAGAATTAAGGTCAATGACAGTTTTATAAACAATAATTATACTTTTCAATCAAATGAGACATTTTTTTAACAAAGATAAATGATATTTCTCTGTCGGACCTCGCTTCTCTTTATCAACCCTCAAACAGAGTTTAGGGTTTCATAGAATATCAATAGCTTAAGCCCAACCATTATTATCTAACACCTACCCTCAAACTCATGATGCATCATCAAAACTTATGAGTTTGTCAAACAAAATATAAAAAACATACTAAATAATAAAGTTCTAACACTACTCCTCAAGCTAAAGCTTGTTACAAATTAACCTAGAAAATAAACCACATTGAGTTATCAACGTAGTGGGAGCGAGCAACAAGAACCATCAACCATCAACCAACCAAAGAGAGAAATCAATCAAACAGAAGAACCAAGTCAAACCAAATCAAACAAAATAACCGGTATGGAGAAGCAACCATATAGAAGAACCAATAGAAAGAGGAGCAACCAAATAAAAGAAACAAAAGAGAGAGAATAAATCAATCAGAAGAATCAAAAGGGGGAGAAACAATCAATTAGAAGGAATTAAAAAGGAGGAGAAACAATCAATTAGAAGTATCAAAATATGGAGAAGAAATCCAATCAATCAGAAGAATAAAAAAGGAGAGAAACAATCAATCAGAAGAATCAATAGAGAGAGACAATCAAACAGAAGAAACCAAGAGGGAGAGGTACAATCAATCAAAATAATTAATATAGAAGACCAATTAAACATGGACAATCGATCAGAAAAACCAATGAGGGAGCAGACCAATTAAACAAACAGACAAATCAAAAGAGAGAACGAATCAAACAAAAGAATCAAATAGAGGGAAGTGAGGTGCAATCATAAAAAGGAGACGTGCAATCAAACAAAAATGAAGAAAGCAAAGAGAGAAAGACAATCAAAGTGAGAAGTCAACATACCAAACCATAAGAACCAAACCGAATTCGAAATCCAACCAAAATTTGGAGAGACGAACAACCAAATAACCAACCTTAATTAAACCACCATTTTCCAAATCTTCCTTGACAGCCCCATCAATAATATCAATATCAATTCCTTTTGCATTTAAATTAGATATACAATTTATCACTAAATTGCATCACAATAATTAGTGGTAGCAAATTAAATAATCCAATAACTTGAAATGTAGATGTGGTAGCAAATTCCAAATTGTATACTCAATCAAACTCTTTTTAAAACGACAACTTTCTCAATCCAAATATTGCAAGCGGTGACTGCTTTAAGAAGAAACCAAAATTGCAAACACTTGATATGCCACTTGCTGCACATGAAGAAACTCAATAATCAAGTTGTAATGCCACCGAAGATTTTATCAAACTGGCACCCAATAAAAAACAAAAAGTTCGATCAATCAATGAATAGAGAAAACAAATGCTTTTAGTCTTCTAAAACAATACCGAGCAAACCGAACAACACGCACAAATTCAATTAAATAAAATGAGAAAAATACCTCCAGCAAAAACGGTGACATTCAATAGAGGAACAACCACAATAACAAATTAAGAAGAGAACCAAATCACTATCAATATAACCAATATTCGAAGACAAACAAAAACAATCCCAAGCTCTTGGAATTCGACAGCGGAGACGATTAGTGGTTCAAGGCGGACCGAACCGAACTCTTGATTCGTTCGATTTTAACAATACATACATACATACATATATATATATATATATATATATATATATATATAATATAAAGAAAGATAGAAGTTAAGTCCAAGAAGACTTTATTATCTAAATAAAAAGTGAAGAGAAGACAGTTTTAAGGACTTATTTTCATGATCTGAACCACTCCTTATTGGTATGGTAATTGGCCAGGAATGTTACCTGGGGGATAATAATTACAAATAACAAATGTTCCACCATTATTACATCTCACTTTTCCACATCCAAGACGTAGTGAACCTGACCAAACAACCTGGGTAAAATGATGACATTCACCATCAAAACATATGTTACGATAGTTATCAAAGTGTGGTTTCTCATCCGCCCACAACTTCACTGCTTTTCTGCCACTGATGTTGCCGGTGCTCACCGCAATATTCTCGCCATAACGACCACCGCTATCAGAGGGGATCGGTTTACAATCCTTTCGTTGATTAGCATAGTTCTGTGCATAAGCACCAATTTTTTTATCCCAAACAATTTTTGGTATTTTAATAAATGAATCAACTGCGGATCTTGCTTTGTTGTGAGCTTTCACATAGTTTGCTGGAGAGTCCTTGGCTTGTGCAACATGACTGTGTCCCACAATGAATGTTAATCCTAAAACAAACCATAGAGAAAATGAACACATTTTGGTTCTTTGATGAAAATTGTTGGGATTCTAGGGTTGTATTTATACACATTTTTAAACAAGAAAATGTAGTAATTGTGTCTCTGATCAGGAAAACTAGGCTCATTTTCATCAATTGTGACGTAATTCTCATGGTGGATTAGAACAAGTATCTTTGGTGTAAGAAAAATGCTGAAATTCACGACAATGTTTGTTGTCAAATTTGTACTAATAAGTTTATAATTACTATTTAGTTTTTTTTTTTTTATTTGACAGAAAATGACAAAGTTTGCCTCTGCTGGATATTTTTGATGAGAAATCACAAAACACCTCATTCGGTGGTGTTTCTCCAAGTCAACTTTTGTATGTGTCTTACCTCATCATTAATTATGGAACGTGGATTATGTGTGCTACTGCCTTCGTAACGGAACCATGATTAACTGCAGTCAGCAATTTGCCGCATTCACGTAGTCATGTATTCTCAACCGTCTGATCATGATCGGATGGTCCTGATTTGAGAACAAAATTATAAATAAAAATTAAATACTTTTTTCTGAGTTGTTTGATTAAAATCAAACGATTATTAATATAATAAATGCATGACCGTAGTGAATCATAATTACTTCGTAACATTGTTTATTTGTTTATACTATTTTTTTTGGAGAGAATTTATTTATTCATACTAGCTTGTAATTTCGACACGCTCACTTAATACAGTTAATGTATGTTGACTTTTGTCTTTTCAGAAAACAAAATCTTTTTCTCCAACATGAAGATTTCGATTGGATCCGTACTTAGCGTTTGGAAGAGTTTTACAACTTTGAAATTCGACAAGATGTGAGTCAAGACGTAAACTGGTCGAAGCCAAAAAGTTGCTGTCGAAGAGGAGATAATTTGAATTCAAAAGCAGCGGTTTCCTTAGTGAAAACGTGGGGGAAAAACGGTTTTTGATGAAAGAAGTGTTGTTCATGACAATTAGCTTTTTCAGTCATCTTACTATGTATAAATAAAAGTTTTTCATATGGAAAATGAGTCGCAAATCACTTATAAAATTCTAGCACTCGAAGTACAAACGTTTAAAGAAAAGAGTCACACAAAATGTATGTAATTTGATTTGTCGAACCACCTTTACATTAATGCAATGCAATTTACCTTTTCTCTAAGTTTATGCGTTTTAAGCTTTAAAGTCTTTTACTTGCATTTTTTTTATACTTTTTTTTGTCGAAAGACACTCGTTTTCATACTCAAAATTCATCTTGTTCATAAAGTAACCTATGAATATGATGAACACACACACACTTTCTGGAATAAGATTGCACAACATGTCTTAACGTTTTTGGTTTGATCCTACCTGTAATAACCAAAATCAACACTCGTGTTTACCAAAAACACCGGTAAACAACTATATACAAAAGTATCAATAAACTAGAAAGAAATCCATTAATAAAGTAATTTGGGTAGTATTGAACAAGTCTTACGACTTTCGTGTGTTAGAATCTCTCGTGCCATAGGAACACTCTTTGTTTAATCCAAAAAGGAAATATTGTGTCTTGGTTTTTCTTAGGGAAGTTTCTTGATTTGTTACTATAAAATTGATAATAGATCATTTATTTAAATTAGTTACGCAACTTAAAAATTGGAATTTTTTAATGACAAAATATGTGAAAAATTTACAATTAAAGAAAAGAATATGAATAATTCAATATTCAAAGATTTTTTTTTTGCATAATTCAATATCAGAAAATGTATATGAATATTTCAATAATAAAAATAATACTTTATTTTTTTACCAAAAAATAGTGTGCGTCTATATATATATATATATATATATATATATATATATATAATTTTAGTATTTTCTTAATGGCTATTCGATTATGGTTTGACCGAATAGGACCGTCTAGCTTTAGAGTATCTAACTTTAAAGTGACTTTAAGCTAAAATAGATGAGAGTAAGAAGAAGTGTGGAAAAATATGAGAGAGAAAATAAAATACAAGAGCGATAGATAGAAAGGTAGTGCCTATTCTATCTATCTTATGTTTGCTTGTCTCCTTGTGATGAATTTATTGATATGGATTTAGACCGTCAAACTTGGTTGATCACTTTATTCCTTTTCTCAATTGTTCCAAACATGTGGTTTTAGACTATGATACCAGGGTCATGTCCATGGATGGGAAAAGATCAATGTCTATCATTATAAGAATACCTTGTTTTTCTTCCCAATCTTTGTGGCGGGTATTAGCAGTTGCGGTGGCCAAGGTCCCACTCAAATGCAAGGGCTGGATTTTTCAAATGATATTATCGTCAGATTTTGTGCATTTGGGGTGGTCATTCCATCCGTTGACGGGAACGCCTTATCAAGACCTTCCATCACCTTAGATGATGATATCTTTTCCTCACTGACTATGAAGATTATCAATTAGAGTTTTCTTCATCTTTGCAATGATTGGTTCTCTGTTTAGAGTTGTAAAAATAGGTCGGTCCATTGGCACACCTTTTTGGGTCGGGTCAGACTTCAAAAACTAGCCCAAAAATGCACTCGGTTTTTTTTGGCCCAAGCCCATTAATACCATTTTATTTGATTTTTGTTAACAAGAAGTATATTTTTGAAAAAAATTATCACCTATTTTAACATTTATTAATAAAAAAAATATTTAAATAAATAAACTTAATAAAAATGAATGAATTTAGCTTAAAGTTTTTAAATTTGAAAGTTTATAAACTATTAATTTGATTTAATTGAATAAATAATCTAGAGTTTCATTAATATTCAATGTTAATGTAAAAATTATTTATACTTTTATGTTCATCCAATTATATTTTAGCAAAACAATAAAGGTGAGTGATTAATGTATAAAAAATACATAAAAATGTGAATAAATTTTAAAAATAAAAAATAAATGGGTCGGGCTGGACTGGCCCCTGGCCCACATAGGCCGGGCCGAGCTCTAGAATATGCAGCCCAATCATAATTGGGCTGACCCATTTAAGTAGTCGGGCCTCTCGAGCCCGGGCCAGTCCATTTGACACCTCTACCTCTGCTATCTTCTTTTCTATGCGCTAGGCAAAGTTGTTACCCGCGATGTTGCCCCCCTTGACCTTTACTGTCCCTTGTTCTTCTTATGTGTTCAGATGAGGATGAACTCGAGTGGAAATTACCTCCCCCCCATATTATGTTTGACTATGATTTCCAATGAAATTATACCTTCTTTTACAATGGTCTTGCCTTCGTCCCTTGTTCTCATCGCTACTTGATTTTACCCCCCCCCCCCCCCCCGAAAAATCTCAGGATTTTGCATAACACCCCCCCGAAAAATCTCAGGATTTTGCATAACAATGTACCATTTTACCAAATCTTAGATAATTCATCCTATTTTTGGAGGTTTATTATCGACCACTGGAAATTGGGGTCTTAGTGGTGGCTAACCTATCAAACGCTGATGTTTTGTCTGTTTGCTCGTCTCTTTGTGATGCATTAATTGATCTAGATTTTGCGGCAGACAAAAGTCATCGTATAAGTCAAAAATATTTTTTTAAAATTTTACGGCAAGCTAAAGGTGCTGCAAATATAAGATAAAAAACTTTAATTTTACCGCGAACGTAAGCCGCTGCAAATGTAAGGCGGAAGAAAATTTAAAAATTCAAATTTTTTTCGTCCGACTAAGTCCTGCCACTAATGCACAATGTCCATGAATTTTTCTCCTATATAAATAAACTTGGTTCATCTTTATGTTTACAATCTTTCTTCTCTCTATAATTATTTGCTATCCCTTATCTTTAATCTAGTTGTAAAGCCACCGAAGATTTTATCAAACTGGCACCCAATAAAAAACAAAAAGTTCGATCAATCAATGGATGAAGAAAACAAATGCTTTTAGTCTTCTAAAAGAAATACCGAGCAAAAGAACAACACCCACAAATTCAAAAGAAATTTCACCAACCACACTTAGAACAAAATCAAATGAGAGAAATAGCTCCAGCAAATAGACCAATAAATATCTTGCAAACCCAAATAAAAAACGGCGACATTCAATAGAGCAACAGCTAACATAACAAATCAAGAGAACCAAATCACTTATCAATATAACGCATATTCAAAAGACAAACCAAAAGCAATCCCAAGCTTTTGGAATTCGACGGTGGAAACGATTAGTGGTTCAAGACGGACAAAACCATGCTCTTGATACAAAATAAAGAAAGATAGAATAAGAACAACCAAAGTTAGGGTTTCATAAAATATCAATAGTTAAGTCCAAGACTTTATTATCTTCATAAATTTCTCCTTAAACCACTATTATCGGGTGGATGAACAAAATTTTAAAGACTTATTGCATACATTTTCTTGATCTGAACCACTCCTTATTGGTACGGTAATTGGCCAGGAATGTTACCTGGGGGATAATAATTACAAGTAACAAATGTTCCACCATTATTACATCTCACTTTGCCACATCCAAGACGTAGTGAACCTGACCAAACAACCTGGGTAAAATGATGACATTCACCATCAAAACATATGTTACGATAGTTATCAAAGTGTGGTTTTTCATCCGCCCACAACTTCACTGCTTGTGTGCCACTGATGTTACCGGTGCTCACCGCAATATTCTCGCCATAACGGCCACTACTATTGGAGGCGATCGGTTTACAATCCTTGCGTTGATTAGCATAGTTTTGTGCATATGCTGCAACTTCGTTGTCCCAAACAATGTTTGGAATTTTAATGAATGAATCAACTGCGGATCTTGCTTTGTTGTGAGCCGTCACATAGTCTGCTGGCGAGTCTTGGGCTTGTGCAACGTGACTACCCACAACGAGTATTAATCCCAAAACAAACCATAGAGAAAATGAACACATTTTGGTTCTTAGTAGTAATTACTTTCAGAATGCTAAATGGTCTTGTTGGTGTTGTATTTATACAGATTTTTAGACACGAAAAGATTGGAATTGTGACGTAATTCTCATGGTGGATTAGAGCAAGTATCTTTGGCTTAAGCCAAAAAGGAAATATTGCGTCATCGTTATTTTAGGGAAGTTTCTTGATTTGTTAGTATAAAATTGATAATAATTTAATTATTTAAACTAGTTACTTAACTTAAAGATTTTTTTTGGCATAATTCAATGTACATGAATATTTCAATAATAAAAAATGGTTAATCTTCAAAGATTTTTTTTGGCATAATTCAATGTACATGAATATTTCAATAATAAAAAATAGTATAATATTTTATATATATATATATATATATATATATAATTTTAGTATTTTTTTAATGGCTATTCTATTATAGTTTGACCGAATAGGACCGTCTAGCTTTAGAGTATCTACCTTTTAGGTTATTTAAGCTAAAATAAATGAGAGAAAGAAGAAAAGCGTGGAAAAATATGAGAGAAAAAAAAAATCTAGAAGATAGATAGAAATGTATTGCCTATTCTATCTATCTCATATTTGTTTGCCTCTATGTGATGAGTTTTTTATTTTTGTGGAGGTCGAAGTTTGATCACTTTATTCTTTTTCCCAATTGTTACAAACCAACCCGTGGGTTTAGACTATAATACCAGGATCATATCCATGGATGGGAAAAGATCAATGTCTGTCATTACAAGAACACCTTGTTTTTCTTGCCAATTTTTGTGGCGGGTATTAGCACTTGCTGTGGTCAGGACCCTACTCAAATGTAAAGGCTGGATTTTTTTAAATGATATTAGCAACGGATTTTGTGCATTTGGGGTGGATTCAAACCACACGTAAATGTAAGATAAAAAAAGAATTGAACTTTGGGGCGAATAAAATCCGTCACAAATAAAATCCTCTGCAAATATAAGGTGGGATTTCTTTTTTGAATTTTGTGGCAAACAAAAGATTCCTCAAATGTAAACCTGTAAAAAATGAATTTTGCTGCGAACATAAGCCGCCGAAAATTTAAGGCGGGAAAAAAAAATTAAAATTAATTTTTTTTGTCGAACTAGGTCGAGTTGCTAGTGCACAATGTTCATGACTTATTTTCCTATATAAACTAGTGTTTTGACCCGTACGTCGCACGGGTCTTTTTGCTAAACATAAAACAATTAAAATCGTTCTAATTAGTCTTTTTAAAAAGTTTACAAACAAAAAATATGATACTTTGGTATGATTAGAATTTCTAAACAACGAAGTAGTAAATAATAAATTCGCTCAACTAATCTTATTTTATATTGGCAATAATAGTGTCATGTGAGAGATTTGTCTAGAAGTTTGGTTCAAAATTCCTTATTTACATCAAAAGTTGATCTTTGACGAATTACAATTACAACTTCATCTTCCAAAATAGAAATAATTCTTTCGATTTTCTATATTCATTAATGTGCTCTTCGAAACAATAAGAAACCGTTACCATGTTATTCCCATTACATGTAAAACTTATATCAATCTTCAAAGTTATAATACTAAGCAGTATACATACTTATCAATTCTAACATTCCTGCAACGTAACAATTGAAGTAGAAGCAAAGTAAAACTATTGCATCACAATCATCTTTATCCCAAAATCTTATACTGATGAAGGAAAAAAAAAGTGTTTTCCATTTATATCAGTAGAATAGAGTGGTATCATTGTTCTATCTATTAAAAAAGCACCATAGTTTGTTGGACCCATATTTGCTTCCTTCATATACTTCTTCAATAACAACCTAAAAATGGTTATGAAAAAACGCTTATCATAATAAATTCAATGACATAGAATCTCAGCAAAATACTTTTGTTGTATCTTGAGAAAACACCTCTTCCCACACATGTTCAGCAATGTTTGCCTTCATAAATTGCAATCCTCACCACTCATGTTCCTTAAAAAAAAACATATGAAATCATGTACTATACTTTGCAATCAATCATTAACTCCTAAGTTAGCCCAAACATAATTAATAGCTCATATACCTCACTGGTGTCATAATGCTTCATTGGTAATTCCTCCTTCCACATTATTTTAACAAAAAAGTATTAGAGAAAATAAAAATAAAATAGCATCAAATGTACTTAGAGAGAGACAATAAACTTTTGCATAACCAATATTCTCTAAATAAGTACCCCTTTGCATAACCATTTTCTAAATAAGTAGCGGAAAATTGATAAAAACAATCTTTTGAAAATATTATTATTTGAGATGGCACTGATAGCAAGCATAGAGAAAAAGAAAGAAAAAAACCTACTTTTTGAGGTTAGGTTCAAGCATGTCAAATAATTACATTACAAACTACCCTTCAAAATAAATTATAGCTGAGACGTCCCCACATGCTCCAACATTAACCACAAAGAAATGCTTCAGATAAAAAACTAAAAATAACAATACAAAATAAAAAAACTGAAGCAAAAAAGAAGACAAATTGAACAAAGGACAAATAGTAACATAGATGAGGCATGGCAAAATAAGATTTCAATACCAAATTGAACTGAAAAGACATGCTCATAAGTTTAGATTTGTCTTATGCTATAGATGCATTAACTTGTAGAAGAAATAAATATGTACAAAAAAAAAAGTTAAGCCATTACTGAATTACAAATCATAACAGAGTTAAAATATGGATTACATGCTAAACTTTTGTGAAGTTATAAAAGAGTGATGAGTTTTGCCAAATCACCTGTAGAAAAATTATGGAATCAACTACCTCAACCGTCGAAATCATATGGATCGGCCACATGACTCAGAGTTACGGATTGCCCACTTAATTTGGTGCAAGCCGGTTGAAAAAGGATGATGTATATGAAGAGTATGAGTGTGGTGTGGCATCCAACGGTGAAGGAGAGGCAGGTGATGGTGAGAAAATTGAGGTTAAAGATAGGGGTGGGATTCATGAGGGAGGAACGAAGAAGACAGAGAGAAATCAATTTTAGAAAGGAAAAACTGAGATGAAAGAAGATGAATACACATGAAGTTACTTCTGATAGGTGTGTTGAAGCTTCAAGGCAGATGAAAGGTTTTGCCTGAACAAATTCTGGCTTACACGTATAGTAGGGAGGAAGGATGAAGAGATACAGATAAATGCATGTATTGGAAATAACTAAGGTTTTAAAACTGAGTGGTATGCATGAGTATTATAAAAGACAGAAGTAAAAGGCTACCACGTTTTTTCTCTGCATTTGACAACTAACACTGCTATAACTAAGGTTCGGTAAATGCTCACAAATAATAGGGAAAATAACAGATTGCAATGCACAATTTGAAATTCAAATTCTATCTTAAGGATGGAAATATTTTTAGGGTTGATTAGCAATTAATGAGATGTGATTAGAGGGAACAAAGTAGGGTTAGTGATTAGCAAGACCTAATAAACTTTAAGAGTAAGTGATAGGCAAATTCTATGGTACACCCAAAAATTTGAGTGTATTAGTACACCAAATCAATAAATTAATAATTAAATATGTTATTTTTTGAAATAGAAAAAGTATTTTCTATCACCTATAAATAAATCTTATTTATCAAAAACGTCAACGAAATAAAATTTAATTTTTCTGAATTTTTAGTACTTATAATAGAGAATTTTAATTATTTTTTACAATAAAATGTAAAAAAAATTATTATGATTTTTATAAACAATGAAATGATGTTTTTTTATTATGAAATGACATTTTCTAAAATATAAATATCAACAAATAGCTCTTTATTCCATAAAAGTAATATTTAATTTAAATATTTTTAAAATAGGAGTACCGGTACATCTTAATTTATTGGGTGTATCATAGAAGCTCCCTCATGAATATACTTTGTTCACTTTTCTTTTTTCTTTTTTATAATCTTTCTTATCTCTACAATCATTCATTACCCCTTCTCTTTATAAATCTTTTTCGTACAAATATTTCTCTAAGTTATGCTTGCCGTTGTGGGGGCTTTTATCTGCCGGAAAGACATGGTTTTCTTGTAATATATGACCATCTCTCTCATCACCTTACTAGCTAGCTTAAACTTTCCTTCCTTAATATCATTTTGAATAAAATTTAGAACATAATGCAATTAGTTAGTAGTGTGGTTTTACAAGTTATGCCATTTTTCAAATCATTTGCCTCTGATTTCCTCGGTTGGAAGAATGTTATGACTTATGACCATCTAACTGTCAAACCTTCTTATCTTTAAGCAGATATTGAAATATATGGCCAAACTCTTGTAATATTAAAACATAGGGTTAAATATGTTTTTGGTCCCTATAAATATACTAATTTTTCGTTTTAGTTCATCTAAAATTTTCCTTCGACTTTTAGTCCCTAAAAATTCTCCATTTTCACTTTTGGTCCCTCTTTTAAAGTAAACTCATATGTTTCATATTTTTTAATAAAATTTTGCAGAAAAATTCTAGAATCTCTCCAAAAAATAAATAGATTTTTTTAACAAAACATGAATTTTTATATTTTTTACGGTTAAAAATTCATAATTAATTTATATTTTGCTAAAAAGTTCTAATTTTTTTGGGGAATATTTTTTACAATATTATACATATTTCTGCACAATTTCATTAAAAAAATACAAAAATTAACTTCAAAATAGGAACCAAAAGTAGTGATTGAAAATTTTATAGGGACTAAAAGTTGAAGGAAAATTTTAAAGAGACTAAAACAAAAAGTTGATATTTATAGGAACTAAAAACATATTTAACCGTAAAACATATTAGGCTATATCTTCTGGTGAACTTGTGTCCTTCCCTTTGGCTAACCTCAAGGTTTGACCCGAATAACTTTTTCTTTTTAGGATCAAAACCATTAGAACGTATGCCGTTGGATCATCTAACATATCATTATTGGATTCTCCATGGCTATGATGGAGACTAGGTTTTTTTCTTCTCTCTTGGCTAACACACATCTTTTCTCTTTCTTGAATGAATTGTTTTATGCATGCTTCTCAGGAAGCCAATTCATTTAGATTCATTAGATCGGTTGGCATAACCTCAGGCTGAGGCCAATAAAACATATTATGGAAATAACTTTTCATGTCTGCCCATGTTATATCGAGTTACATGGGAGAGAGAAATACCACATAAACATTGTTTGTGTCAATGATAAAAGAAAAACCTGGAGTTTGTAGAAATTGTTTTGAGTTCCTAACTACACTGCGTTGTGAGCCTTCCAATGTCTACCTTGGTAGATTTTCTCTCTTCCTCGAAAAATGTAGCAAAATACGAAGTATAACCTCTGGGCAGAGACACCAATATGTCGATCCATTCATGATATGACTTCCTATACATTGGCTTATCCTAGGCACCGAAGTCTTATACTATAAAATTGACCTTGGATTTTGATAATTTTTCTTTTGGAAAAGTTTGTATCTCAAGGTATGGTCTATTACAATAAAGTTCTAAGTCCATTCTAACCTTCTCGGTATCTTTTGTATTACCAGTGACATTCATTATTGTCATGAGTATATTGCTAGATTTTTTTCAAGATGCATAACATCAAGCTTATGTGATTAAATTACCTTTCCGATAATTAAAGTCCCAAAAAAAAAAATCGTCCAATTGTGTTGTTGCTAGTATCCTTCATATATGAACTTTTTGCCAACATCTCTGAATTTAAACGTCCATTGACTCAGGGGTGAATCCCTTTGTAGTCAAGGGGTAGCTTTGGCCACCCAAGCTTTTAATTTTCATTGAATAAATAAATAAATATATTAATATAGTTAGCTACCACAATAATATATTTTTAGCTACCTCAAATAAATTCATTTGCAAAAACTTAACATAAATTATAAGTTTAAAAATAATTACTTGATTAATAAACTTATATGTCTTATTTTGACATTTTGATGTCTACAACAACAATAGTGAAAACATTTTTAGCAATAAAATTATTGATAGTCAAACAAAATGAACGATATTTTAGTACAAATGGTTTATTTGTTGACGTTGAATAATAAATTGTTGGTCTATTTAGCAAATATTCAATTATGGATATATTTTTCTCCCTGAAACCTAATTTTATAGAGATTAAACATTTTTAACCCTAAAATGTAATATATAAAATTTTAAGAAATATATTTTTTCTGTCTCAAAAAAATTCTTTGTATTTGACCCCCTCGTAAAAGTTATTCTAGCTTCGCCGCTGCATTAACTCTACCAGATACTCCTTCTCATGTTAACTTAGAGGACGGTCCATCTTTTTTTTGTTTTTTTTAAACATTCATTTTTCTTTTAAACTCCTGATTTTATAGTAAGAACCTCCGATAAGATCAACCAAGAACTTTTTCCTCCTTTTTCCTCCGATAGATAAATTCTCTACATTATAATGTTGCTGTATACCGTAAAAAAAAAAAACATTGACACATTATTTTATCCAAAATCTCTTTAAGAAGATTGAGCGAGAAAGGAAGGAATTTACTTTTTTTTTTTTTTTAACAAGATAAAATAAATACCACAAATTTTAAGCCTAATCGATGGTATTAGTTTGCGACTCATACATACATATATCATATATGTATGAGTCGGGAACTCATTTTCTACTTCTTCCCTTGTGTTATTCATGATATAGCTAAACTGAAACAAGTGGCGATACAAACAAAAATGAATCACTTAGTATGGTCTTTCACCAACATAGTTGCCTGGTGGATCATAATTGCAAGTAATGAATGTGCCTCCATTATCACATTTCACTTTGGCACATCCAATACGTTGTGTGTTTCTCCAAACCACCTGAGTATAATGGAGGCATTCACCACCAACACATGAGTTACTACTATAATCATAGTGTGGTTTTTCATCCACAAACAACTTCACTGCTTCGATGCCACTCATGTCGCCGCTGCTCTCTGCGATATTCTCTCCGTAACGGTCATCACCGGAGTGGACCAATTGACAATCCTTGCGTTGATTAGCATAGCTTTGTGCAAAAGCAGCAACGGTATTGTCCCAAACAACATTTGGAATTTTAATGTTTGTATCAACTGCCGATCTTGCTTGGTTGTGAGCATTCACGTAGTCTGCTGGTGAGTCTTGCGCATGTGTAACGTGACTACCCATAATGAGTATTAAGCCTAACATGCACAATATTAGAGAAAATGAACCCATTTTCCCGATTTCTATAAATTTCAGAATGGTAAATGGTTTTGTGGGTGTTTGATGAAAATTGTTGAGGCTCTAGTGTTGTATTTATACAATTTTTTTAACATGAAAATTTGGCAATATAAGTTATTTTTCATTTCAAAAAGGAAATCGTGTCAATAGCTTTGACCGAAAAAAATTATAATTGTAGAGTTGACTTGAATATATATAGATCGAAGTTCTAGAATAAAATAGAATTTGGAGTTTTTACCTAGAGTTTGTTGTTACCTTGTTGATTTTTTTTGTGTGTGTATTTAACTTACTTTTAAACAAAATTATATCATTATATGATAATATCCGTTCATTCAAAATCAATTATCGACATTGTAAAACAACACAGGGGTACCAGATCACGACTTTAACTTCTTTTTTTTTTGACAACTTTAACTTTTATTGTTGATTGATTAAGAAATTGTGGTATAATTTCATTATGGACTATTGAACAAAAGTATTGAAATGTCTCCTAAAATACTAGACGAAATATTTTGCATTTAAAAAAAAAAGGATATATTGTGTCTTGTTTTTTTTTTGGGGGAAGTGTCTTGATTTGTTACTATAAAATTGATTATTAGTTACTAAAACTTTAAAATTTTAAAAATTGTTTTTTTAAAATGGAAAAATATCTGAAAAATCAACAATGAAAGAGGATATAATGTGATAATTCAACATCAGAAGTTTTGTTTTTTATTTTATTTACATAATTCAATATCAGAAATGTACATGAATATTTCAACAAAAAAAGTCAATTTCTTTTTAACCAAAAATACTATAATTTATTTTCTACATATAATAATTTTCTACATATAATATATTAGTAGTTTGGCTGACCCGTTCTAAGTATGATTTTTTTTTTTAATGAAAACATGCTTATAGCATTTCATTGATAATAAGAGTTTCAATACAATCGGGTGTATCATAATAAATGATGGGACTAGCGAGTCACATGGCTGCACGTGCAAGAGCATGAGCAACTCCGTTAGCTTGTCGCCTAACAAACTCCACCCTAGAGTTAACAAAAGTAGAACTAAATAAAGAACGACAAAGGGAAATAATACATCCAAATTCGGACGTGTCATTCCTATTATACAGAAAAGCATCAGCCGTCAATTTAGAATCTGTTTCGAAGTCCACATTATCAAAATGCATATCATCCAACCACTGTAATGCCGAGTGCAAACCCAAAACTTCACCCACATCAATAGAAACGCAACACAGATAACTCACAGCCTTAGCCAACACAAATATGCCAGCAGAATCACGAATACAAATGCCAATACTTGTGCGGTTGAGGTGAGAAGAGAAAGCAGCATCAATATTACATTTGTACCTTCCGGACGCAGGAGGCTGCCACCTCAGAATAAGATGTGGCAACATGGAAGCAACCACCCCATCATTAGGAGGAAACGGCTGGTGTGGAGTTGAAGATGCTAGCATAGCCGGAGAATTAGCCATCTTCCAATCTTCAACCATATTACGAACTCGCTCCACAAAAATAGCAATGGTTTCCGTAGCATCATCCCATACTCGAAGATTACGGTGCTTCCAAATACTCCATAACACAGTTGCCAGCCGTTGGGCTAATTCCACATATAAATTTTCTAGCAATTCAAAAATAGCATCCACAACCGAGACAGTACTAGATAATGCATGTTGGATAGAACCCCAAAGACCAGTCCGATTCCAAACCTGGATAGAAAAAGGACAATAAAAAAAAATACATGTTCAATAGTCCATAATGAAATTATACCACAATTTCTTAATGAGTCGAGTCACAACTAGCACAATTTGTCGGGAAAACAACACCTTTATCAAGCAGGCAGACACGAGTCGATAAGCAGCCCCGACACATACGCCAAACTAAGTTCTTGACTTTCGGTGGTACTTTAAGCTTCCATATCCCTGACCAAAATCCCGGATGCCAAAGATGAGAGGAATCGACTAACTCAGACACACATAACTTGTAAGCACTATGCACAAAATACCTCCCATGTCTCTCCGCTTTCCAAATAATTTTATCCTCATCAACCTGATTGATACAAATTTAGCAAGTGTACTAACTTATATCGAAGTAATAAAATTTATAAGATTCGTATCCACAGGGACTGTTTCAACTTCTACTCGGGAATGTCGTTATTATTAAGGATGTTTGTAAAATGGGGGGTGCACTGAGGCAATTGGTTTGAGTGCGATTGTAATTAAAATGCTGAAATTAAAATTGGTTCGAGAAATAATATGGAGAGATGACTAGGTCAATTGATTCATCTGTTCATCACTCATTAGCAACCTGTTTCTTAAGTTTACAAACGATATAAAGTTAACGACAAATTAACAAGATAGCTTAGGTCAATCCCTTGATCCTAACCCCTCTTTCCTGATTATAATTTCCTAATTCCTCATGTGAACCTATATTCATTCAAGGTTTAAACAAATGAATTTAGAAGTCACAACCTAACAACGTTCCATCCCTAGATTGTCCGTTAAGTTGAACAGTATAAATATGTCAGAGTTAAACGCTGGTGTCAGCAGTCATCTAAGCTCTAGAATCAGTTATATTGGGTCAAAATCATAAAAGCATTAAGAATGATTTATACTGAATAAACTAGAATGGCATTCATAAATATTAAGAGTTACATGTTACATAAACATGAGCTAGAACACAATCATCTCTAGACCTAATCACAATGGATCTAGCTACTCATGGATAAAGCACAAATAACTAATATAAAAGAAGGATCCATTACATAAAATTGGTAATCGGATGTGAGTTTTGATGGTCTCCCACCTTCTCTCCAGATCTCCAGCTCCAAAATTCAGTTTCTTTCTCCAAAATTTCGAACCCGGACTTCAGAAAACAACTTCCCTTATATAGGAAAATTTCCAGAAACGCTAAAATCGTACTCCGATGCTGTAACTCAGATCACCACTGGCGTGTCTGCTAAATCGTAGCCCGATTTTGTCCCATTGGAGCACGATTTTTTTCAAGACCAAATGTCACAAAACAACTTCATAAATCGGACTCCGATGCTACAAATCGGGCTACGATTTCCTATTAGCTTCAGCATATAAAATCAGTCTTTTTGCAGCTTCTAACTCATACATAATCACCTGAACTCAACCAAAATTACATAAAAACTATAACAAAAATGTTATATGACCTAGTGTCATCACTGATAAATAAGTTGTGTATGGAGAATTTTGTCTGCAATGTCTGTACTAAAAACCTGTCTTACCACCTGTTCATTCCAGCTTTTATCATCCCAATTCATCAAGCTGTTAATGGTAAAGTTTTGGAAAAAATGAGCACCTTGGATGTCACGAGGAATGCATTCCCCGTTGGGTAACCAAAGTTCATTAAGAATAGATATGGACGCACTTGAACTGATGCTCCACCGCGAACAATAAACCTAGCATTAATGATATTGCGCCAGACATAGCTGGGATTGCGCCCTATCTGTGTCGTGAGGTAGGAATTTGAAGGAAAATAACGTGCTTTGTAAATGCGCGCTACAAGGGAGTCTGGTTCTGTAATAAACTTCTAACCCTTCTTACCTAACATAGCCAAGTTGAAAGCAGTGAGATCCTTGAATCCCATACCTCCATGAATTTTTGGTGCGGATAGCTTCTCCCAATTCATCCAATTAATACCTCTTTGGCTAGTTCTCCCGTGACCCCACCAAAAAGAATTCATCATCTTTTTCAATCGAATCGATCAAAGTAGTAGGTAACTGAAATAAGCTCATGACATTTGAAGGAATAGCCTGTAAAACATATTTTATCATAACTTCACGACCTGCTTTAGAAAGACACTTGCCACTCCAAGAGTTAATTTTATACCAAACACGATCCTTGATATAAGAAAAAATTGCATTACTGTCCCTGCCTATCATGGATGGCAGACCTAAATATTTACCTGTGCCTAACACTACCTGAACCCCAAGAATATTAGTACTCGATTGCTTGAGAGGATCAGGAAAATTGAAATTGCAATATATCTCAGATTTGGGTAAGCTGATGGCCTGACCAGACGCTATTTTGTAAAGAGAAAGAAGATTTTTCATAACAGTTACCTCACCCTCTTCGGCTCTGAAAAACTTGATACAGTCATCGGCAAATAAAAGATGAGAGACCAGGGGCACCCTACGAAAAAATTTAGTACTTGTAAGAGCTCCACGCGACTCAGCATCTCTAATCAACGAAGATAAGCCTTATGCACAAATGATAAATAAATACGGGGAAAGGGGGTTGTAACACCCACTTTATTTATTTAATTATTTTATTAGAGCATATAGTATATTATTATATATTATATAATTTTGATGATGTTTGTGACGTATGAGATGATGTTGTGATGTAGTGCTTATTTTATTGTTTAATCAAATAAGATATGTGATGTTAGTATAGATATATTTAGATGAAAATTAAGATGTGATACAATAACAATAATTTTGAGAGATGGGGTTGTTTTTATAATAAGATAGAGTTGTGGGGATAAGTGAGATTATAAAGAACTATAAAAGGAAACCAGGTTTAGAGAGAAAGAGTCAGTACGTATTACAGACTTTTGCAAACAGAGAGAAAAGTGGCCAGAGAAGAGGGAACCCCAATTCTGCAAACATACCAGGTAAGGGTGAGCCTAGCTTCAATTATATTACTGTAATTCATCTATTTATGATTAACTAAGGAATTGGAAAATAGTTTGAGAGAATTCATAAGTTAAGGTTATTGTTGAATTGTGATGAATGGATGAGAGAATGATGCAAACTGATGTAGAAACCTGTTACAGAACCTAGATTAACCACTATGATCATAATTCTGAAAGATTAGAGCCATAGCATGAGAGATTGGACGAGTTTTGGCGAGGATTGGAGCGAACCCGCAGCCTGTTCTGCGATAGCTCGCCGTGGCGAGCAGAACAACTTCACTCGCGAGGCGAGCAACTTAACTCGCCGTGGCGAGCACCCTGTAATGCGCGCGAGGCGAATATAACTACTCGCCGTAGCGAGTACTGGCAGAATGCGAGGTAGCATCTCGCGAGGCGAGCAGAACCACTCGCCATAGCGAGTAATGTGGTCTCAGACCACTACAACTTGAGTTTTATAACTCTGTTTTGAGCGAGGCTTTGAAGGTAGACCTTTGGATAGTAATAGAGATGTTTTATGACCTAAATTACAACCTGTAATGATGCTGTAAGATGATTTTAACTGTTGGCATTAATCTATGATTTATATGCATATTAAGCGAGTGATATGAATGATGTTTAAATGATATTTGCGACGATGATTGTGTGCTATGAATATGTGTTAACTATGCTGAGCTGCTGCCATGTATTGATATAACTGCATGTGTCGGTCAAAGAGTCGTAAACGTGATGTTAAGATGTTGTGTTAACTTGTTTAAGAATAAAGAGTCGAGTTCATGCATTTGCATAATTTGAGACGGTGGAGCTTTTGCTTAAAGCGACGGTGGAGCAATTGCTCAAAGCGACGGTGAAGCTTATTTAAGCTAAAATATTGGTACCACATGCATGATGTTTAAGATGTTAGAGTTGCATTTGTCGAGTCTTGTGTCTGAGACGTTATGAGATGATTGTTATGTGAAGATGTTTTAAGATGATTTATTATACGTTGATGTTGAGATGTTTCCGTTATATGTGATTATTATTGTCGTTGTTGTTAAGCATAATGTTTGAATTATATGTTAATATAATTGTTGTGAATCTCACCCCTTCTGTTGGAATTGCCGCCTTGTGGGCAAGTGCAGGTGACCAAGCTTAGGTTCGACGATGTGAGAGGTCCTTGTGGTGTCGTAGGAAATGCTCTGATATGTAACGGGATGGGGTTTTTGTTAAATTCTATTCCTTTATGTATCATGTTGAACTAATGATGATGTTTCCGACGTAACTTTGAATTTTGAGATGTTGATGAGGCTTTTGTGCCAAGAATTAATTATTTTAAGGATTTTGAAATTATGATTCCGCTGCTACGTTTTGAATGAAGATGAGGAATAAATTATTATTCATTTTGTTTAAAGATTTTATGAAATGTGACATCCTGAATATTGCGATATACTCTGACTAAATGCATGAAATTTTTAAGTTGGGATTTCGGGGTGTTACAGGGGTCCCCTTGACGAAGACCACGTCTCGGAATAATAGGGCCAACCTGTTCACCATTAACAGGCACATAGTAGTCCACAGACTCAACACACATACTCATCCATTGTATCCAACGACTGTGAAAACCCATTTTAACCATAACAACACGCAAGTAATCCCAATCCATTCTATCACACACATTAATGATATCTAGTTTCAAAGCAACACATTTGTCTTCACCTCGCGTCTTTGTTTTCATATAATGTAAAACTTCGATTGCCACCATAGCGTTATCCAAGATTGATCGACCCGGAACAAAAACAAATTGGTTATCAGAAATGCATTGAGGCAAGACATCCTTTAACCTGTTTGCTAGCACCTTAGATATAATTTTATACAACACATCACATAAAGCTATAGGACATCAATCCTTCATGCTAACCTACGTGGAACCTTTCGAGATAAGAGCAATATTTGTAATATTCAAATCAGGTGGAAAAACTCCCGTTTCTATCCAAGCACAACATTCTTTAAAGATATCATCACTACATAAATTCCAAAAATGTTGATAAAATTCCGGGTTATAGCCATCTAGCCCTGAACATTTGTCCGGTTGCATGGCAAACAACAGCACGAAACTCGGCCTCAGTGAAAGGGGCCGTGAGTTATTCATTAGCCAAGGCAGAAATAGAATGGTTTATAACATCAATAACCGGAGATACATCACCTCCTTGCTTTTGAAAAATATTCACAAAATATTGTCGTGCTACGACACGTAAACCCTAGTCATTAGTAACTTTATTACCATTATCATCATCAAGAGAGATTATGCAATTTACCTTTTTACGTGTTGTAGCTGAGGCATGAAATTCTTGTGTGTTTCTATCCCCATCTTTATACCAGTGAGTCTTAGCACGTTGCCTCCAATAAGCATCATCTTGAGATAATAAACGCTGCATACGTTTCCTTAGCTCAAACATTCAAAATTGATCCTCATCTGAAGAGGCCAGCCGCGTGTTATGCAATTGTCTACGACAATCTTCAATGTCAATTTTCAATTGGTGAGAGTGAGTTTTCCTCCAAACAGACATGTCTTCTGCATACGACGACAACTTCGGAATAAGAGTACACCTGCCAAGAGTTAGTAACAAGTTCTTTGAAAGCCGGTTCCAAGTGCCACGCATTTTCGTAACGAAAATTACGCTTATGCTGATGATGCCGAGGTAGGAGAACATTTCAACAAGATGGGATAATGATCAGATGCAGGTGCCACTGGAGTTTCAACAACATCATTTGGAAATAAATTAAACCACAAGTTGTTAGCAAAAGCACGGTCTAACTTTTCCTCCACCGCAAGCGGTGTACCAAGACTCTTAAACCAAGTGAACATATATCTTTCAATCGGGACATCTCACAAGTCTGGATCTATGACCGCTTGACGGAGGTTTGCCCCCCTCTTCTCACTTGCATCTAGGATGCCATTAAAATCACCAAAGATACACCACTAACTTGCATATTGATTAGCTAATTGACGAAGAAAGTTCCAAGCAGCCGTTCTACGACCACCATTAGATTAGCCATAATAACCTGTCATTCTCCAAGTACCAAGAACAGTGTCATAAATCTCAATAGTGATATGATTACTAGAAAAATCAACAATCTGGCATATTAAAGAATTGCGTCAAAATAAAGCAAGACCTCCGCCTCTACCGATGCAGTCTACAGGAAGACAAGAATCGTAACCAAGCAAAAAACGAAGTTCTTCAATTTTATTTCGCTGAGCTAGAGTCTCACTTAAGAACAAAAGATCCGGATTGAAATATCGGACTAGGTACTTTAAATTGGGAAATGTACTCGAGCTACCTACATCCCGACTGTAACACCCCGAAATCCCAACATAAAAATTTCAGTCAAATAATCAGAGTATATCACAATAAATCAGGATGTCACATTTCATAAAAATCTCTTTAATAAAAAGAATAATAATTCTTCATCATAAAAATATTCAAACGTAGCAGCGGAATCATAATTCAAAACTCCTTAAAAGGATTAGTTTTTGGCATAAATGTCATAATTAATTCAAAACGATACATAAAGGAATAGAAACAAATAGTAATCCCCATGCCGTTACGTATCAGAGCTCCTATGACATCACACAGGAAAATCCTCACACGTCGAACCTATACTTGGTCACCCGCACTTGCCCACGAGGCGGCAATTCCAACAGAAGGGGTGAGATTCACAACAATTATATTAACATATAATTCAAACATTTATGCTTAACAACAACAACAACAACAATCATCACAAATAACGGAAACGTCTCAAACATCTACATATAACAAATCATCTTTAAACATCTTCTCATAACAAATCATCTTTAAAACATCTTCACATAACAAATCATCTCATAACGTCTTAGACACAAGACTCGACAAATGCAACTCGACTATGCAACTCTAACATCTTAAACATCATGCATGTGGTACCATTTTAAGCATTAATATGTTTCACCGTCGCTTTGAGCAAAAGCTCCACCGTCTCAAATTATGCAAATGCATGGACTCAACTCTTTGCCACTTAAACAAGTTACACACAACATCTTAACATCATTTATGACTCTTGACCGACACATGCAATTATAACAATACATGGCAGCAGCTCAGCACATTTAACACATATTCACAGCACATAATCATCATTGCAATATCACTCAAACGTCATTCATATAACTCACTTAACAAACATATAAATCATAGATTAACGCCAACAATTAAAAACATCTTACAGCATCATTCCAGATTCGATTACAGGTCTTAGGGCATCTCTATTACTATCTACGACCCTATCCCCAAAGTCTCGTCCAAATTAGAAATACAAAACTCAAGATCTAAGAATCATTTTCAAGTCAAACAAAGGCCATTAGAAAGTTAACTCAATTGCCTAAAATTCTCATGTTTACACCAAAGGCCAATTCAGTACCTATCAATACCAGCTTTCATTTCAAATTCGGAGAAAGTTGTGCTGAAATTCATAAATATTCACTGTGACCTACGTGCAGTAATATGACCATAACTTAAGTTCTATAAATCATTTAGAAGTCAAATTAACGGCATTAAAAAGCTAACATCCATACCTACAACTTTCGTGTTTACACCCAAGACCAATTATGTACCTATCAATCCCAGTTTTCATTTCCAATTCGGGAATGGTTGTGCTGAAATTCATAAATATTCACTATGACCTACGTGCAGTAATTTAACCATAACTCAAGTTCTATAAATCATTTAGAAGTAAAACCAACGGCATTAAAAATCTAACATCCATACCTACAACTTTCGTGTTTACACCGGAAGCTAATTCAAAACAGAAACGGGTGAAAAGTGAGTGTTTTTCCAGTTTTGGCTTTCAAAAAATCGGTGGCCGAATTCGTTTACGGGAAAGAACAGTTTTCACTCCAAAAACCCAATTTTTGATCCCTTAATCACCCAAAGTGATTCACAATGATGTTATACACTCCTAAAATCGACCTGAACACAATCTAATACCATTTCTTTGGTTTCTACACATATTCAATTCGAGAATCATTAATCAAACCCTATCTTAAGAACTCTCTCAAAACTCTTCCCAATCCCTTAGTTAATCATAAACAATGAATGACATGTTAATATAATCGAAGTTAGGCTCACCCTTACCTAGTAATATTGCAGAATCGCGGGTCTCTCCTCTCTAGCCACTTTTCTCCCTTTTTCTCCAAAACTCTGACAACGCTTACTATATTTTTCTTAACCTAATTCCCTCTTTATATAACTTTTCTCCACTTGTCTTATTTTTCCACTAAATCCTCAACTTCTCTAAAATTACATAACAACTCCTCCAAATAAAATATCATATTTTATTTTACTTCACTAAACTCTCTTATAATAATATTACTACGTACCTCTCTTAAATATATATATATATATATATATATATATATATATATATATATACACACACACACGCAACTAAGCCAAATAATACTTATGCTAAAAATAATAAATCAAATAAATATCAAATATATTCTTAAACAAAATAACAAATATTTCTATAACAAATAACAAACATATTTATAACAAATATATCTATAACAAATAACAAACATATTTATAACAAATATATTTCTAAACAAAATAACAAACATATTATCACTTATCAAATATAAAATCATGTAAAAGTATTCAAATATTAACTAAACATAATTAAATAAAAAGGTGGCGTTACACCGACAATTCTACGCTACTAGACTCATTTTCCTTGGTTTGCCTGATCAGCAGGACCCACCATTAAAATTGATGAAAAGAGAGGAGTTTGTAATCAAAAGTGATCCGTCGATGTTTCAACTTCCCTCTATAACTTCTCTCCTAAAAATAAATTAAAACAAACTCAGTTGATAAAACACACTAACTTAATTTTTTTTTTTAAAGAACAAACAAACTTAATCTTAATCCAAATCAAAACAAATTTTCCTATAATTCAACTTCTAAATACTTTTAGAGTTAAAAAAAATTACAATCTTCTTTTCTCTAATTCTCTAATCATGAAACTTTGTACCCAAAAGAAATTATGAAACTTAATGTCTACCAAAAATACAATCTTACGCTTTCTTAATTTTTTGACACATCATCAAAATTATATATTTTTGTGTCTTTTGCTTCAACTTCCCCCTATTTTTTCCTCCTAAAATCAAATTAAAACAAACTCACTCGATAAAACAAACAAACTTAATTGTTAATTTTAATACCAATCAAAACAAATTTTCTTATAATTCAACTTTTAAATATATAAAGAGTTAAAAAAATGTACAAAATATTTATTACAGGCATATACCTACTTTTCAAAAAATTACACATTTTTAAGATTGCTTTTTTTTCTAAAATTAATTTGCCTTTGTTTTTTCTTTATTTTTTTAGTCAAAAGAAGAATTATATTAAATAAAAAGTAATAGATAAAGAGTTTGAGGACATTAGACCTGACTCAGGTACAACAAAAAATGTGGATACAAATTAATGGATTTACCGTCAACATGATATCAAAATCCAAGTGTCAACAACTTCCTAAACAAATAAGCAAGCATAAAAGCTCATTTGAGCATGAAAAACCAAAGTGTAGACAAACAAGACACATTGAAACTTGCAGATCTAAACATTTTTTTTCGAAAACAACGGAGAATCAAAAAAGTCAAGTCACCATATCATATTATAATTTTTTTTATTGTTGTAGATTATCTTCTATTCTCTATAAATTAAAGTTAATAACCAGCAAAAACACAATATTGCCCCATGTTAATCATTTGACACCAAAGCATATTTTAACCCTTCAGTGTCTTTTGTAACAAAAAATCATATTTAGAGGGGAGAAAAAATATTTGTGGAAAGATTGAGATTAATTTGAAACAAAATATTCCTTTTATATAGTTGTATCTAAACAAAATAAATTATTAATCTCTAGAAAATAATGTTTAAATTATTGTATGTCAAAATCATTTTTATTTTAATTCGTACCAAACAGGCTCAACTCAAAAACTATATAAAAACAATCTCTAAATTATTGAAAGTCAAAATCACTTATTCTCTAAATATTACTCCCTTTGTTTTTATTTAAATATCGTTTTAGAATGGTAACATGAAATTAAGAAAGTGTCTTTAAAAAAATAAGATTATGAAAGTGAATTTTTGAAACTCTTTTTCCTATTATAACCTCATTTTAATCCACAAATAAAATATTTTTTTGAACATATTTTATTTTTTCAATAAATATGTTCTTCCATAACAAACAACTTTTTTTTTCACTAACAATGATACAATCTTATTTATGATATATAAAATAAAAAGGTGGAAAAAGATACACAATTAGAGACCAAACCAAAATCCTCGAAAAGAGAAGCAAATCGGAAAAACAAATTAAAAAAACGATAAATCGGCAGACCAAAACGATATCTAAAAGTCAACTAAGTGCTTGTAGAATCTTTCTCCAACCAGATTCTTGACCAACGTTGATGAGCAGCGAAGGAACCTGGTCAAAGGAAACCATTTGATCTATTCGTTAAATATCCTAATAGAAAATATTCATTCAGGAATGAAAGAAGGTGAACTCCGGAAGCGGGTTTGGTAGGCAATTTGGTTGAGTTTTTTTCTTCTTCTTCTTCTGGATCGTTGAGATGTAAGTAGTGGATGAGACCTCATAATCAATATTTTTATTATTCATCAACTTCTGAACCAACTCAAGGTCTTTTTGCAAACTAGGCAACTATGGGAAGGATAGTTAGAGAGATCATATATCCACGGGTCTGTTCTGGCTGTTATGATTACCTGTTTGGACAATTACCAATTTATTTTGATTGTTATCAACTACATTTTTAGCAACCACAGTCACGAGGAGTTCAAGTGGAACTTCTTTGGATGCGCTCTTTGCTAGAATATTACCATTGGAATCGTCTGTTTTCTCCTTTGCTGAATAATCCCGGTGTCCCAAAACAGCGGTATAAGTTGTATATGCTTGAGATTCGTCACTTGGAAAATTAACATCGTATATTTTTTTTTTTTAATATTTTACCATATTTTTAGTTTGCCGCTTTATAATATTTAGATATGACTATTCCAATGTTTGTAATTAGTTAAACTGAGTTTATATAAAAAATAAAAATATTTTTAAAGGATATATTTTTTTAAGGATTCGTAAATGATAAATAAAAAACACGGTCACATTAACGCCATCTTTATCATTAACGAGATCTCTATTATTTGTAATTTTGACTTATGTTAAATCCAACACTTTATAATATTTAACGTCAACTATTTTAATGTTTTTATATTTAACTTCAGCTTCATCATTAGTTTTTTTTCTTCTTTTTTCTAAATGCAAATAACATTTAACATATAACCCACGTTTCGACGCCTAGCCCGTGCGGAGCACGGGCTTGTTGTTAGTTATTATAGAAAAAACTATTGTTTAAGGGTATAATTGGGATAATGAAAAAGTAAATATAAATAATATCAGGGTTAATAGTGTTTTTCACCCCTGTATAATAGGCCATTTTCGGTTTTCGCCCCTGTAAAATTTTCGGTTTGATTTGCATCCTTGTAAAACTTCTTTTTTCTAGAAAACACCCCTCCTCCATCCAACTCAGCAAATTCGCATACGTGGCGCTGATTTGGCTTTTTTTTTCATTATTTTTTTTTAATTGGCCACGTGTCAAAAAAAATTACACGTCAGATTTAATTTAAAAATAATCCAATAAACATTTAAAAATTAAGATTTTTTTTCCAAAACATTAAAAAAATCGTTTTTTTTAAAACTAAAAAATTCAAAAAAAAAAATTAGATTTTTTTCCGAAATATAAAAATACAGAAAAATATTCACATTATTTTTTCCAAAAAATTTAAAAATAAAAAAATATTTAGATTTTTTATCAAAAATTAAAAAACTATAAGATATTTTTTTAAATTTAAAAAATTAGAAAAAATCAGAAAATATAATCAGATTTTTTATTAAAATTAAAAAGATTTTAAAATATTCAGGAAATTAATTTTCAAATTAAAAAAATCCAAAAATCAAAAAAAATTAGAAAAAATATTCATTTTTTTCAAAATTAATTTTTTTTCAAAGATTCTGGAGTTTAATTTTTAAAATAAAAAAGTTAGATTTTTTTTCCGAAAAAAAGTATTTTTAAAATTTATTCTGCAAAAAACAATTATGGAAACTTTTTATTATTTAAAATTTGGATACAACTTTTTTAAAAATTTTGAAAAAATTCAGATATTTTTTTCAAAAATTTTATTCCAGATTTAAAAAAAAAAAATAGTGAGATCGAAAAAAATTTAGAGTTTTTTTTTTCAAAAAATTAAAAACTAATTCTAGAATTTCAAAAATTTAGATTTTTTCCAGAATTTTTTTTTACAAAATCTGACATTTTTTTTATTTTGAAAATTAAATTCCAGAATATTTTAAAATCTATCTGATTATATTTTCTGATTTTCTTTTATTTTGTTTGTTTGTTTCTTTTATCATTGTAAAAAAAAAAAAAAAAAGTTACGTACAATGCCTTAGAAGGATATGGAGTCAAGTGACATATTTGTCCCCCAAAATATCATTCATATTTGTCGTAATATTTCAATTAAATATACAAAAGTTAATTGAAATAATCTTATTTTTGAACAAGTCAAAATGTGATATATTATTAACTCAAAGGTGAATCACTGCGTACAAGACGTGCTACGTGAGAAAACACCATAAAACAAATACCAAGTCACTGGTGCCGAAAAAAGGCAAGCACCGCCAAAAAACAAGAATAACTAGATGAAATGGTTAAGCTACGACCCCATAATGGCGATTTGGAGAACAATGAACAATTTAGAGCTGTCAAAACGGATGGGTCAGCCCTAACAAGCTTCGGGCTTTATCGGGTCGGCCAAAAGCCCAGTTGAAAAACGGGCTTGAAATATACTACCCGAGCCCGGCCCTACACGGGCTGCGGGATAAACAGTCTGGTCCGTATTAAAAATTATATTATTTTTTTTTTATAAAAAAGTACTATAAAATACTCCTATAATTTTTTTATAAATATTATTTTTAATATGTTTAAATAATGTCTAACACAAAAATAAATTGAAAAGTACAAACATCGTAAACTAAAACGGCGAGGAAAACAATTTTAAATAAATTAGATACGTTATGAAGATTTATTTTAGCAAGGTGCACCACTTCCCTTAGACATAAATACCCATATGTTTGCTTTTTGAGAAAGAGAAAAGAAAGGGACAAAGGTGTAATTTGGTTTTAATCATAAATGTTTTTGATTTTTTTATTGAAATCATTAATGTTTTTTTTGGTTCTTCTCTCCCTCCTGTTCTATCTCTTCACGTTCCTTTTTCTGTTCTTCTTCTAATTCATAATTTTTTTAAATTAATCACCATCTCCACCTTCAACACAATTTTTATCAGTAATCACAAAAGTTCACAGTAGAAACAAGATTCTTTCAAACCCAATTGAATCATTTACAAAAATTTCAAACCTTTAACAAAGATAAGGGGAACGGTAAGAAAGGAATACAAAATACAATTTTTGTGCTTATTTGAATCTGATTTTCAAAATCCCAGACGGTTTGAAGGGTGTTCGAATGGTGGGTTTCAACTGGAGTTCATTTTCGTCCTTCAACTGCAGTTCATTTTGGTTGCAATGTTGTTGTTGATATTTTCTTCACATCCATTATTTTTGTCTTCCTTCACAGCCATTTTCGTCCTTGTTTATTTGGAAAAATGTCACGAATAAAACTAAAATAAGAACATAGAAGGAAGAGAGAGATAACATATAATTCAATGAGTTTGTAAAAAAATAGAAGAAAGAAAGTTTGTAAAAAAATAACAGAGAAGGAAGAAAGAAAGATCCTTCAACAAAAAAGAGAGAGAGAGAAGGAAGAAAGAGAATGTTTGGGAAGAATTCTCGTAAAAATAAATTGAAAATAAGAAGTAAATCTAACTTTTAAATGAAAATGACAATTGTGCCCTTTAGTTTTAATTGTCTCAAAAAACAAAAACATGATTTTTTTTCCAAGTGAAAAGTGTTGCTTGCTAAAATAGACCTTCATGAAAATGAGTGGGTCTATTGTAACAAACTTATATATATATATATATATATATATATATATATTCGATCATTAAAATTATAAATAACGAAACAAGTAAATATAATTTTATATTTGTGTTAATTCATTGAATTTTCAGTTTTATTTTTTACTTTGATAATCAACTAACTAAATAATTATTTGAAAAATATACATAATTTATAGGATTTTTTTTGTTCCGCAGGCTAATAGGCTACCACGGCCCGTTGGGCTAGCCCTAATGGATACCGGACTTTTTAGGATCGAACTAAAGAACCTATTAAAATTCGGACTTAATATTTAAGACCCAAACCCTATAATTAATCGGGCTAAACGGACCGACCTGTAAAGCCCGATCCGTTTTGACAGCTCTACAACAATGTCATTGTCACCGATAATAACTTGAGATACTTTACTATTGTTTTTTGTTAGCAAAGAGATACTTTACTATTTTTTTTTTTAAAAGAAAGAGACACTTTGCTATTTTTTGATACATATGATGATGAGATCAACTAAAAGCTATGACTAAAAATATGATTTTCTTTTTTTTTCGGAATTAAAATTTGTTCGTTTGTAGCCGAATGATGTATACTAATTGACCCTAAATTTCTTTGCCTGTCCATCCAGGCCGTTTGGAGCTGAATGTTGTATACCAATTCACCATGAATAATGAGATTGGCAAATACACATTTCTTCTACAATAAATAAATATAGTTATTAGTTCATCCAATTTAATAAGTTCACCCACTCTCATTGTAGAAGCACACAAATCTTTAAGAAATCAGCTAACTTCTGTCAATAGATTTATAACATGGTTTGACGATAAACTAAATGCAATTGAATGTAAGTGTTCCATCAAGACATGATAGTCATGAATAATAAATTGATCAAAACATGATAATATGGTTTCATATAAATTGATCTAAACATGACAATACGGGTGAAAATAAACAATTTTTTAGTGTAGAAATTGATCTAAACAAGTAAATTTGACTTTTGAGTGATGCGATTCAAGTAAACAAATTGAACCTAACGAGCGAATTGAACTGTTCGTGAACTTTAAATGAGTCGAACTCAAGCTGAAAAAATAGTTCATGTCGAACTTGAGCCACGTTTTAAGTTGAGTCAATTTTTATCGAATCGAGTTGAGATCAAGCATGTTCAACTCGATTCGAATCATTTCCAACCCTACCTTTGTGTATTCTATACAATGAGGACACACCAATTTACCATGAATCCCACAACCAAGACAACGTGGCATATGCAGAGAAGTCGTTAATAGTCTACACGCATCAAAGCTACCCTCAAGTGAAATTTTCCTCTCTTGCAATATCATATGCCAAGTGCAGAGTTTGTAGGGTTGTTAAATGTTAAAATTCTCATCACAGCCTTAGATCTAAGGGAGTGCAGCTGTTGCACCATGTAAAACATTGCAAAAAGTATTCAACGTTTTCTTTTTGCAAATAAAAATATATATTAATATGAATACCGACATTTTGTACCTTTTCATCCATAAAAACATTTGTGATTGGTGTGAGTGAGTTAAGAAGTGTAGTTATAAGTAAAGAGGGAGATAGTTGGATCTCTGCCCTAACACATATCAATGTATGTTGGGTTAACAGTGATTTATCTCGTAATACATGTCATTTCCTATGAAATTATTTTTTAATTTACCCTTTATAAAAAAATATTATTTTGATTTACTCCCTAATAGGTTATTCAAAAACTTTTTTTTTTTGAAGTGGATAAAACACCATTAACACATATATGTTTAGATAAATTCTACTACTACGTATATTATAACATTGATACATTATTTATCCAAGATCGATCTCTTTGAGGAGAAAGAGTGAGAGATCATATATTACAAATACTACTACTACATAAAAATATTGTTCTGAATCACTTAGTACGGTAATTGGCCAGCAATGTTACCAGGGGGGTCATAATGGCAAGTAATGAATGTGCCTCCATTATCACATCTCACTCTGCCACATCCAACACGTTGTGATTTTTCCCATATTACCTGGGTATAATGAAGACATTCACCACCAACACATGAGTTATTATAATGATCATAGTGTGGCTCCTCCTTCACCCACATCTTCACTGCATCTGTGCCACTCTTGTAGCCGGTGCTCACCGCAATATTCTCGCCGTAACGGCCACCACTGCCTGAGGGGATCGGTTTACAATCCTTGCATTGATTAGCATAGTTCTGTGCAAAAGCAGCAACTTTGTTATCCCAAACAATATTTGAAATGTTAGCACTTGTAATAGCGGATCTTGCTTCATTGTGAGCATTCACATAGTCTGCTGGTGGGTCTTGGCTTTGTGCAACGTGACTACCCACAACGAGTATTAATCCCAAAACAAACAATAGAGAGAATGAACACATTTTGGTTCTTAGATGTAATTGATTTCAGAAGCTAAATGGTGTAGTAGGTGTTGGATGATAAATGTTGGGGCTCTAGTGATGTATTTATAGGGATTTTGGTTCCTTTTAACAAGTCCATTTGACAATTTTCGTATATAAAGTATTAAAAAGAAGGTTAAATTACATTTTTTATCCCTTAATTTTTACAAACCGACGATTTGGTCCTCTAAACTTTTTAAGTAGTATTTTTGAACGCTTAACTTTAGTCACTTTTGCAAAAGTGACACCCCCTTAATATTAACCACACCAACACAAATGTGGATAGGGAATGTAATGACTCGGATGCTACACATGTACCTTTTATGTGGCTAATTAATTTCACTTTTGACCCCCAACCTACACAAATCGAAGATTTTGACCTTTCGACTTACACCTTGTGTAAGTTTGCAAGTCGAGAGAATATCATTCGGTTAAAATGTGTTACACATGACATTCTTACGTACAACCTATATATATTTTTTAAACCCCAAAAATATATTTATTGAAGCAACTTAAATTATAGCACAAGATGTACTCAACAACAACATGGATGAAATGCAATGTATGGCATGATTTGGCTATAGCCACAACATATATTTCTTAAATATTTTTTACATATGAAAGATAAAATGTTAGAGGAGGCTGACGGCTCACTTTGTTTCAATTAGAAATTGTTAGGGTTATAAATAGATATGGGATAATAAAACTAGTCTAGATAAAACTGTTAAACCGTTATTTTAGATGAAATAGTACGGTCTTTGATTTCAGTGAACTATAAAACTAGTCCAAATTCTTTTGTCACTATTACTTTAACCACACTCCTTAAAAAAATTATTTTAACCACACAAATACATTTCAATGACCATAGTCTTTGTATCTCTTGCTTTTTATTTAATTTCTTTTTTGGTACAAGCTTTTTATTCAATTTAATTTTCTTTTGACTAAAAAAAACATTTGTTTGGATCCGTCTCTGAGCAGCAAGCCAACTTAAAGTACACAAACCTGCACTATTAAGTGAGATCACACGAACAACAACCTAAACACAAGAGCACTAAGCAAAAGGAAAAACACAACTTAATGTTTCTTAAGAAACATACCAATTAATTGAAACAGACCATAAAAAAAAAAAATCCCTGATCTACAACACTACCTCACAGCCAAGCCTAGAAAATAACAAACAACCAACACCAAAGATGAGAATTTTTAGAAAACTCTAAGTCCGCCCTTAAAAAGCGTGGCCGCAGCACCAAAACAAGCGTGGATGAGATCTAAGGGCATGTAGTTGTTGCACCATGTAAACCGAATCAACTCAAAAATAGTTCGATATTTGATTCGATAAATAATTGTTGTAAATAATTTGTTATTTAATTTAAGATCTGGTCGATGGTTCGAGTTTACAAGTTATATATGATGAATTCATTTGCTACATTTTTTTAGTTTTATTTTATCTTGATATGATATATATAGCTAAATTGAAACAAGTGATGATGCAAAGAAAAAATATATAAAAATGAATCACTTAGTATGGTCTTTCGCCAATATAGTTGCCTGGTGGGTCGTAATTGCAAGTAATGAATGTGCCTCCATTATCACATTTCACTTTGGCACATCCAATACGTTGTGTGTTTCTCCAAACCACCTGAGTATAGTGGCCACACATTTCACCATTAGCACATGAATTACTACTATAATCATAGTAGGGTTTTTCATCCACCCACAACTTCACCGCTTCTATGCCGGTCATGTCGCCGCTGCTCTCCGCGATATTCTCTCCGTAACGGCCACCACCACCGGAGTGAACCAATTGACAATCCTTGCGTTGATTAGCATAGTTTTGTGCAAAAGCAGCAACTTTGTTATCCCAAACAATGTTTGGAATTTTAACGTTTGTTTGAACTGCCGATCTTGCATTGTTGTGGGCATTCACGTAATCTGCTGGTGAGTCTTGAGCATGTGTAACGTGACTACTACTCATAATGAGTGTTAAACCTAACAAGAACAGTAGAGAAAATGAACCCATTTGGCTTATAGCTGTAAATTTCAGAATGCTAAATGGTTTTTGTAGTTGTTTGATGAAAATTGTTGAGGCTCTAGTGTTGTATTTATACAGATTTTAACATTAACTTTGGTAAGAAAAAAAATTAAATTTGGTAAGAGAGATTTTTTTTCATTTTAAAAATGAAATTCTATGATTAGAAAAACTTGGCTTTAGAGTAAGTATCTTTGATTTCACTTTTGGATGATATAGAATTGATTCTAAATCTTTGACCAAAATATATATTTCTAGATTGTAGAGTTGACTTGAACAGATAAAGACATATGTTCTAGTATATAAAGTTGATTTTAGCACTATAATATTTTTTTTTCATAATTTTAAGGTACATAGAACTAATTTGGAGTTTTTACATTTAGAGTTGGTTTTTCTTTTCTTGGTAGGAGTATAAAAGAGGGCCTAAGCCCTTGTCTACAGTTGGTTTTTATCTTGTTCAATTCGTTTTATGTGTATTTAACTTACTTTCAAATAAAATTAATTTACAATATCTATCATTCAATATCAATATTTGTTGACTTAAAATAAAACAATCATAGATATCGGATCGCGATTTTTAACTTTTGTGTTGATTGATTCAGAAATTGGGGTATAATTTTTGTTCATTATAGACCTAATGAACAAAAATGAAATGTCTCGTAAAAAACAAAGGGAAATAGTGTGACTACGTTTTTTGGGCGAAGTCTCTTGATTTGCTACCATAAAATTGATAATAAATCATTTATTTAAATTATTTACTTAATTTAAAAAATTTAAAAGCTGAATTTTTTTAATGGAAAAATATCTGAAAATTAAAAATTAAAGAGGAATGAATATGATAATTCAACATCAGAATCATTTTAGACATAATTCAATATCAGGTATGTAATGAATATTTCAACAACCAAAAAATATCGATGTATTTTTTTCAAAAAATAAAATTAAAAAAAATACTAAAATATATTTTCTAAATATATTTTATTAGTGGTTTGACAGACCTGTTCTAAGCACGACTTTTTGATCAGTACATTTGTAAAGGAATATAGCCAAGAGGGAGATAATGACTTCAATTATTTTTGGAATTTGACATTCGAAGCAAAGATGTCCTACTGCCAGTACAAGAACTTGAAGACCATCTTCGAGGACTAGTATAGACAAACTTGAAGAAAAGTGTTCTTGAAGTTATTTAATGATTCAAATTATCTAAACTTCTCAAAATAACTTCCATATCAAAATATTATGCGGAAGATGTTCTAAAGAGGCATTTTAGACTTGAGAAACCTTGTGGCGTTCAGAACTTAAAAACCAGAAGAAACTTGTAGAAGATGTTTTATTTAAGTTAGAAGACACTTGACATCCATGCACTATAAGAGTTAGTTTATTTTGTTCTGTATGTATAATATATTTGTTTTTTATAACTCGGTATTCGACCAAATAATCGACTTATTTGAGGGGTCTAATTCAACCGTCCACTTGCAGTGGCCGTATTTAAAATCAAATCGTATATATGCATGGATTTAGCCCATCATAATTAACACTAAGGGGGATTGAATTTGACACATTAAGAGGAGCACAATCAACGTTCCACATGAGCACCGATAGGTCAACCCAAATGGGTTAAAACATCACATACTGATTATTGATTGAATGATGTATGTAACTCAACTCTATTTTTAAATATACATTTTTCTTTTACTTTTGTTCTTGCTTTTTTGAACTTTTACGTTTATATGGTTATTTCTCTAATCTTTTTGATTCGTTTATTCATCATTACATGGTTCTTGTTCTGCAAACTTATTAGCTATTTAACCTTCAATTTGTCAAATATGAATATCGTTAAGGGTCTGTTAAGAAAAGGAGATGAGCAAATGGGCTAAAATGGCCATGGTAACATCAAGGCGTTAAGATGTAGCCACGGGGAAGAGAGTAGACAACGTGACCACGATAATGATGCTAATGGGGAGAGAGAGAGAGAGATAGAGAGAGTGAGAGGTGGTGGTCACAACAAAACAAAAAAGGGCAGACACACAGACATGTGAGTGTCCATATGCATTCTAGAGGAGCAAAAATAAGAACTAGAAAATATAAACATAAGAGAGATGAAGCAGCGACATTTCATAAGGGTTCAAAAAGTTACATAATTCTGAATCAAATACAATAATGTTGTCTCATTTCTTCTATTCCTATTATTTGTTTCTTAAATCTCATATTTTTTAGTAAATTCATCTCTTACATTCACTCTTCCTATATATGTTAAAATAAAAACAATTTGGGTCATGCTAACAATGTTTCGGGACGGTGGTTAAGGATACTAAAAAAGAAGGTTATTATTATAAATGGAAACTTTTTTGATTTTTTATACAAAAAAACATCAGGTATTGCCCTTATTAATAGAGAGAATTAAATGTTGAATAAGTACTGTTTGAGAATTATAGATGTCTAAATATAAGGTTTGAAAAGGAAAATAGTGGATCCAAGTTTTTTTTTTTTTTTTTTTGAAGGAAGGGGATCCAAGTTGTTAGTTGATATAAATAACAGAGTTTATTCTTTTGTCTAATGATATTTGTATAACCTTTTTCTTTTATATTTTTTTAGAACAAAAACAATAAATATGGATAGAGGGAGAGAGATTAAGAAATACAAGAGATAGAAAATTGTCGTAAAATAATTGTACTAATATAATTTCTCGAAAAACCAACTGATACCTCATAACTCTTCATAGATTTCAAGCTCAACCTAAGTTGTATTTCTTGAACAAATTTAAATATAAGCAAATATTTTAGGTGTATATACTTCTCTCGAACCTTTTCGCGGCAGGTCTAGAATACTTTGTAGATTGTTTGGCTTTACAAATTCTCAATATTAAAGATATATGGGAGCATCAAGCAAGGGAGAGCTTTAACAAAAGAATACTATGTAATTTTACTGCTAATAACTTGGCTTCTTAGAAGCATGGAGTTGTTGACTATCGGTTTTCCTGCAAAAGAGAAGACCAAATTTAGATTAAAATTTGAATAGAGTAATTGGGAAATAACCATAGTATTTGCTGTTTTGCATTGGATTCTCCTTCACACCTTTGTTTTCCATTATTTCTTTTTGATGTTGTGTTTCATTTTGAGATCATAAAATAAGTTTTTTTTTTAAGAAATCGTAAAATAAGTTTCATTAACTCTATTATTCCAATTTACATTTCTCAATCTTAACTTACTCAATTTAGTGGTCTAATTATGGATAAGAGTTGAAGTGACCGTTGAGTGTTGTAAGATGATCATGAAATCTTATCTCCGATTACTTACAAAACATATGCTTTTTATTGCCACTCACAATATAATAAAAAAAATCCAAACTGAACATAGAACTGAATTATTCTTGAACAAACTTAATTAGAATCAAATTTAATGTTTCTAAAAATTTCACTGAATAATTGATGAATCAAGAAAAGGCTTGGTTGTATGGTCATGTAGTTAAGCAACCAAACAACGATTTGAGATATAGGTTAATAGGAAAGTTGTATGGCCGTGACATGTGTGGCCATGAGAGACGATTTAAGAGATACTCCCTCCGTCTCTATATGTAAGTCCCCGTTTGACTTTATTTTTGTCCTTAAATGTAAACCCTCTTTCAAATTACTAGATGCATTTATTAATTTTTTCCAAAAGATACCCCTAATTAATATTACTATCTTATTTTAAAATATGAAAAGTCAAATTTAATGCACATACAAACAAATGACAATTTGGTAATATTAATACACAAAACAAACACATTAATTACACAGACAACATTTCTTAAGAAATGTGAAAAAGACAATGGGTGCCTACATTAAGAGATAAAGGGAGTAGATTAATTAGGACAGTTGTATGATCGTGTCATGTGTGGCCATGAGAGAGAGAGAGAGAGAGAGAGAGAGAGAGAGAGAGAGAGAGAGAGAGAGAGAGAGAGAGAGAGAGAGAGAGAGAGAGAGAGAGAGAGAGAGAGAGAGAGAGAGAGAGAGAGAGAGAGAGAGAGAGAGAGAGAGAGAGAGAGAGAGAGAGAGAGAGAGAGAGAGAGAGAGAGAGAGATTTAAATCCTAGGATAGGAAAGGAGGGCACGTGAATGACAAAAAGGGAAGGAGTAGTTGTAGACAGGGGCTCTTGCCTTCTATTTCTCTTGGATTTTTCAAACAAGAACATCACTTATATGTCTATGTTTAATTAACATTCCACTTGCTATGTTACATTGACTTTTTCAATCAAAAATTTCGTAAAGTATGAAAGCGATATGACTAATGTGTAGACATTTTTTCAGTCCTTTTGAAATTTTTTCGTCCTTTGCAAGACTTAAATATGTTATCAAAGTTTTGTTCTTATTTCTTCTATTGGTTTGCCTTAGATTTTCTTAATTTTACATTTTGTGATAGACTGAAATGGCTCGAGAAATAATATAGAGTATATGTGTTCTGGTTTCTGTAAATCGTGTTAGAGATAGGAATAAATTAGCAAAAATATCTTAGTGTTGATTGAGTGTGTCTTTTTACATTTCACATAATATGTATTTATAGGCAAAAATGATTCCTACTCGCAAAAATGAAATGACCTATAATGTTAAGCATTGTTCAACTAATTTAATTTTATGTGTTTTTTTTTTTTTTTTTTTTTACGTATATGTAGTTTTTTTCCTCTCTTTTCCTTGCCCTTCACATGTCTTCGTTGTTCATTGGTTACTACGGTGTAATAGGGACTTAAGTTACTCTGTCCGTTATAAATTAGTCAAATATTATTTTAGTGATGCATTTATTATTGTTATAACATTTTGTTAGTCTACTTTTCCAACTTTATTTTATAATTTCTTTATTCCTTAACGTGAATATGATAGGTTTAGGTTTTAGGATTTTTTTAATATAAATTCATATTAATGATAGTTATATTACCGTATTTTAAAAATATTAAAATCAGTAATTTATATGCAGTAATGCTTAAATTATATTTTAATCAAACTTTGCACGGGTAATCTCCTAGTATATAATATAATGAGTCGGGAACGCATTACGTACGTACTTTTTTCCCTGTTATTATGCATTCATTCATTTATTTATTGATGATATGATATTAATCATACACTTGGTGGTGTGGCTTATTAAACTGAAACAGGCTAGTGATGATATTAATCATGCACTTAGTATGGCTTTTGATAAAAATAGTTGCCTGGTGGGTCGTGTTGTATATTGGCTTCAAATTGTGAAGGTAGAAGCAGCTCAGAAATCGTGATACGATTTGGGCATCGTGGCACGATTGGCTTGGCAGGGAGCGTGTCTTTTGAGATGAGAAATCGTGACACGATTCAACAACTTCCTCATCAAGTTTACCTGAAAGGGACTGGTCACAACGGTTGAATAAGTAGAATTGTGACACGATTGGACCAAATCGTGACACGATTTTGAAAGCTTGTGACTAGTAGTTAAGTGGTTTTTTGCATTCTTTGAAGTAGAGCTGAAGCAAGAGGTCTAGGGTTCACAAAGGGGGGAACTTGAGGGTTGAGTACCTTTGTAAGAATAGTCTCATGGGTTGGGATAAACATTGTAATCACCTTGGGTAGTGAGATTACATCATTGGAAGGATCATAAGCTTTCGTTAGTGTAATCTCTTGTAAGATATTATGAGTAAGGTGGGTCAAGACAAAGGGTAGAGATTAGGTTTGAAGGCTGATTTCTTGTAACCTTTTGTAACACCTTATCATAGTGGATTGGAGAGCTGCTCTCTCCCCCCAGAGTAGGTCATATTGACTGAATTGGGTTACCATTTTGTGTGTGTTTGTTTTCCTTAAGCTTTCTTATCTTCATGTTTGTTAGTGTCATTGTTTTAAGCCCTACACTTAGGTTTTAGGTCTGTTTTTGTTGTTGTTGCTTGAAGGCACTTAGATCTAGGATTACCACTACCTTTTGCTCCTCACATCTTTGTTTTCATTGGTGTGATTTCGAACCGATCAGTATTATTTCACAACAGGTCGTAATAGCAAGTAATGTATGTGATTATATCACATTTCACTTTGGCACATCTAATACGCTTTGTGTTTCTCCAAACCACCTGAGTATACCCAACACTAGGAGTGTTCATAGGTTGGGTCAACCCAGAAAATCCGCCTAAAAAACCCAGAAAAATGGGTTGGGTTGGGTAATTGGGTGGATATGGTTTCTAAAAATTGAAAACCCATAAAAATAAATGGGTTTCGGGTAAAACCAAACTTAAACCCAAAAAACTCACTTACCCAACAATGTTAATATTTGTTATCTTTATTTTCATAGGGTAGAAGAAAGTTATAATTCCAAAACATACAGATTGCACCCTACATATTAAAAATCAAAACATACTAGTTATAAATTATGTGTTGCACTTTTTGGTTATTTTGATACTAATGCAATTTTATGTCATGCAACTTTAGTTTGTTGCAAGTATTTTATGATGAAGTTTATTATTTGATATTCTATGATGCATAAAATTATAGTAAAATAAGTTAAACATTTTTTTTAAGAAAATTAAAAAGCAAAGTACTATTTTAAAACAAAATTATGAGGACTTGTCATTTAGTCATTTAATATTAAAAAAATAAGTTGGGTAACCTATTACCCAATCCAACTCAACCCAAAAATTAACAGGTTTGTCCAAACCCACCTAATAGTATAACGGGTGGTTATTTTACCTCACCCAAACCGGAGTACCATATTTGGTTTGGTTTTGGGTTTGGCCAAACCCACCCACGAACACCCCTACCCGACACACACTTTATTAGGATAACATCTGTTACTATTACTAGAACGCCGACCCGTGCGCCGCACGGGTCTTATGAGCCAGAATAATTTGATACATAATAAAACGAAATTGTATATATTCATCAAAAATAATTTGTCTCATATTTTTTTATTATCTGAAATAAATTAACTTGAAAATGGATCATTTTTAGAATTGAATTTTTTGGTGACTTTGGGCTACCTTTTAATGGCCACCACCACCAAATGTTGTAACTTTTCTTCTATCTCTTCCTTGTTATTAATTGTTAAAGATGTATTTTGTTTTTTCTTGTTTGCTTACAAAATTAATTGGGTATGGAGATGACCCTGATAAAACAGAATAAAAATAAAATGAAATAGATGACTAAAAATATTTGTGCACCAATAATGAGTATCAACATAAACAATTTTTTTTAACTGAAAATGAGAGTACAAAATTGTTCCAACTTTCATCCCCTTCTTGTATTCTTAGCTTTTTACATTTCTTTCATTAGTTCCTTCTTTCATCTCTATTGAGCATGTTGACATATATTGTAGGAACAAATTTTGAGTGAGATTGAAATCCAGAGAAGAGAAGCTATAAAACGAAAGAATCCAAAAGAATAACTTATCAACTTACGTTTTCACACACGCTCTTTCATTGATCCACATCACCGTTTATTTAAAATTTGTTACCGGTTTACCAACTGCCTAAGCTGATTGTGTAACATTTAAATTTTTCCCTTCATTTTTTGCATATTAAAACTCGGCAAAATTATGAACAAAAAAACAACTATGCAAACAACATTTTACCGCCTTCCTTAATTCACTTCGGTGAAGAGCATCCGGAACTTGTGAACCTGTTAGTAGTCTTCCTTATAAATATCGCCTCCATGAATTTCAATTTCATTTGAACTCAAATACAATACCAATTGATTTCTAGCTTTAATTAATTACAGAAATTACGAAACCAGTAAATGTTACGTACCAAATTGAGATCTTAAAACTACTAAACAACACCATTTAATTGTCCACACATCACCTCACTTCTTCCTTACTTTTATAACTATCAATGTATGAACAAAATAACAGGGGGAGAACCAAGTCATGGGGATGGACCCTCTGCACTTTGCACAGATTAATATGGATGTAATGGGGGAGACAATTGTGAATTTGTAGAATGACACCTATTTATGGGTGAAAGGATAACATTTTGAAATATAGGTAAATTGTAATGTTGAAGAAACATTGTTGGGTTGCTCTGTCTAGTTTGTTTATTGTGATAGAGCACTCCACAATATTACAAAAATAAAAAGAAAAAAAAATTGAACTTGAATAGGACGGTAGCTGAGAAAATAAAGATGAATGTATACTCTCCGCTTTGTATGCTTCAAATAATTTGACCATTTGGTTGTAATAAGCCTTTGAAAGAAAAGAAAAAAACTTAGTACTGGAAAAGAAGAGATCCACTATTAATGTGATGAGTCAGACTTGAAAAAAATGTTAAATTTAATTTTTTATTTAGTATAATTCCAATAGCCACTATTTAATGCATTTTGAATCTCAAAAAGTTTGAAATTCAAATCTAACCTGCATTAGGAGGGAAGTTTTAGGGTTATAAGATTAGCATTAATGAGATACAGTTAGAGGGAAAATTTAGGTTTAAGTGTTGCAAGACCTAATAAGCTTTAGAAATAAGTGATTTTTATTTAGTATAATTCCAATAGCCACTATTTAATGCGTTTTGTATCTCAAAAAGTTTGAAATTCAAATCTAACCTGCATTAGGAGGGAAGTTTTAGGGTTATAAGATTAGCATTAATGAGATACAATTAGAGGGAAAATTTAGGTTTAAGTGTTGCAAGACCTAATAAGCTTTAGAAATAAGTGATAAGTGATAATCATAATAGGGTTTTTGATCCACCCACGACTTCACCGCGTCTGTGGCATTAATGTCCACGGTGCTCCCTACGATATTCTTCCCGTAACGTCCACCTTCGGAGCGGATCAGTTTACAATCAACCTTGTATATTGATCAGCAACGGTATTATCCCAAACAATATTTTCAACACCAACCTGACGTCTTGTTCGTTGTGGGCGTTCACATAGTCTGCTGGTGAGTTTTGGGCATGCGCAACGTGACCAATAATGAGAAATAAGCCTAAGACACACATTATAGAAAATGAACTCATCTTGCTACTACAATATGGCAAAATATAAATGGTATGGTATGTGTTTGATGGAAAATGTTAGGGCTCTTGTGGTCTATTTATAGGGTTTTTTACATGAAAATTTTGTTATTGTGAAGATCATTCTACTTGTAAAATTTAGAGAGAGAATGTTATTACGTAAGATGGACAAGTTCTAAGGGAAATAGAATATTCCACAATGTAATTTTCTTCCATGACCAAACAAATTAAATTTGGCTCCTCTCCACTTGTAAGTTGAATCGTAATTCATACGGTAGATTAAGTTACATATTTTTTTTTACATGAAAATAAGTTACATGTTTAAATTTCAGTTTTGATTTAGTGATTTCATTTTTTATTGTTCATTGTCCAGGACTATTAACAAAAAGGAAATGTCTTCTACAGAAAAGAAAAAAAAAAGAAACAACAAAAATGATAAATCCGCGAACAAATTCACATCATTTAAGTTGATAACATATAGTAGAAGAAATAAAAAACCTACAAATGTGTAGCTTGATGTGTTACTGCAAAATTGAACCACAAATTATGGACCGTCAATAATTTCCTAATTCGCTAGGAGGATCCTTCCTGAGGACTCATACGCTTACAAAGATATAAACCACTTCGCCTTGTCCCAAGACTCGTGCTTGTTGGGCTATGGACCGTCATACTATTCCTAAGAGTCTTAAAGACCCTCCAAGAGGCCTTAGCGTCCTCCAGAAGGGCTCTAAGACCCAAGACGCGTCCTTTCCAGGGCGCCGCCTCAAGTGGCTTCTAGAAACCTCTAGAAACCACCTAAAATACACAAATACCCCTGTTGCTTGGAAACCAAGCAACTGAAGCCCAATCCCATAGAAGGCTATAAATAGCATCCTTGAGAGCATTCTCAAGGTATCCAATATTCAGTCTAAAGTCTAATAGACATCGCAACCCTAATATCGATCACTCGTACCTTTTGCAAGTACAGTTGACGCCGTCTGTGGGAATGCCGTCTGTGGGAACCGTTAAAACTAACCCGGGCCACGTTTCTGAATTACAAATCGTGATTTGGTAACCCTAAACCTATGAACCCTCCCAACGATCTCGAAAAGAATGGCCGGCGAGGTCCACTCGAGCTTCAATTTTTCCAAAAAGGGATTGAGGCGAGGACCACTCCAGCTTCAATTTTTCCAAGAAGGGATTGAATGGTCAACACCAAACTACCTCGAAACGACCAATATTTCCAATCGCTGTATCGTCGATTTCAATTCCAGAGACACCACAGGTGCTATCTGTTTTCAATTCTTGTGAATGCAATTTTTTATCCCTATTTCATTAATAATTGGTTATCTTGGTCACAACTTGCATCCACCGTCGCGGTAAGCAATACAACACGAAAACAAGTTCTTCAATTCATCATGACGTAAGTATTTATCATGACATGGCATCTAATTCCAAAGCATTATTAGAATATAATAGTATTGTATCAAAAGGCATGTTGAGTATTGCTAATTTTTATTGTGCATATATCTTAAACATATGATCATTATAATTACTCACTTGTATATAGCGATATTATCAATTGAAGACCAATGATTGCGGTTGAATAATTTATGAGAGTATATTCTACCATGCTGAAACTCATATGATTTAAATGCGACTAGTTCACCACAGGGATAACTATTGGTGATATGTAGCTATTCTTTTGTATTAGAAGTATTAATCTGTGTGTAAAGAGGCACTACTATGTTCTCTAAGTATTTGGTTACTCTCATGTTATTTTACGAGGGTTAAAATAAGAAGTCATTTCTCTACAACAAAACGGTATCAATCTATTTCTCGTTACCATTAGAATGTTCTTTAACAAACTTTTCGAGTGAAAAACGAGTGAAAAAATATATCAATTCCTAAGAAAGAATCAGGTACTCAGCTGAATACGCAAAGAGAGCACCGAATACGCAAAGAGAGCACCGCAAAATTGAAGCGACATCATTCAAAAGAAAATTAACGACGACAAGACGAAAAGACGATGGTTGGGGAAGACCAAACCAACTTCAACTCTCAAAATCTTAACGACACATATTCTCTCGAAGCGATTCTCCCACCGTGAAGCAATTCCCGTTCAAAGGAATATCAGGTTCTATATTTTTTGTGAAAATATGTTATTTGATTTGAAGAAAATTTATCACCTAATATATTTTGAGAAAATATATTATTCGATTTGAAGAATATATTTTTTAAAAAAATATATTATTTGATTTGAAGAATATATTTTTTAAATATATATATATATATATATTATTTGATTTGAAGAAAAATTATCACTTGATATTTTGAGAAAATATTTACACTTTTGGATTTGAAGAAAATTTTATGATCAATATATTTTGAGACAATATATATTGCTTGATTCGAAGAAAATTTATCGCCTAATATATTTTGAGAAAATATATTAGTTGATTTGAAGAACATATTTTGAGAAAATATACTATTTGATTTGAAGAAAATTTATCGTCCAATATATTTTGAGAAAATATATTTAGATTTGAAGAAAATTTTACGTTCAATATATTTGGAGACAATATATTTCCACTTTTTGATTCAAAGAAATTTTTTTGCCCGATATATTTTGAGAAAATATATTTCACAACCTTAATCCGAAGGCTCTTGTCGGTTTTGTTTATTTTGCAATTATTTGTTGGTGCATATACATATGGACAATATTTATGATTAAAAGACTTTTTTTTATTCATGATACTGATTACTTTGGAAGAATAGTTATATTTCAGATAAACAAAGTTTGGAAGAAAACACGCCCGCCAAGGGCGAGATTAAGCAAAAGGAGGAACTCGCCAAACAACACGTCAAAATGATATATAGAAGCAACGATCCCGTCATTAAGAGTTTGAAGATGAAACACGAAGTTATTCTAAACTTTTCTCAACCCTTAAAATTTGTTTTGCAGATTTTTAACGAGATTAAGCAAAAGGAGGAACTCGCCAAACAACACGTCAAAATGATATATAGAAGCAACGGTCCCACCATTAAGAGTTTGAAGATGAAACACGAAGTTATTCTAAACCTTTCTCAACCTTTAAGATTTGTTTTGCAGGTTTTTAACGAGGCACCCTATCCTCTACAAAAAGATGTTGACTCATTTTTTGCTGCTCATTTTTGCTGTTTATATTGTTATATTTTTCATCAGTGTCACGGCAAACAAAACACCATGGCGACAACAAGCGTATCAAATCAGCGCAGGTAGCCAACAATCTTAAAGCCCATGGCGGCTAAAATGTAAATCGCGGGGACGCACAATCTTAAAGCCCACGACGACTAAATGTTAAAGCCCACGACGACTAAAATGTAAGTTGCGGGGACGCGCAATCTTAAAGCCCACAAAGGCTAAATTTTAAAGCCCACGACGGCTAAATGTAAGTCGCGAGGACGCGCAATCTTAAAGCCCACGACGGCTAAATATAAGTCGCCATGGCGCACAATCTTAAAGCCCACAATGGCTAAACTTAAGTCGCCACGACGCACAAGTCCTAAAGCCCACGACGGCCCAATGTAAGCCGCTCTATAGCACAAAAAATCGAGAAGAAACAAAGCGAAGAATTATAACATAAGATGATATAAAGAGATGATCCAGGAAGGACCATCTTTAAAATGTCAACAAGGCACCATAAAAGGTCGCCCTCAGTAAAAACAAAACAAAGGGCCACACAGGGTCGCCCAAAGATAATTTAAAAAGACATAATTTAAGTTTCAATGCCACGCAGGGCTGCCTAAAAATACCAAAGTTGAAATCATTCCTCATCCACCAGCTGCCCATCAACGAGGATTTTTTTTCCGAATCAAGCTTACTAAAATCCCCTCCTGGATAAGAGTGTACGGCCTGAGCACGAGCTCGCCAAGTAAGACGATTATTATCGTAAAGCAAAACTGACACAAGTCGCCAAGGATGAAAGCTGACACATGTCGCAAACTTTAAAAAGTTGAACACAGGTCGCCAAAAGTTAAGCCGACAAACATCGACATACAAACCGAGCCGACAAAGTCGTCGGACAAAATTGAGCTGCCTAAGGCGGCAAATGATGAAGACCCTATGCCAACAAAGTTGCCAGAACGATCTGAGCGACCTAAAAATCCTTTCACGCAGTAAGCCTTATTGAATAACAATGGATGGGATGAATAACATCTCCAAGCCTTATTGAATTCCATGAGAAAAATCTCTAAAGGATAAGCAAAATCTCATCAAGAAAAGAATGTTTGGACGCCATAAGCCTTATCAAATCACTTAATAAGAAAATTTCTACGTCGGACGATAGAGTCAATTCAAACAACAGAAGACAACTTCAAGAAAACTTTAAACACATTTTTAGAGGGATCATAAGAATCGTGTACAACAAAATATACAGATGCACTCCAAAAGACTTTAAATCTTGGGTATGCCTTTCTGAAAGGCACCGCCCTGTAATAAATGTCTGGAAGCACAATAATAGTAGATATGAGCAATCAAACTTATATATTCATCACTTCGCATATTGGAAATTACATCAAAAAGACGCCATGATTCGAACACGTCAAACAAAAAATGAAGGGTCGCTGAGCCTACACCGTTCGATCTATTTAGTGGAAATACAGTTCTCGCCAGTCATTAAATCATCTATCCCACCCTTGAAGCAGACGAGATATCGAGCATTTTACCATAGGAATCGTCTCGCCTTATCCTAAACTCACGCTTGAGAGACTAGAAGGATGGACGTAATTGTATGAAACAAACTCCCTTTGCAAAGACAAGACCAATACATGAGGGATCCACAACGTAAGGATAATACGTATACCCTCAAGAGCTATCAAACAAATTAGAGATACCATAAGGGAATTTAGGTATAGCTTAAATCACTTCGCCTTGTCCCAAGACTCGTGCTTGTTGGGCTATGGACCGTCAATAATTTCCTAATTGGCTAGAAGGATCCTTCCTGAGGACTCCTACGCTTACAAAGATATAAATCACTTTGCCTTGTCCCAAGACTCGTGCTTATTGGACTATGGACCGTCATAATATTCCTAAGAGTCTTAAAGATCCTCCAAGAGGCCTTAGCGCCCTCCATAAGGGCTCTAAGACCCAAGGCGTGTCCTTTTCAGGGCGCCGCCTCAAGTGGCTTCTAGAAACCTCCTAAAATACACAAATACCCATGTTGCTTGAAAACCAGGCAACCGAAGCCCAAACCCCTAGAAGGCTATAAATAGCACCCTTGAGAGCATTCTCAAGGTATCCAATATTCAGTCTAAATCCTAATAGACATCGCAACCCTAATATCGATCACTCGTACTTTTTGCAAGTACAAGAAACAACAAAAATGATAAATCTGCGAACAAATTCACATCATTTAAGTTGATAGCATATAGTAGAAGAAATAAAAAACCTACAAATGTGTAGTTATTGCAAAATTGATACTAGACCATCCTTTTTTTTTTGTTAGCACTAGACCATTCATTTGAATTAGTTACTTATATTTAAATTTTAGATTGAAAAAATAACAAGGGCACTTTTCTACGATGAAGTCAGAAAACTGACTTTTCCTGGTGTTCTTCATTCCATGGTGTTCTTCAGAAAGTTGAAAAATTGGTTGTTGTTGCTGCTGCCAACTAGTACATGACTCATCTGTTATGAAATCTGTTTCTGGTTTAGCCTCAGTTTACTTATATGAAATTGAAACAGCAGACCAAGTGAAACATAATGATTTAGCTGAATATTTTACATCCCGAGGCACGAAACAGAACTAGTGTCGCTTGCATCAAACGGAACTAGAGCAGAAACAAATTGGAGGAATATACCATATTTCTAAAAATTAAGTGAACTGTGTGTCCTAGCAGTTAAGCTAGTATGAATAAAAAATACTACTATAAGAAACAACATTCTTAATTAAGTGAACAACTTTCCGCTAAGAACAAACGACCATAAGCAACAAGATCTTCCTTATTTTCTGCTATAGCATTGATCCCATGTTGTCTGTCATAACTCCAACACCCATGAAAATACCGTTGAAAGCCTTTTTCATTGGTCATATGGTTAACTTCACCAGAAAAGTCATTCTCATGACTTCATCATAGAATTTTCCAAATAATAATTAAAGAGGAGTAGAGGTCATGATAATTAATCAATTTTTTAATTCATAAATATACATGATTCGTTTTAAATCAAAGCAAAACTTGTATGGTCACAGCTATAATTGTAAATTATTTAAGCACACATATATTAATGGCAAAAGATAGTAGATATGAACTAAATACACCACTTACACAATGAACCTAAAAAGTCAATTGTTTCTTATAATAAGAACCGGAATATTATTTATTTGTGTGCCTATTTGTTTTATATTATAGTTGTAACTATACACAAGAATTTTTTTTCTTTGCAGAAATTATTAAAATTCACCTAAAAAGATTTGCCAAGAAAACATCTACTAATGCTATCTTTTGGTGATTGGCAATTTTGCATCAGGAAAAATTGAATTTGAGACATTGAAAGTAGCACACTCCAAGGTCTCACACAAACACTACTAGATCAACTCAAATAAGGTTAAAACATCTTGCCGATTGTTGATTGAATGATGTATATAGCTCAACTCTATTTTTAAAAATACATTTTTCTTTTACTTTTGTTCTTGCTTTTTTGCACTTTTACGTCTGTATGTTATTTCTCTAATCTTTTTATTTTGCTTGGTTTATTCATCATTATGCGTTTCTTGTACCACAAACTTATTAGGTATGTAACCTTCAATTTGTCAAATAAGAACGTCGTTAAGGGTCTGTCGATGGACCAAGAATTTAATTGAGATATCGGTTGAAGTGTTCGGATGTGATTTCTCTTTTCTTAACTTCAAGCGATTAACACCGAGGAGGAATATTATCTCTGAGTTATGAGTTTTTTAACTACTCTAGTAGAGCATTAAATAGGGTTGCTACATTATTTTGCTATTAGACTATAAAATGCATGTAAAATGTAAGATATAGGCAGAACCATAAATGAATAAATTAGCGAAAATAGCTTTGTGTTTGAATGAGTATGTATTTTTACATTTTACATAATACGTGTTTATAGGCAAAAATGAAATGACCTATAGCAAAAATGTCTCGAGAAGCGTATATATCTACAGAATCTGAAGAACGAAGAGAGTCTGAAGGAGCTGAAGACAGTGTGAAGCTCAACAGAGTCTGAAGTTCTATAGAGAGTCTGAAGACTGCAAACTCAAGATTATGATTTGATGAATTTCTGGAGGCATTTCGTTGCAGAAGGAATATTCATATGGAGTAACGACTATTTCAAGTCAACTTAAGCATGAGAAGCTTTTTGATATAGAATGCAGGAAAAGGACAGAGTACTTGTACGACCCCTGTTTCCACTACTCTTGGCAGCTGTGTCTACTGGTATTATTGCTCCAAGAGGAATGGAATTCAAAATTGTTTTTGAAGAACGATGACCATATCAAGCAACAAATCAACAGTGGTTGATCAAGCTTCTAGATGACTCTGTGATGTGTTGGCATCTCTCAACGTCTCTCTACAACCTCTATATAAAGGAATGAGGACTTGAAGATTTGGTTATTGACTTACAATACTCTTACGCGCATTTTGAACCAAGTCATATTGTCAAGCCAAACACATCAACAACTTAGCAAATTCTTACAAACTTCATATCCTAGAATTTCTAAGTGTAACAGAAAACAGAGTCTTTTGTTTGTATTTGTGAACACCACTGATTATATATCAAGTGTTCAAACTCTTATTCAATTTTTCTGTAAATTGTGTTAGAAGTCTCTTGCTTGTGTGTTTGAGCAATAAAAGTCTCTTGGGTGTTTCCTTGAGCAATAGAAGTCTCTTGCTTGTGTGCTTGAGCATTGGAAGTCTCTTGTTGTGTGCTTGAGCAACTTGTAATTTGATATTACATTTTAGTGAACTCTCCTTGGAAGTGCAAGGGGGACATGACTACTTCCGGTTTGTGGAAGGAACCTGTATAATTGCTTGTGTTATCTTTTTCCCTTATCTCTTTACTCATTCCGCTGCACAGACTCTGAACTCCTTATCAGAACCTGAACTCTATCAGACTCTGATCTGGAAAACAGAATCCTTTCTTTTGAAAAGAGCGAAAAAGATAACACAATTCAACCTCCCCTTCTTGTGTTTTTCTCACCTTCATCATGATCTTGGCGTTCTCCTCAGATATCTCAATTTTGTTCTTCATCAGAATTTTGCGACACTTGTATACATTTTCATATCATTTGCCACAACTAACTTTGCCATCATTGTGGTGTTTATCGGTGTGTAAATCGGAGTTGTTTGCTTGTTGTTGTTCCAACTTGTGTACTAACCTTATCACTTCTTCAGTGTTGTCTTCAAAGCATTCATGTGAATCTCAATTCAGACTTTGTGGAGAGGCCTTGGTGTCAACTTATGAGTTGTCTATTTGGTTTTATAACAGGTATTGTAAGTCTTACCTTTATGACTAATATCACATACTAGAATGGTTGCATGTGTATACCAGATCTTACAAAGCGCTGCAGTTGGGTGGCTTTAGGAAATCTTCGTAAAAAGTTATTGTATGATTGGCATAGAATGGGGAAATCAGCACAAGAGAAACAGAAAGGTGCAGAACAAATCATAAGTTGCGATATGTTTGCCATATGGCAGTGGCAGTTCCATAGCAATAGCACCTTCAAAAACATGTACATCTGCACACATGTACTTTTGGGCATACCTTCTCTTTGCAAAGCATCTGATAATTTCTCCCGGGGTGTCTTTGTGAGTTTTATCATTTTCATTTTTAGTTGGATCTTTCCATTTTTATCAATGAATGCAAGAGTGCAATGTTCCATTTCCCATACAATAATGGTCTATAATTTCTTATTGATAAATTATTACATTAACATGCTTTAAAAAAGAGCATCAGCCTGCCATTTTCATCATTTTCTCTTGTTGTTTCAAAGCATGAAAGTGAAATGGTCCATCTTAATCATATGTGAATGAACATGTTGAAGAAATGAGATTTTATTGATGAGAACAATGCAACTATAGAATTATACATTATTGATGAGAACATTCTAGGGAGATGTAGAAATTGGTAGGGAGAAGAACAAGAGAAAACAAATGGATGAAGAAGATCTAATTTTTAAATTTCAAAATTTGGTGTTTACGTTTTTTCAATTTCGTCCCTCTGCAAATTTGCGTTTTTGGTTTTGGTCCTTAAAAACTAGTCACTTATCATTTGTGAGGCCACATAAGCCACTAACGCCAACCCAGCCTTCGCCACGCGTGTTTTCGTTTGCCAGCAACGCGTTTTTTAACAGAAGTTAATGTTAGGGACTAAAACCAAAAAATTAACAACTTACAGGGTTTGTTTTAGAACAAAAAAAGTTACAGGGACGAAAACCAAAAACACGCGAACTTACAGGAACCTTTTACATATTTAAGCCATATTTTAAATATTATTGCAAAAACGCATCCAAAAATTTGGAGGATACACATCATATAACTTAAAAGTAAGAACCAAAAGTATAGATAAAAAATTTTAGAGACACTAAAAATTGAAGAAAATTTATAGAGATTAAAATGAAAATTTAAAGTATAATTAGGGGATATCGGGTAAAGTTTTCTGTGATCAATATTGTATTCCTTTTTGGACACTTTCTTAGCTGACATAAAGCCCGTAAGACTAATCTTTTTTTTTTTCTTTTCTGAAGAAGATAAGACTCATGTATCATTTACCGGTATATGTTTAAACAAATTTACCATATTATTATCACGGAGGGAAATATTGAAATATCATTTTCAATATTGAAAATGGAATTAAAGTGTTATAATCATTGATAGATTTTCCTTAAAAAAAAAATGATAGATTTATTTATTCCATGTTCTCTTAAAGGAGCGAGAGGAAAAAAGAGTGAGGGAATACAAGAGGAATTTCACTTATAAAATACCACAATTTTTAAGACCGATAGTATTAGCTTGGAACTCATGATATAATATAACAATATGACATAAAGACAAACTCATATGAACATTATTTTATTATACTCCAATAATACAAGAACTATCATATCATAAGTATAACATAATGAGTTAGGAACTCATTACGTACGTACATACGTTTACCCTGCTATTATGCATTTATTTATTTATCCATGATATGGTATGTTTTCAATATATAGCTTAAATTGAAACAGGCTAGTGATGATATCTTAAGCATGCACTTAGTATGGCTTTTCGTTATTATAGTTGCCTGGTGGGTCGTAATTGCATGTAATGAATGTGCCTCCATTATCACATCTCACCTTGGCACATCCAAGACGTTGTGAGTTTCTCCAAACCACCTGAGTGTAATGACCACACACTTTACCAGCAGCACATGTGTTACTATTATAATCATAGTCAACTTTCTCATTCACCCACAACTTCACTGCATCTGAACCACTCAAGTCTCCGGTGCTACCAGCGAGATTCTCCCCGTAATGTTGATCACCGCCACCGGAGTGGATCAGTTGACAATCACCCTTGTGTTGATTAGCATAGTCTTGGGCAAAACTAGCAACAGTATTGTCCCAAACAATATTTTGAACACCAACCTCAGATCTTGCTTCGTTGTGAGCGTTCACATAGTCTGCTTGTGAGTCTTGGGCATGTGCAACATGACTAATAACGAGTAATAAGCCCAAGAAACACAATAGAGAAAATGAACTCATTTCTGTTACTATTATGGCTATCAATGGTATGGTAGGAATTTGATGAAAAATGTTAGGGCTCGTGGTGTATTTATAGGGATTTTCTTACATGAAAATTTTGTAATTGTGAAGATTATTCTTGTAAAAAAAGAGAGAGAAGGTTATTATGTAAGATAGACAATTGCTAAGGGTAATAGAATTTTCCACGATGAAATTTTCTTCCATGACCAAACAAATTATCTGGCTGCTCTCCACTTGGAACGTAATTCTCACACGGTAGATTAAATCCCAGCTTTAACTTTAAGTGTTGATTGATTAAGTAATTGCATTTTATTCTTGTTCATTGTTATGGATTATTCAACAAAAGGGAAATGTCTTCTATAAAAAAACAAACCTGTCTTGATTTGTTACCATAAAGTTGATAATAGATCATCCATACTTGATTTTAATTTTATCTCTCTAACACTTAATTTTTTTTTTGAGAAAATGATAATACTTATTATTTAAAATTGAGAAAAGGGATCTCCTAATACGAACCTCAAATCAAAAGGACCACCAATGGACCACAACAAATAACTCGCCACCACCGGTCACTTTTTTGGCATAGAAGGTGTGCCATATAACACTACTCTCTTTTTTTCTATCGAGAATAGGTACATTGATAACACCGATAAATTATAGCAAACTTGAGAAAAGGTAATTTCAATGGACATCATAGCACCTATAAGTTCGGAATGTATTTATAGGAAATCTATTGCACAAAATCGGCTCATAAGGTACGAAGTGTCTTCTCTTTATAAACTCTTATCAAGAGTCTTATCCATCCTTGGACTTGGATTTTTTTTCCCAATACAACTCCCTCACGACCAACACTATTTGGGTCGGCTTAGAATCGTGGTTGGGTCGGCTTGTGAGGTGAAGATTGCTCCCACTTATAAACACATGTTCATGCCATTTCTTGTTTGATATTTGACTCTTTAACACACTCTCTCACGACCAACACTATTGAATTTGGCTCAAGAACATAAATGGTGGGTGATCCGATAGCAGAAGCCTGATAGCAGATGATTCAATGGATCTTAGAGAGGCTATGATACCATGTTGAAATTGGGGCCTACCCAATCCTCATAACATTAGCTTGTAAGTGAGGAATGTCTCCTCTTTATAAACTCCTATCAAGAGTTTTATTCATCCGATATAAAATTTGAATTTTTTCCAATAATAACGACTAGCAGCCTAGATTATAGAATTTTCAAATGAAATTGTGTCCATGAATAGAAAAACTTAGCTCTAAAATTCCACCAATTTTAACTAATTTTCATTAAGGTGGATTAGATTAAAGGGCACCAAGTCGAGAATTTAACTTTTGGTGTAGACTGATTACGAAATCAAACTACAATATGGACTATTCAACAAAAATTTAAAATTTAAAAGAGATCTATAAAAAGGGATAAGAAAAAAAATACTTCGAGAATTTTATATTTAGGAACGGATGTACCATTATTCTTCTTGCTCAATATGGACTATTCAGCAAAAAGGAAACGTCACATAAAAAAACAAAAAGGAAATCCATCATAGGAAAAATCAAAAACAAAATGTGTCTTTGATTCGTTACTATAAAATTGAACAGTTTATACTTTATTGAAATTATTTTCCACTTAATTTAAAAATTTAAAATTTCCATAAACAAATTTAAAAACTCAATAATAATTGAAGAGGGCTGGAGATACAGAATCAAATAATCAAAAGATGGACACAAATATTCATGTTAAAATGATTTAGTCATGTCACATGTTTAACGTTTGAATTCCATTGCCTCTTTTGATTAGTCAAATCAACCGCAATTCATTATATAGATTTTTTAAGAGCAAAAGTTGAGCCTATAAGACATAGAGATCAACCCAAATATATTTTAATCTTAATCTTTCTTAATCTTAATTTTATCTTATCTTATCTTAATTTTATAAAAGTTATTAAGTTCTGCAAGTCAACCCTAACAAAACCCTATCCCTGTCCTTCACATTTTAACTTGCAGTCCCTTTGGAGGCAAAGCCCTAGAGTTTTGAACTGCTGAAACTATATCATTGCCCTCCAACTTATATATCATAGCTTGCCATTCCTTGGTGGCCAAGTTGCTTCTTGCTTGAAGGTAAACAACCTAGATAAATGAGCACACGTTTTCTAGGTGTAGGGATCACCATGCTTGCTGCATTTAATCATTCACTTGGTTCAAGAATGTTATCTAACTTATAAGGGACCAAATGATCTCTTATCCATTAATAAGGCACAACCCGTTCTTCTTTCTATTTAATTTCTTAGCATATATTCATAAACCATGACACATCAACACCGTTATATCCTTACTACTAGAGCTAACAATGGACCGCTTATAGAACTTCACTATGTATGTCAAATACCGTAAATCTGTTGGTGCATTATTATCAATGAAAGGTATGATTAGCATTTGAATGTTGCATGTTTATGGTTTTTTCTATCATTTGAATTTGTTTTTGTCAGTGTTGTTGATGTCACTTATTTGAATTTGAATAAGCTCAGTCTTGAACCATGCACTTAAAATCTCTTTTTGCAAATTTATGTTCAAAATCTTATTTGTGCACTTTTCATCTCATGAAATGTATAATTAGCCTTTAAATGTTGCGTGTTTATGGTTTTTTCTATCACTTGAATTTGTTTATGCCATAGTGTTGTTGATATGCCACTTATTTGAATAAAGTGAGTCTTGAACCATGCATGCTCTCAAAATCTCCTTTTACAAATTTATGTTCAAGCGTTGCTTCTATTATATCTGTGTAGTTTTCATCTTATTTGTGCACTTTTCATTTCATGAAAGGTATGATTAGCATTTGAATGATGCGTGTTTATGATTTTTTTTTCTATCACTTGAATTTGTTTCTGCCATAGTGTTGTTGATGTCACTTATTTGAATAAACACAGTCTTGAACCATGCACTCAATCTTCTTTTGCAAATTTATGCTGCGATCTATTATATATTCTTATTTGTGCACTTTTCATCTCATGTTAACAATTCAAGGTAATGCTGGTCCAGAGATTGAAAGAGGTATTAGGAGGGACTTGATTAACTTGTGAAACTTTCACATCGAAGTACGGCATATGCTCCGTGAGTTGCTCCTAAGTCATGGAGACAACTGAAACTCCAACAAGCAAATCAACTGAAAAAAGACTAGTTGCGGGTTTGAAAGGGCTAGATTCAATTAATATTGAGGGTGGAGAAATTTCTGCAACTAAAGAGCCAAAAACAAGACTAATCTTAATTATTTTAGTTTTTCGATCCAAGATTCGATTAAACCGAGGTGACCAATCTCTTAAAAGGAGTGAGAGGGAGGAAGAATGAGGGAATACAAGAGGGATTTCACTTATAAAGAGGGATTTCACTTAAGACCGGTGCTATTAGCTTTGGAACTGGAAGTTATATACTCCAATAATACGAGAACTATCACATATACAACAAACTCACATGAACATTATTATTACACTCCAATAATACGAGAACTATCATATAATGAGTCAAGAACTCATTACGTACATACGTTTAGCATGCTATTATGCATTTAATTATTTTTTCATAATATGGTATATGGCTTCTATATAGCTTATATTGAAACAGGCTAGTGGTGATATTAAGCATGCACTTAGTATGGCTTTTCGTTATTATAGTTGCCTGGTGGGTCGTAATTGCAAGTAATGAATGTTCCTCTATTATTATCACATCTCACTTTGGCACATCCAACATGTACTGAGTTTCTCCAAACCACCTGAGTATAATGGCCACACACTTTACCAGCAGCACATGTGTTACTATTATAATCATAGTTGGCTTTCTCGTTCACCCACAACTTCACTGCATCTGAGCCACTCATGTCGCCGGAGCTCCATGCTAGATTCTCCCCGTAACGGCCACCACCACCGGAGTGGATCAGTTGACAATCACCCTTGCGTTGATTAGCATAGTTTTGTGCAAATGCAGCAACATTATTGTCCCAAACAATATTTGCAACACCAACCTGACGTCTTGCATCGTTGTGGGCGTTCAGATAGTCTGCTTGTGAGTCTTGGGCATGTGTTACTTGAACCATAATGAGGGATAAGCCCAGCACACACAATAGAGAAAATGAACTCATTTTTGTTATTTCTATTAATTTTAGAAATGCTAAATGGTATGGTAGGTGTGTTTGATGAAAAATGCTGGGTTATTGTGATATATTTATAGGGAAATGATTATATGCAAATTTGATAATTAAGAAAGGAAAGGTGTATGCAAGAAAGACAAGTGCCTTGGGGTAATAGAATTTTCCACAATGAAATTTCTTCCATGACATGAAATATTTGGCTGCTTTCCACCAATTGCAATGTAATTATTCCGGTGGGTCATTTTATAGGGAACAACGACAGTAACTGTTAGTGTTGATTGGTTAAGAGCTTGCAAACAAAAATTCTAGGTTCATTGCTATGGACAATTCAACAAAATTAAAATGTCTCCTAAAAAAACAAAACCTAAATGTGTGGAAGAAAATTAAATGATGAAAGGAAAAATTCTTATCTTCAGCAAGTCGTGACGTCTTTTATTAAATCAGTGGTTCAATCCGGCATATGTTATGTGGTCTTTTTTCAGCTTAAGACTTGGTTTGAGTTCAACAAAAACTCTTTTTTCAGTTTGAGGACAGCTCGTTTATAATTCATGAACAATTTGATATCAAAGCTTTTAATCTTGTGTTATTGCCTAAACAAAAATGAACTAATCTTAACAAATCCCTACTCTTTGTTGTCAAGATGTTTGAAGGCTGATAATTAGGAGATTTTTGTGAAGTCTAAGGTTGTCTACCTTCCTAGTTACACTTGGAGAATGAAGTCTGGTTCTTAATATAGGTTGTAACTTGTAGCTTGTGTCTGGTTCTTGCTGTGTTACTATGTTCGTCCCCGAAATTTCACGTTCTAAATTTTTGCTCCATTACTATGATAAATTTCTGATTCTAATCCGAAAAAATAATCTTACCGTTAGCTTCTACTCTGATCATATCCGTTACTAATCGACCTTAAAGTGTCTTTCTAATATCACAAGTAAGGTGATCTCTATTTAAGACAATACACTAGTTTACTTACAAACATTTGGACCAACATAGAGTATAGGATCGTAATCTACATCGAAAACAAGGCGTAAAGACCGAAGATCCTAATAAGCACGTTTTGATTTTGGAGATCTGAAGCACGTTGGTGACCATTGCACCAAACTCATAGTCAATCTGTTGTATGTTAATATGCTTCAATTGAATTTCTTATTTGTAATCTTTATCATGAGTAGTTAAATCTTTAGAGATTAGATATGTAGATGAATATGATGTAGATCTGTTTGAACCGTGTAGGCATTGAAACACTATTGCATATGAATGTCAATGTAGTTTTATTCATTCCAATTGTTCTTAATGCTTCTTGTTAAAAAAATTCTTAATGTTTTTTATATACTGATCATATGTAAACTAAATTCAAAAGTATGAACGACTATTGACCTTAGCTTTCAACTTAGACCTAATTAGATTGTTCAATTAAACTTGGTTAGTCTAGGAATAGATAATCATTTAATTGTGATAATAGGTTAACGTGTTGAAAACCTTCAAAACATATTAGACCGCCTAAGGAATTAGGGGTTGTAACCGAAGAAGAAGACTTTGACTCAAAGGATTGATCAGAGTTAATTTTGTTATTCCTCGTAAAACTAAAGAAACATTCATATAATTTAGGTGTAGTCTATCAAACAGTCATACTTAAAGGATTCTAAAGACCTGATCTCATTTCTCCTATTATTTTCAAAACAAATTTACAATTTTCTTGCTTGTTTGTAATCAAACCAACTGCTTAGGGCAACACCCCAATTTTACACATCTTACTTTATGACAATTATTACCAAATTGAAGTTAACACAACCCTCATAGATACGAACTTTGAATTTATCACTTCGATGATAATTTTAGTACACTTGATAAAATCTATCAACAATCAGCTGATTTATCGGTTATCCACAATTTTTTATTAAACAATACCTAAGAATACATGCTTAAAAGATCAGAATGCTCAATGTTGGTACTTCACCATGTCCGAAATCTCTTTTTTTTAGGTAGCTACTATTTAGTTGAATTATAGCTAGCTATAGTATTTTTAAAACACGAGTGACCCTCTCAATCATCAAAAGATTTCGGTGAATCCTCATGCCAACACCAATGAAGATCAAGATGAGGACTGTAAGTCTAATTCCTCAGTTTAAAATCAAGGTGATACCCCCTCTCTGTTAGTTTTACACCAGACCATATAATAAAGATAATTTGGCACTCCTTCAAGGAACCAAAATTATCTAATTCTTTAAAAAGGATTGGGGAAGGAGAAATTTTTTATGAATTAAAATTATATTATTGACCATTTTACAACCGTCTCTTAGAGAATTTGAATCTTATACATTGAGGTAATAAGACTAAATTCTTACAACTGAACTAGCACCTTAATTGTGTCAAAAATCTAATTCCATCGTCAAATGAATCAACATTAGGAGATCTTGCCCAAAATGTAAGAGGTAGTGGCAGGTGAATTAGATTGAAAAAAAGGGAACAACGCGATTCAATTCATTTTTTTGTTTTGTTACCCATGTGACATTAAGGTTGTGGGAAAAATAGTTCTTTAAGTAAATAATATTTTAGATAATTTGTATTTGAGACAGAAAGTTGTTTCATTTTTTATCTAATATTTAACCCCTATTTATCATATTCCTGAAATAGTTTTTAATTCCAACACAAAATTATCTTGTTTTATCTTTTATTTTTCGGCAAATCAAATGTCACATTATTTCATCTAATTAGAATATGTGGTGGAAAACACCACCTAAAGAAGAAGATAATATGTAGGGGAAAAAATCAAATGTCTTCTCTTACTAAGAGCCGCTGGGCTTCAATCAAGGCGTGTCATGCGGCTCTGACGTCTTTATTTTATTTTTGACGTATGCTTCATGACGTCTTTAATTAGAAAAAACGAAACAGCACATGCAAAACCCTTCAACCCTTCAAAAAATAACTTATCCTCTAAAAAAACGTATGAACTTATATGTGGCAAAGTGCAATATTGAGTGTGTTCATTGGTCAATGGATGCATATAGAAGAAATACATGCCTTCAATGGAATATAAAATATTCGGATATTTTGTCAACACAAGAAACATTTATATGCTCGTTTTATCAACTCTATTTTTCTTTTTATATTAGGTTTGACAATATTATTTTCTTTTATAATTATATAGCTTCTCCTAAGTATATCCAATTTAGTTGTAATAATGTGAAGAACAATACCATATTTTGCACCCTAAAAATACTGTATTTTACATATATTGAAATGAATTACATTTTGTTTTGTTGGACAATTACTCCATAGCATATAACATTGATCTATCACCACCTGTGGTTATTTTCTTGAGTGTATTCTTAAATATGATTATCGTATATTAGAAAGAAAAAAAAAAGGTTAATTATGGTTCCATCCCAATAATTATTTCAATTTTTGTTTTAATCTTAAAAAGAAATTTCTTCGGCTTTTAGTCCTCCAAAAGTCAACAAGTTCACGGATAAACGGAACATGAGAAACTTGGAGTTCTTTCTTAGCAAAAAGATCTCGAATAAAATGGTAGTCAATTGATAGGTGTTTCATTCTGGTGTGAAATACAAGATTTGCACATAGGTAGTTGGCTCTAATATATCTGTGTAAATGGTTGGTAGTTGAGATAGTTGAATGTCATGTTCATATGGTAGTTGTCGTAGCCAAAGTAATTATGTGGTGCTTAAACCAATGGTTCGATATTCAACCTTTCATTTGTAGAGTATCGAGCAACCGTGGATTGTTTCTTGTAAGACCACAAAATTGCATTTGGACCAAGATAAACAATATAGACACTTGTGAAAAAAGTTTATTTGGTTTGAAAATACCAGCTTTTCCATGAGTGGTCATGGAGTGAGTCTCATCGAATGGCGCTGGAAGAGACGTCTATGCAGTAGATTGAGAATACAATGTGTGTTCATGTAATAGGTGATAAGATTAATAATGAGATTTTGATTCTGAAGAGGTAGGATTTGGCGAAGGCTGGTTAGCTGTAGGTGGTTGTAGTCCCGAAGACGTGAGATTTATTAAAGGTAAATTCGGTGGAGGCGATGTAGGTTGGGTTTGATCACATGGCATTGATCAGGTTGTTAGATTATGAATAATTTATGTTAATGGAAGAGTATTGGGGTCCATAGGTATAGTTGAAGAGGTTGGTTTATTGCGGGTGTTTCGAGAGTAAGGAAAGATGGTTTCAACAAATTAAACATATCTTGACACATAGGTTTTGTTGTTTTTAAAGTTGTAGCACATATATGGACTTTAGGTGAGGCTATAGCCAAGGAATATGCATGGTTCAAATGGAGGTTCAAGTTTTTCGTGGGTGTAAGGTTTAATCCAAGGAAAGCATAAGCAACAAAAGGTTTTAAGCTAGGTATAATTGGGGAATATTTAAAGAAGACATGATATGGGGTTCTCTTAGTATGGAAGAGTGTTGGAAAGCGATTTATGAGGGAAAATTGTGAAGGGAGGGAGGCTTGGTTGATGAGGTAGCTAGTTGTACATTTCAGTAAGATGACGGTGTTTTATCTCAGATAAACCATTGTGCTCAGGGGTTGGTTAAGTGGGATATTCCATGATTTTGCAGGTAGGTCTGAAGTTTTGATAAACTCACCTCCATTGTCATAATACAAAGTTTTAGTTTTGGTGTTAAGATGATTTTCCACTAGTTTCTTAAAAACGGGAAATAGTAAAGCAACATTAGAATTTAGTTTCATTGGATATAACCAAACATAATAATAAAAATGATCCAAGAAGAGTTAGAGAAGATAACTACTAGTGATTGAGGACTTAGAGAATGATCGTTTGTGGCTCTTACGGGAAAGACAATCAAACTATTTATTTGATGACCTAATAAGAGAAATGTTGCTGGTTTTGAGTGCATGGAGAAGAGTTGTTGAGGATGGTGACCAAGACGTTAATGCCACAATGGAGAAGATTTGTTGCAATCATGGACAAAATTGTGTGTGGTCGCTCCCCTACAAACCGACCCGCCAACAACAACAACAAACCTCTCATAATATGTCAATATTGTGAGAGACATGGCCATTCTTAAATAAGCCATGAATGCATGTTGCTCAAGTTACAAATCCTTCTTACACCCTTCCATCATCATGGCTCTTTGATTGAAGTGCATCACATCATATCACTAATGATCTGCATAATCTTTCTATTAAGGACGAGTATAATGGCACTTACCATCTTCAAGTTGCAAATGGTAATTCTCTTTCTATTTCACATTTTGGTTCTACTTTCATGTCTACATCATCTTATCCTTACATTTGTCAAATGTCTTATTTGTTCCCGATGTCACACAAAAATTTCATCTCTGTTTTCTCAATTATGTCAAACTAGCAAAGTTTTTATTAAATTTTTCCCTTGACAATTTGTGGTGAAGGATATGTGCATGAGGGAGACACTTATGCATTGATTGAATGAAGATAATGTGTACAAGCTCCTTTAAAGTCTTCTTAAAACCTTCGATGTGGGACAAATTGTTAGAAAACGCCTTAAAATATCGGTATGCTATTAGATGGTGTTTGTCTATCGACATGGATATACGGCTCATTTCTATCTTATTATTGTTAAGCGTTGGAAGAGTTTCGTTTAAATGATTGTTAAATTGTTAATTAAAATAATTTTAGTATAATTTCTTTAAAACAACATATATAGATATAATTTCTTTTAAATTGTTAAGTTGTTCCACTTCCAATTTGCTTAAACAACATAACTACATACATTTTTAACGTGAAATATAAGCAAAATGGGTAGTTAAAAAGTTGATGTAGTGGACTGTAATTTTAATCACAAACATTGATCTTTCAACTACCATTTTTGCTAAAAAAAAAATCTATATATTTATATTTATTGTTTTTCTATATTCAAAAATAAAAAATGAAAGTGTTATAATAACAAACATTGATAGATTTATTTATTTATTGCATGATCTCTTGAAGGAGAGTGAGGGGATATACTTATATAAAAGTTTATGGTCAATTTTCCCTAAAAAAAAATAAATATCAATTGATACTACTATGTCGAACTAAAGAATACGACAACTTTTCAATAATTTTTTTACCACATAACCGAAATAGAAAATTCATTGTTGGATTGAAATCTATTATCACATAGACCATATCTACAAAATTTTACATTAATTGAAAATCATTTACAAATCTATTATCACACACTCACACATACAAGAGGGATTTAACTTATAAAATATCACAACTTTTAAAACCGATGGCATTAGTTTGGAAGTTATATGCGTTCGCTATATATAGTATATAAGAAACTAACATAAACATTGTTTTATTATATAATAATAATTTGAGAACTATATATCACCATATCATACATATGATAATATGATAATGAGTGGGTAACTCATTACGTACATACGGTTTTCCTGGTATTATTTATTTATTGATTTATTCATGATACGAATATGATATGGCTTCTATAGTTTAAATGATATTTATCATGCCCTTAGTATGGCTTTTGACCAACATAGTTGCCTGGTGGATCGTAATTGCAAGTAATGAATGTTCCTCTATTATTATCACATCTCACTTTAGCACATCCAATACGCTTTGTATTTCTCCAAACCACCTGAGTATAATGGCCACAAACTTTACCAGAAGCACATGTGTTACTATTATAGTTATAGTCGGCTTTCTCATTCACCCACAACTTCACTGCATCTGTGCCACTCATGTCGCCGGAGCTCCACGCTAGATTCTCCCCGTAACGGCCACCACCACCGGAGTGGATCAGACTACAATCACCCTTGCGTTGATTAGCATAGCTTTGTGCAAATGCAGCAACGCTATTGTCCCAAACAACATTTGCAACACCAACTTGACGTCTTGCGTCGTTGTGGGCGTTCACATAATCTGCTTGTGAGTTTTGGGCATGTGCAACGTGACCAATAATGAGAAATAAGCCCAAGACACACATTATAGAAAATGAACTCATCTTGTTACTATTATATGGCAAAATATAAATGGTATGGTATGTGTTTGATGGAAAATGTTAGGGCTCTTGTGGTCTATTTATATAGGGATTTTTTAAATGAAAATTTTGTAATTGTGAAGATTATTCTTGTGAAAAATAGAGAGAGAAGGTTATTACGTAAGATAGACAAGTGCTAGGGTAATAGAATTTTCCACAATGAAATTTTCTTCCATGACCAAACAAATTAAATTTGGCTACTCTCCACTTGTAACGTAACTCTTACGGTAGATTAAGAGTCCATTTGTTATAGTTTTTAAAATAAATAAAAAATCATATTTTTTGAAAAAACTAATTGTTTGTTACAACTTAAAAAAAATTAGAATCTAAAATAAAATCTAAAAACAGCTTCAAATAAAAAGTTGTTAAGAGCACCTTCTCAATAAAATAGATTGAACTAATTTTTTTAAACTCATCTTTTTCAAAGGAGAGAGAAAATATGGTTTAAAAGATTGAACTAATTTTGTAACAAAAAATATCTTTTATTTATATAGTTGTACCAAAACAAACTAAATTATTTGTTTAAAAAATATGATTTTTATCACGGTAAACAAACACATAATAGATTCTGATTTTTCATAAAATCTCTAAAATATAATCTTTAAATTATTTCATATCAAAATCACTTTTATTTTAATCCGTAACAATCGGGCCTTAAGTTTCATATTTCTTTTGTTGACAAAATTAAGTTACATATTTAACTTTTAGTTTTGATTGATTAAGTGATTGTATTTTTTTTTCTTGTTCATTGTTTTGGCCTATTCAACCAAAAGGAAATGTCTTCTACTGAAAGGAAAGAAAGAAAAAGAAACAACGTGTCTTATTTTTTTTTATTTTTTTATTAAAATAACGATGATAATTAAAGATGATAGTTAATCAATTTTTCAAATCATAAATGTACATGTTAGTTTCAAATCAAAGCAAAACTTGTCTGGTCGCAACCATATATAATCGTAAATTATTTAAGCGTATATATCAATGGAAAGAGACAGTAGTAAGAGATAAGATCAACTTTATTTTTTGAAGGAATAAGATCAACTTTATTATTATTCATTTGTGTGCCTAACTGATTTATATTTGTAGTTGTAAGCACACGAATTTTTCACTTTGTAGAAATTATTAAATTCACCTAAAAAAACATAACTTATTTTTCACAATCTTTTAAAAAAAAAAACTTATTTTTCACAAGAATTTTTCACTTTGTGTGCCTAAAAGATAGTTTAAATTTCATTGGGATGTAGAAATTTTATGACATTTAATTAACGATGCATGCTTAAAAGAACAGATTTTGCACCATGTTCGAAATCTATTCATTTTTTATATATAGATTCATTTGATCAAAGGCCATTCTTCTTGTAAAAAAAAAAAAGTAATTCCGTAATTTAAGGACAAGTAGCCTAGGTTATAGAATTATCAAAAATGAAATTGCGTCCATGACCAGAAAAACTAGTGGCTCCTACTTTCCATTAGATTAAAGTAATTCTCATTCAGGTGGATTAGATTAAAGGGCACTAACTCAAGAATTTTAACATTTGTTGTTTGACTGATTATGAAATCAAGCTACAATATGGACTATTCAACAAAACAAAACAAAATTAAAAGATATCCCAAAAAAAGGGATAAGAAAAAAATAACTTGAGAGAATTTTATATTTAGGAAAATATTATTATTCGTGCTCTTGGAAAAAAATATATATATTATTCTTGCTCAATATAGACTATCTACAAAAAGAAATTGTCACCTAAAAGAACAATTAAATTTGACAGTATATCATTTATTTAAATTATTCTCTACTTGATTTAAAAAATTAAATTTTCAAAAAGCATATTTAAAAACTGAAAATAATAATCAAACAGAACATTCAACGTAAACATTCATATTAAAATAATAATTAAAGATAGAGATCAGTTGTTAGATGGAGGTCGGGATGTCTCTTCTTGGTGGCGAGATATCGCTACCTTACGAAGAGAGGAGTGGTTTTGCGAGCATGTCAGTCGAGGGTGGGTAGTGGGAAGCTAACCAGGTTTTGGTCAGATGTGTGGATTGGTGGAGTGACGTTTAGGGACAAGTTTAACATACTATTTGACATTTTCGCTGCTTAAGAAGGTGTCTGTGTTTGATATGTGTAAGTTACGTTGGGGAGAGGAGGGTGAGGCGTGGGCTGTTTGCGTGGGAGGAGGAGGGGGTGAGGGATCTCTGTTTATTAATTCAAAATGTGACTTTGCAAGTTGACAAAGAAGACAGGTGGCTTTGGAACTTGGAATCGAGTCATGATTTCACTATTCGAAGTGCTTATAAAGTCTTGACTCATCATCATAATACTGACACTACGGTTTCTACAAAGGTTTTATGGCATAAGGATGTTCCTTTGAATGTCGTTCTTTTCGCTTGGCGACTGTTTCGTGACTGGTTACCAACGAAGGATAATTTACTTCGTCGTGGAGTTATAGCTTTTGATGGTAGATTGTGCGTTGGAGGTTGTGGCTCGTTAGAATCTTCTCCTCAATTATTTTTACATTGTCATATTTTAGGGAAAGTTTGACACTTTATTCATCAGTGGTTGGGTGTTTGTTCGCACTCCCTAGTGTTCTTGCGGATTACATCAATCAGTTTGGTTTTGTTGGTGGTACTTGCTCTAAGACGCGGCTATCTATTATGCATATGATTTGGTATGCATCGGTGTAGGAAATATGGAAAGAAAAAAATAGCAGGTTATTCAATGGTAAAGAATGTTTGACGTATTAGATTGTTGATAAGATTAAGTCACTTTCATATTTGTGGTTGAAGGCGAAAATTCCTAATTTTTCTTTCAACTATCATGTTTGGTGGCTTAGTCCGTTCACTATGTTGGGCATAGACTAATGCTTTTTCTTTCTATGATTGTTTTGTTTCTATTTTTTTGTTTCCCTCTCTTTGTACATATTGTGACTTAGGTTCTTTTCTTGGTACACCTTGTGTTAAGAAAAACTTTTTGGTTGAGTAATATATTTCATTTTAGCCTCTTAAAAAAATTAAAGATAAAATGCTCGAGTCTTTTACTAATACATAATTAAATAATCCTAAGATGATTATAAATAATTATATCAAAATGATTTATGTCGGATGTTCAACATCTTCATCCATGTGCCCCTTTGCTTAGTCAAATCTTCCACAATTATGTACAAAGGTTGAATTCTCTCTTTTCATCACATTCTTTATTAGAGTAGCTATATGGAAGGATGTCTCAAAGTCGGGAAAGGATATCACTAGAAAAGTTAAGGAAATCCGCGGGTTGGTTAAACTATTACCCGTCATAATTCAAATAAAAGTTTTAACGACTAGTTTGTTGCCATCATCGAACAAGAAATCAAATCAGTTACAAAGCATTTCTTTTTAAAAAATTCTTTTGGGATCTCAACATCAAAAGAAACGAGTTGTTCAAGGACAAGTCAAACTCTTTAAAGAATTCCATCAGTAAGAACTTAACCCATACAAAATTTCTTAGGGGCTGTATTCTCATATATAAGATTTTTGCTCAACATCCAATGAAAAAATTATATCGAGAAAATTTTATATTACGAAACTTAATTAACCATTGGAGAGAAAATCTTTCTTAATATGCATAAATTTTCATCAGAAGAGGACAATATAGAGAACCGGAGAGAATGAATACCAAAGGAGGTTAATGTTTCATCAATAATAAAACTTAGAAACCTAAAAGACTAATAAAATGAACTCGATAACTTATTATCTAATTTCTATCTTAAAAAAAACTTATTATCTAACAATTTGTACACTTTTTTATTTATTTTCAAATACTCATTCAACCTCTCATTTTTTTTCTTTAACTCTTTTTTTCCTATCACATAACCAACTTATCACATCTATTATATCACTCTATTTTTCTATTTATCTCAAAGTATATATACCTCTATGAGTGTATACCCAATATATATTGTACCTCTTAAATAAAAATTTTGCAAATTAAAAAAGACAAATGTTTCTGAATTAAATTTTTATCCCATAACAATTTTGTAGACTAGAAAGAAGTGTACCCTCAACCTCCTCACCACCTTATTTTTAGACAACTTTATTTTGCTCTTTTTATTAATCAAAAGCAATAGAGAGAAAATAAAGAAAAATATAAGAACAAAATTAGAGTATGAGAAAAGAGATTTGTTCAAAAGTTCTCCAAAAATAATTGTATAAATATATATATATATATCACTTTTTTTAAGATTTTTTTTTGCACAAGTCGTGTTTCATCTAGAGGTGTCAATAGAGCCCCAAGTTTCAAAGCCCACTAAATTAAAGCCCTTAATTGAACAAAATTATTTGGGGTCATACCCACTATAAAATCTACTTATTTGTGGGCTTAAAAAAGCTCCATATTAAAAAAAAAATCAATAATAAAAAAAAGTTTTTTTTCGGTAATTTTTTTTTTATTCAGTAAAAAAACTTTCAGTAAAAATAAAGGCTTTTAAAAAAATAAATAATGTTTATAGAAATTTTGGGGCTTAAGGCCTTTTGATTTTTTTTACTTGTGGGTTGCATGAATGTGGGTTTTTTAATCTTGTGAATTTTCAAGCCCCCTTACTATGTGGGTTGGGGCCAAAACTTCAAGGCCCCATGATATTGACACTTCTAGTTTTATTGGAGCTCAACCAAGAGTTAATATATTTAAAAAATAAAAATGTTGGCAAATATATTAATACTTTTTTCTTTTGACAAATATTACCATACTCATTTTGCACGAGTCTGTTAGTCGTGCAGTTTAACACAAATTAAGCAGCAAATTCTGCCTAGTTTAGCTGAATGAAGCCCGCCTTATTTTCAGTTTCAAAATTTATGTGGCATTGGTACTTAATTTTTCTTTTTAATAAATTACGATCGATAGTGTCTCCGTGAGCTTAGTTCAGTTGGTAGAGATGTGGCATAATTTTTGCAGTGGCCGAGGTTTGAACCCCGAACACCTCACTTCTTCACATCGGGTTACTAGACCAAAAAAATAAATAACGATTGATAGTTACATAAGCATTTCACATATTTTTTTTATTTGAAAAAACGTTTAGACATGTTGATATGGAGGATTTCAATCAGTGTCGTATAAAAAAGACCTAAATGCACTTTTGGTCCTCGCATTTTGATCAGCTCACGAAAATAGTCCTGCCTCTTTCAAATCGAACAAAATTGTCTCTAAACTATCATGTTTTTTTGCAGTTTTAGTCCTACCCCCTATTTTCACTTCCAAAAACGCACATAAATGATAGTTTTAGTCCTACCCCTTATGCTCAAGCATGAAATAAACAAAGAATAAAACATGTGGGTACAAGGAATCTACTTTATTCAGCACATTAACCAAAAAACCCTAATTGAAGTAGGGTTTTTTGGTTAGTGTGCTGAATAAAGTAGATTCCAAGTAACCACATGTTTTATTCCTTGTTTATTTCATGAATTATGGTTTTTTGGTTAATGTGCCGAATAAAGTAAATTCCTTGTACCCACATGTTTTATTCCTTGTTTATTTTATGGTTGAGCATAAGGGGGTATGACTAAAACTACCATTTATGTGCGTTTATGGAGGTGAAAATAGGGGGTAGAACTAAAACTGCAAAAAACATTATAGTTTAGGGAAAGTTTTGTTCGATTTGAAAGTGGCAAAATCATTTTCGTGAGCTTGTCAAAAAGTGAGGACCAAAAGTGCAATTAAGTCTAAAAAAATTTGAAGGAAAGTGTCGTATATATAAATCTTCTTGATTTGGAGCAGCGATAAATACACATACTACTTCGGTATTTTTTCGATCTTAGATGAAGCGGTAAGCCACTGAAATTAAACTCACACAAATGTGAGGTCCCAGGTTCGAACCCAGATCACAATGTCCGACCTTACAATTTCGACATTTATCAGTAGAGCTAAGACTTCTCGACACTTCGGTTTTAAACATGCAGAAAAGTTTTAAATTTTCAGATGCTAAAAGAAAAATGGATTATGTATTATTAATTGAGATCCTGGTAGTTTAAGCACTGAGGTGTCGAACAAACCAAGATGAACAAGTCAAATTACAACAACATACAAGAAAGAAAGAATAAAAAAGGAAAAAAAAAGGTCAAAGTAACCTCATTAATTACAAGGTGATGCTCAAATCAAACATGTTAAAGTATAGATGATAGTTAAAAGCAAAATTAATGTGTTTCGCTTTCAGCCATCATCAGTAAGATTGTACCTTAATTTTGTCGAGAAGTTGTTTTAACTATTCCACTTTTTGACGAAAAACTCTAGCTTAAATATGTACAAAAGTTAATATATAGTTGATCATGATTTGAGCTAAATACGTTTTAACTTTAGTTTATATTCAAAATCGGATGGAGTATATATCATCCATCAATATACTTCTTGCATTAGTAGCGAGATTTAAGTTTATTTTACACATATCTTTTCAAAGAGCAAATGGAAGGGTAATCTAGAATGAACGGGTGTTGTACAAAAACTTACTAATGACATCAACCAAAACAAAGCTAGAAAGATAAAACCAAAAGACAAAACATCTTCACTTGTATATATGTATGGGGTTTGCTAACTTACACCAACAAAAAAATATGAAGGTCCAAGTTAGCAAGTGTGGACGTTTTCATTTGGACAAAATACAATTCATCTTTATTATATAAAACTAATAACTTGAGAGGTACTTTAGTAATTTTTATTTAAAAATATCATTGGGCCAAGAGCACCCCCTCGAGTAAAAGCTTCTACAACTGGTTGACCAAAATGGGGGTCCCAAATTGCATGAGCAATAGGTCTTACATGTAAAGGATCTTGTACCCATGCTTCAAAACTTCCTTGCCAAACTACATGAAAGAGATTCCTCGAAATCCACAGAAAAATTATTGCTAATTATTCGAAATGGGAAGTGAAAATATTCTGACAGAAACATTCCTCATCAATATCATCATAACTTTCGAAGTCATGTGCGGTAGCTATACCAAACCAAATCTGACGAGTAGCGGGGCCCTGAGCTAAGCCTTGGCTAAACCTTGGAAATCTTAATGTCATAATGCTGCTTTTCAAATCCTCCTAGCCATTATCCTACTGCAATAATTCTTGCTAAGAAGAATGCCCACATTATGGCAATTCCACCCAGAAGGTAATGGGTTACTCCTACGACACGTCCATGTACAATGCTCAAGGCTGAGTAGCAGGAGCAACCTTTAATTTATTACAAGTCCAAACGATGGATTCAATAAGTTCTTGCCAATAATTACACCCGCTGAATAGAAACGTTAAACTAAAAGCCCATATAAAATGGGTACCTAAGAAGAAAAAAAATACCATATGCAGATAATGAGGAACCATAAAACTGAATTACCTGGGATGCATGCGTCCATAAGAAATCCCAGAGCCACCCATTAATGGTAATCGAACTTTGAACAAAGTTTCCTCTTGTGATATGTGTTACTACTTCTTGATCATTTATACTACCCCTTACATACATACATACATACATACATACATACATATTTATGATCAATTGATACTACGGTGTCAAACTAAATAATATGATCCCAAAATCCATCGTTGGATTCAAATCTATAATCACATAGATCAGTCTAAAAAAGTTTACAATAATTTGATATCATTTGCTATGTTAACGAGATGTACAATTTTTTTGCATGCAATACGGTTGTGGTAAAGAATTTTCGGAAGTCCCTATATTAAGTTCGACAATGTATATATATAAACAGGCACAAGATGAATTTCACTTATAAAATACCACAACTTTTAAAACCGATGGCAGTAGTTAGGAAGTTTTTTTAAGTTATATATACGAGAAACTCACATAAACATTATTTTATTATATATAATTTGAGAAATATATATCATATCATTATATATATATATATATATATATATATATACTACTCCGGTCTCAAATGTAAGCAACTTTTTTTTACTTTTTAGGTTCAATAAATAATGTATGTGGTCTATATTATATACCATATAATTTTTTAAATGAATTTAAAAAGTGAAAAGTTTCTTACATTGGAGATCGAATGGAGTATATCATTAAGTAAGTACGGTTTTCTGGTATTATTCATTTCCGATTTTATCGGATATCCCGAAGAGGGCTCTGGTATTATTAATTTATGTATTTATTTATGATACGAATATGATAAGGCTTCTATAGTTTAAATGATAGTATTAATCATGCACTTAGTATGGCTTTTGGCCAACGTAGTTGCCTGGTGGATCGTAATTGCAAATAATGAACGTGCCTCCATTATTACATCTCACTTTGGCACATCCAATACGCTTTGTGTTTCTCCAAACCACCTGAGTATAATGGCCACACACTTTACCAGGAGCACATGTGTTACTATTGTAGTTATAGTCGTTTTTCTCATTCACCCACAACCTCACTGCATCTGTGCCACTCAAGTCTCCAGTGCTCCCTGCGAGATTCTCCCCATAACGGCCACCGGAGTGGATCAGTCGACAATCACCCCTGCGTTGATTAGCATAGTTTAGGGCAACAGTAGCAAGATTATTGTCCCAGACAACATTTTCAACACCAACCTGACGTCTTGCTTCGTTGTGGGCGTTCACGTAGTCTGCTTGTGAGTTTTGGGCATGTGCAACGTGACCAATAATGAGAAATAAGCCCAAAACATAAGTTGTAGAAAATGAACTCATCTTGTTACTGCTATATGGCAAAATATAAAAGGTATGGTATGTGTTTGATGGAAAATGTTAGGGCTCTTGTGGTCTATTTATAGGGATTTTTTTGCATGAAAATTTTGTAGATGTGAAGATTATTCTTCTTGTAAAAAATAGAGAGAGAAGGTTAGACAAGTGCTAAGGGTAATAGAATTTTCCACCATGAAATTTTCTTCCCTGACCAAACAAATTAAATTTGGCTGCTCTCCACTTGTAACCTAATTCTTACGGTAGGATTTTAAAAGACTATTTTAATAAAAAAAGTCTTCAAGATTTTAAAAGACTTTGTGAGATTGTAGTGATTCTGTGAGATTTTAAAAGAATTTTTATGCAAAAGACTTTGTACATTCAAGATTTTAATGGATTTATCACAATGACTTCTAAGGATTTCAAAGGATTTTATGGGATTTTAATATTTCAAAGGATTCAATGAATTTTAGGGGAAAAAGAACAAACTTACAACCGTGAATGATAAAAATAGTAACAAATAAATTGTTTTTGAATAAAGAAAAATAAAACCAATAGAAAATTCTTTTACTAGCAAAGTGATTAATGTTTTTATGTAAAAAAAAAAACAGAGAGATTGATTATTTTCTACATTGTAATATTATAACTTCATGTTCTCCTAAGTAGCATCTCTCCACATATCTGAACCTATATTAGTCCTCCATAGATTAGCATCTTCTCGTTCTTGCTCTTGTGTTTGAACATTGAGTTCATCATTATTGTCTTCAATTCATAGTAACATTGACCTAGTTTTAACTAAATCTCAAGACAATGACACAAACCCTTGAGATTGTTGGATGAGAGTAGTATTTATATTTTTAACTAAAAAGTCTCACAAAATTCATTCCATCTAAGAATCCATCAAAATCTATAAACTTTTGAATACCAATAGACAATTCATAAGTCATGAGAAATCTCAATTGAATACCAACGGATTTTGTTGCCTTAAAAAAAAAGTCATGATTGTTTTGATTGAATACCACAAGATTTGTTTACATTTTATAAAAGTCTTGATTGAATACCACTAGATTTTTTAATTATAAAAAAGTCTTTTAAAATTCATTGAATTCTCAATTCAATACACCCCTTAAGTTACATATTTAACTTTTAGATTTGATTGATTAAGTAATTGCCTTTTTTCTTGTTCTTTTTTGTGGCATATTCAACAAAAAGGAAATGTCTTCTACTGAAAGGAAAGAAAGAAAAAGAAACAACTTGTCTTATTTTAATTTTTATTAAAGGTTTAAATAGGTCTATCGTTTCTGTAAATATAGGTCATTTGAATCTTCCTCCTTGAAGTTACTAATCCTTCCATTTTGCCATTGTAAATATTAATCATTTGAAAAATGGTCCTAATTACATCTGATTAGTAACTTCATGGACGAAAATTCAAATGACCTATATTTGCAGGGACGAAAAACTTATTTAAGTCAACCATCTCGCCCAATCATCACTTGCCACATGGGCACCCGTCGCTAATGACAGCCCACCTCAGCAAAAAAACCTAATTAGGACCAAAAGTCAAATGATTAAATTTTGCAGTGGCAGTTTGGAAGGATTAGTAACTTCAGAGACGAAAATTCAAATGACCTATATTTGCAGGGACGAAAGACCTATTTAAGCCTTTATTAAAATAACGACATTCTTCATCCGTTTTTTTTTGTCTTAGAGAAGTGGTAAACCACTGAAATTAAACTCACACACAACTATGACGTCTCGAGTTCGAACCCCGGTCACGACGTCCGGCCTTGCAATTCGACATTTGTCAGTTGCGATAGGACTTCTAGACTTCTTCATCCTTTTGAATTAGTATAAACAAATTAAAAACTGCTAAAACAAAAAATGCTGAATCTGCTAACAAAATCACACAATTCAAGTTAATAACATATACCAGAAAAAATATTGACAAATGTGTGGCTTAATTTGTTATTGCCAAAATGATACAGTATCAAAAAAATTGATACTATCGTGTCCATGGGTACCCATGCCCGATAATAATTTCAGTAAATTGCTAAAATATCCTTGTATGGTTTACTCTTAATAATAGATGTCGCATTAATACTATATCCATGTTAGATGTGGGGGGCAGCTTAGTGGAAGGGGTTGATAATGTCGTGCAGCGGTGTTTAATCATTTCTCAAATCACTTTAAGGATCCTTTGGTGGTGCGTCCTAGTGCTTCAGATTTAAATTTCGGAAGCTATCAGTAAGAGAAGGGGCGGCTTTGGTAAAGCCTTTTTGTATTGAAGAGCTGAAAATTGCGGTTTGGGATTGTGATAGTTACAAATGTACTGGCCCGGATGGTGTTAACTTCGGTTTTATAAAAGACTTTTGGGAGGATATGAAAGAAGACTTGTTGCGTTTTGTCTCTGATTTTCACCGTAATGGAAAGCTTCTTAAAGGTATCAATAGTACTTTTATCACTTTCATCCCTAAAAAAGTGAGTCCTCAATCGCTGAATGATTACCGTCCCATATCTTTGGTAGGGAGTTTATATAAAGTTTTGGCTAAGTTATTGGCCAATCGTTTGAGGTATATTATTGGTAGTGTTATATCTGATACTCAGTCAGCGTTTGTTAAAGGTAGACAAATCCTTGATGATATTTTGGTGGCTAATGAGGTGGTCGATGAGGCCAAAAATTTGAATAAAAATTTACTCCTTTTCAAGGTTGACTTTGAGAAAGCGTACGATTCGGTGGACTGGAAATACTTGGATGAAGTTATGGGTAAAATGTCGTTTCCAACTTTGTGGAGGAAATGGATGAGAGAATGTGTAACTACGGCAACGGCGGCGGTCTTGGTAAATGGTAGTCCAACAGAAGAATTCTCCTTGGCTAGAGGTTTGAGACAAGGGGATCCTTTGTCGCCGTTCTTGTTTCTAATGGCGGCAGAGGGTTTTCATGTGATGATAGAGGCTATGGTTACGAACAAAATTTTTACTGGTTACCAGGTGGGTCGGGATCAGAATCTTACGGTCTCTCACCTTCAGTTTATTGAGTTAGGCGAACGTCAGAGCAATGCGGGTTGTTTTGCATATTTTTGGGGCGTTGTCTGGCCTTAAGGTGAACTTCCATAAGAGTGTATTGGTGGGTGTGAACGTAAACTGATCTTGGCTTAGTGAAGCGGCGGGGGTGTTGAATTGTCGAGTCTCCACCTTGCCCATTATGTACCTCGGCCTTCCGGTTGGGGGTGATTTTCGACGGCTGAATTTTTGGGACCCTGTTATTGCTCATATTAAGTCTCGCCTGTCTAGTTGGAATAGTAAATACCTTTCTTTTGGTGGTCGCCTCGTTTTATTGAAGTTTATCCTGACCTCGTTACCTGTCTACGCTCTTTCCTTCTTCAAAGCTCCCTCAGGTATCATCTCTTCTATTGAATCTCTATTTATTCGTTTTTTTTTGGGGGGGGGTGTGAGGATAATAGGAAAATATCTTGGATTGATTGGAATTCTATCTGTTTGGAGAAGGAGGTTGGTGGTTTGGGGGTAAGGAGAATTAGGGAGTTTAACTTAGCTTTGTTGGGGAAGTGGTGTTGGAGGGTGGCGATGGAGAGACATGGGTTATGGTTTAATGTGTTGGCTAGTAGGTATGGCATAGTGGATGGGTGCATCCAGGCGGAGGGGAGGGATGGCTCAGCGTGGTGGAAGGAAATTGCCAATATGCGGGATGGGGTAAGTTCGGTGGTAGGGTCTTGGTTTCTTGACAATGTTAGGTTAAAGGTCGGAAACAATACAGATACCCTTTTTTGGTTTGCTAGGTGGGTTTGGGAGTTGCCTCTTCAGGTTCGTTTTCGTCGGTTATTTGAGTTGTCTGATTACAAATTACAAATAGTAGCTCAAATGTTCCAATTAGGTTGGGGTGAGGGAGGTGAGGTGTGGAAGTAGAGGAGGATACTTTGGGCATGGGAGGAGGATCAGTTAGTGGAATGTAGGTTGCTTTTATTGTCTGTTGTGCCGCAGGTTAACAAAAAAGATGTATGTGCTTGGTTGCCGGATCCATTTGCAGGTTATACGGTTAAAGGAGCTTATCATTCTCTTCTGGCCGATGTGACTGACATGTCTTTTGCATCTACATCGGTTGAGCCTAGTATATGGAGGAAAGATGTTCCGCAGAAGGTTTCTGTGTTTGTCTGGCGTCTGTTTCGGGATAGGTTGCCTACAAAGGACAACTTATTTCGAAGGAACATCATTCAAGAAGACGCTCGAGGGTGTGTTTCTAGTTGTGGTATGGTTGAATCGGCAGATCATTTATTTTTACACTGTGATGTCTTTGGGCAGGTGTGGTGTCTTGTCCGTCATTGGTTAGGTGTTTCTTCGGCAAATCCTTTATCAATTACGGACCATTATCTTCAGTTTCGCTATTCTTCAAGTTTTGCTAGATCCAAATGTTCTTTTATGCACTTACTTTGGTTTGCAAGCATTTGGGTAATTTGGAAGGAAATGAATGCTATAATCTTATGTGCTACAGAAAGCACTAAGCATTAACTGTTAGAAAATATTAAGCTTTTTTCCTTCTCGTGGTTTAAAGTTAACGTTGTTTCATTTTATTATAAATTCCATGATTGGAACCAGAACCCTTTTCATTGTTTGGGCAATGGTTAACAATCATGTTGTCTGTCGAACATTGTTGTAAATATTGACTTTTCACTGGCACACCTTGTGTTGGTGGAATAGGTTTGTGGTTCTAATTTATCCCATTTTGATTTCTTCAAAAAAAAATATTAATTGTCTTTTTAGTTTTTTTTATCTCAAAATAATTGTCACTTTAGAATACCAATGCAGCATTTATTACTTTTTTTCCACTATCATACCCTTATTTATTGAATTATATCAAACTTAAGTACTCCACTAACTACAATTAATAAGGGTATATTGGTAAATGATATTAATTTTACCATTGAAATCAATACAATTAATCATTTCCTTAATTACCGTGCACAAAGATACATCAACTTGTTTTCAAATTCCTCAGGTATATTATAATTAGTTTGGCTTGAGGTTCAACATTCTTGTTTTGTTACTGTTGTTGTTTATTTGGATTCTATTTGGATCTTAGTTTGACTTTACGTTCTATTCTTGTTTCTGTTGTTTTGTTCCTAAGAGATAGTTGTTTTTTGTTCCTATTTTTTTGTTGGTTCTACCGTTGTCCCGTGGTTCAATTTGTTGGAACAAGGGTGTTCAGCAATACCACTTTTAGTTTTGATGATAACAAGGTATTAAAAATTGTCAATTGGATATGCTAATATTTGTTTAAGTGTGCAGGATCTTAGTCAAGATTTTAATCTTAGAAAGCATTCTGTAAGAACAAATGAAGAGCAAAATTCACTGAGAAGCTTGTTGCTTGTGATTCTGAAGTCAAAGAGAGTCTGAAGAATCATCAGAAGCTGTTTTGAGAGGTTCTGAAGACTCAGATAATCTGAAGAACAAAAGAGAGTTTGAAGCTCATCAGAGTCTGAAGTGCTACAGAGAGTCTGAAGATCGCAAATTGAAGATTTGCTTAGAAGGTTTTCTGAAGGCATTTCGATGCATAAGAAACATTCGTTTGGAGTAACGGCTAGATTCAAAGTCAACTTAAGCATGGGATGCTTAACGACAAGAATGTAGGAATAGGACAGAGTACTTTGTACGAACTCTGTTTCCACTACTCCACTACCTCGTACAATTGGCAACTGTGTCTACCGGTAATTCGCCTCAAAAGGAATGGAATTCAAAATCTGTATTGAAGGACGATTATCATATCAAGCAACAGATCAACAACATTTGATCAAGCTTCTAGAAGACTCTATGATGTGTTGGATTGTCTCAACGTATCTTTACAACGCCTATATAAAGGGAGTGAAGACTTAGAGAATAGACTACTGGACTACAGACTCTGAACGTTTTATTAAGTTATTTGTTATTCTCCTGAGTCACAAAACACATCAACTACTTAGGAAATTGTTACAAACTTTATATCCTAGAATTTCTAAGTTTATCAGAAAACAGAGTCTCTTGCTTGTGTGCTTGAGCATTGGAAGTCTCTTACTGTGTGTTTGAGCAACTTGTAATTGTTGATTACATTTTAGTGAAACTCTCTTTGGAAGTGCAAGGGAGACAGGATTTTAGTGAAACTCTCTTTGGAAGTGCAAGGGAGACAGGACTACTTCCAGTTTGTGGAAGGAACCTGTATAATTGCTTGTGTTCTCTCTTTCCTTTATCTCTTTATCATTTCCGCTGCTACAGACTCTGGTCTTCCATCAGAACCTGAACTTGTTCAGACTCTGATCCTGGAAAACAGATTCATACTCTTAAAGAGTTGCGAAAAAGTAAACTCTTATCCTCCTCCTCCTCCTCCTCCTCCTCTTCTAATTACGTTTTTTGCCAAGAAGAAGAAGAAGAAGAGGAGGAGGAGGAGGAGGAGGAGGAGGAGAAGAAGAAGAAGAAGATTTTGATTAAATTAAATCTAGGGTTAATATAGGGTTAGGTTAGGTTAAATTTATGGTTAATATTGCGTTCGGGTTAACATTTAGAAATGAAAGTTTATTTTGCTTTGCATAACAATATGATATTTCCATAACAATTAACATTTTGATAAGCACAAAAAATTTACTAACGTTCTGTATTAAGAAAAATAGGATATTTTGTTAAGCAATGATCTATTTATTTTGCTTTGCATAACAATAGGAGATTTCAATAACAATTAACATTTTGATTAAATTAAATCTAGGGTTAAAATAGTAAAATCAGGCGATAGAATTAGGTTAAATCTAGGGTTAATATTGCGTTCAGGTTAACATTTAGAAATAAGAGATTAACATTTTGATAAGCACAAAAAATTTACTAAGGATCTGCATTAAGAAAAATAGGATATTTTGTTAAGCAATGATCTGTTTATTTTGCTTTGCATAACAATAGGAGATTTCAATGATTAAATTAAATCTACGGTTAATATAGTAAAATCAGGCGATAGAATTAGATTAAATCTAAGGTTAATATTGTGTTTGGGTTAACATATAGAAATAAGAGATAATAGATTTTAATTAAATTAAATCTAGCGTTAATATGGTAAAATCAGGCGATACAATTAGCTTAAATCTAGGATTAATATTGCGTTCGGGTTAACATTTAGAAATAAGAGATAAGAGATTTTGATTAAATTAAATCTAGGGTTAATATAGTAAAATCAGGCGACATAATTTGGTTAAATCTAGGGTTAATATTGCGTTCGGGTTAACATTTATAAATAAGAGATTTATTGTACGGTTGTAAGACGACTTTTCTAATATGTCACAACTTTATCTTCCTCTTCTTTTGGTGCAGTCAGATTTTCTTCTTCTCATTCTCTTTTTTTTCCTTCTTCTTAGCATGATTATTTTTGTTTTTTATTTTAGATTTTAGAGTTTTCTAATTTTAGATGAATACATTAATATTTCAATTTGTTTCTTTTTTGTTTTTTATGATTTATGAAATTTGAATGGATTATATATGGATGTTTAAAAGTTGAAGTTTTTTGGCATTTAAAAAAAAAGTTATTCTTTGTACCAAAAAATAAATAAATTCAAAAATTTATGGGTACTCATGGATACCTGAATACCCACAGATTACCCATATAGTATGTATCCACGCGGGTACGGGACAACACATATATCATATTTATTCAATGGATCGGGGGCGAGTATCATACTATTTGTACCCATGGATACTTATTGACATCTCTAGAGGAGAACTAAGAAGATAAAGTACTTGTTACATCAATATTCCAAAACAATGAAAGCTAGCACTAAAGCCACAACAAGCTAGCCAAAGAATACCAAAAAAACTAAAACTAAAAGAAGCTAAGTAGCTACTCCCAAGCTCAAAAGAGGAATAAGACAACATGTGTGGTAATTAAAAGCAAAATTAGTATTGTTTGTCTTCGACCGCCAGAAGGATTGTAGCTTAATTTTATCTATAAGTTGATGAATAAAATTTCCTTTTTGTTGGAAGACTCTGGAGTTCCTGCCGCGTCAAACAATCCAAATACAAGAGAGTCAAATCAAGTAGAAAGTAGAAGAAAGAAGTTGTTTTCTTTTATATAGTATACATCCATTTGATCAAAGGTCATTCTTCTTGTAAAAAAAAAAATCCGTAATAAGGACAAGCGGCCTAGGTTATAGAATTTTCAAAAATGAAATTGCGTCCATGACTAGAAAACTATTGGCTCCTAATTTCCATTGGATTAAAGCAACTGTCATTAAGATGGATTAGATTAAAGGGCACCAACTCGAGAATTTAACATTTGGTGTTGACTGATTAAGAAATCAAGCTACAATATGGACTATTCAACAAAAAATAATAATTTAAAAGATATCCCAAAAAAGGGACAAGAAAAAAATAACTAAGAGAATTTTATATTTAGGAAAGTATTATTATTCATGCTCTTGTAAAAAAAAATTATTATACATGCTCAATATGGGCTATTCGACAAAAATATAATGTCACGTAAATGAACAATTTAAATTAGGAAAATGCTAGATAAAGCGAAACCTTGTTTCGTGAAATTCCAAGAATGAACTGGAAGCTTTATGTCCATTGGATTTAGTATATATGTTTGATTAACCGCTTAATAAAAAAAATATAAGCAGCAACCCATGTTTTCCGGACATAAACATTTTTAATTGGCCAAAATGTAATTCGCGAGCATTTCTTGAGATAATCTCTCGGGAAATATAGCACTCCTCTTTAAATTAGACAATATATCATTTATTTAAATTATTCCCTACGTTGCTAAAAAAAAATTATTCCCTACGTAATTTAAAAATATTTAAATTTTCAAAAAGCAAATTTAAAAGCTGAACATGACATTCGACATAAATATTCATATTAAAATAGTAATTAAAGAGAGAATTCAAGAGTCTTCTACTAATATATACGCCCTCCAGTCACTATTATAAACAAAAATCAACATTTTAGATTCATTTATTTAATTTTACATGTGGTCTATAATAAATAGTATATATATCATTTAATTGGATGAATCTAAAATATAAGTTTTTACTTATAATAATGACCGGATAAGATGGACATAAATAATTATATCAAAATGATTTTCTTCGGATGTTCAACATCTTCATCCATGTGCCCCTTTGCTTGGTCCAATCTACCACAATTAAGGATAAAGGTTGAATTCTCTCTTCTCATCACATTCTTCTTTAGAGTAACGAGTGTGAAAATTGACTTCTTAAATATGGTGCATATATGGAAGATGTCTCAAAGTCGGGAAATGATATCACTGGAAAAGTTGAGGAAATCCTGGTAACCGTTTGAGCAGATAAATTTGTAGGTTAGTTAAACAATTACTTATCATAATTCGAATAAAAGTTTTAACGGCTAGTTTGTTGTTTTCATCGAACAAAAAATCAAATCAATTACAAAGTATTTAAAAAAATAACTGTTTTGGGAACTCAACATCAGAAGAGAAGAGTAGTTCAATGATGATAAAGTCAAGCTCTAAATTTTTGCATAAGTAAGAACTTAACCCAAAAAAAAAATCTCAGGGGTTGTATTCTCATAAATAAGATTTTTGCTCAACATCCAATGAAAAATTTATATTCAGAAACTTAATTAACCATTGGAGCAAAAATCTTTCTTATAAATTTGCATCTGAAGAGATGGGTTGTCCACCTCTAATGTTGTCAATATAGAAAATCAGAGAGAATGAATAGCAAAGGAGGCTAGGGTTTCATCAATAACAAATGTTAGAAGAGAATATCCCTTACTCCTTAATGTTATTAGGTTTACAAACACTTAACTCTAAAAATTTCCCTCTAAATCCAATGCATTAATTGTTGTTAGTGTTAACCCTAAAAAATTCCCTCTAAATCCAACTATGTTAACAAGTTTCCATGCAATTAATGTGGTATATGTTGTTTTCCATGATATATGTTAACAAGGTTTCCATGCAATTTGAATTTCAAAATAACCTTGCTTGAACAACTAAAAGCATTAAATAAGGGTCGTTGGACTTCCACATTGAAAATCAAACAACTATCCACTCAGCGGAACTAATCTTTTTCCAAAGCATGTATTCACATATTAATCAACCATTTCTCATGGCTATAAATATACATGCAAGATATGGTGCCCTGACATTACCCTGGTCTTTTTCTAACTAACCCGTTAGCTCTTTTTCTAACTAACCCGTTAGCAAAAGAATAAAAAATCATGAAAATTTGAAGTTATTCTTCAATGGGTTTATTTTTGGGGTTTTTGTTACTATCATTGATTCCTTCATCAATGGCGAAATTCGTGGTGGAGAAGAACAGCTTGAGGGTGACTTCATCGGATAGTATCAAAGGAACATACGATAGCGCAATTGGCAACTTTGGGATACCTCAATACGGTGGTAGTATGGTTGGGAACGTTGCGTATCCAAAGGATAATCAAATGAGTTGTAAAGAGTTTGATGAGTCTGGGATGTCGTTCAAATCTAAGTCTGGTGCTCTTCCAACAATTGTTTTTCTCGATCGTGGAAGTATGAGTCTGAAATTTGATTACGGGTTTTGTTTTATTGTGATTTTGTTACTATGTAACTGTGTTTGTTTATGAGATTTATTTTAGCTGGATTTAGTTTGTTCTAGAAGATTCATTTGTTGTTAGTCGAATTGTTGTGATTGTTTTTGAGCTTAAGTTGGTTGCTTTTGTCTGTTTAGTGTTACTGACATGTTGTTTGGTTAGTGAAGATTTGTTGTGGCAAAGCCATCAATTCTAAACTGCGACATTTTTTATTTAGCATCTGTTAATGGCAAAGTTACAAAAGCAAATTGCTATTTATACGCTTTATACTATGTTTTCCATGAACATATTTTCAGTTTAATTAAGTATCAAATTTCTTTTCCATTCTAAACTGGGCGTTTTTTTATTTGGCATTTGTTAATGGCAAAGTCACTAAAGCTCTTGCGAATAAATTCAGCCTGATTAATTATAGTAAAAATTATAGTACAAATCAATGAAAGAATGAATCATCCAAGCTCTTGCGAATAAATTCAGCATGGTTAAGGCGATGTGGGCGATTTTATGGGGCGTGCTGCGTTGAGCCGGTAGTTGCAGCCCGTGCTACGGCTGGGCTTTTTTTTCTACTGTGCTGATTTTCTGTTTGGAGATTTGTTGTTACTGCTACTAGCGCTTCTGCTATATCAGCCTTAGCGAGTTTTTCTTTTTTGTTTCCTTGTTGTGTAGAAGTTTACAAGCCATGTGGTGTGTTTCTACTTGCCCGATCCTTATCTCCTTGAGAAGATTTGTGTGGCTTTAATATAATTTGGCTGTTAAAAAAATAACAATGTAATTATGTAGGACCAACCCTCTGTCTATAAAAGGTTTTTTTGAATATTGAGAAATCCAAATAACAACAATGATTTGCGAAATATTTTACGCCTTTGTTGCACCACAATTAGACCATTCAATTTTATAATAATAACCGTCAAAGTACGGGCTTCTTATATTTTGTTTAAGTTTGAATAGCATAAAACCGGTGCGCCTTCTTGAATAAATGACAAAGAAATGCAATTTGCAACAAAGGCATAAAGTAATTAAAAAAAAAAGTTTCATTGATTGGCACTGTTTTTTTTTTTTGGTTGAGGGAAGTTGATTGGCATTGTTGAATTATACATAAATTATGCAGATACACAACGTAGTATAACTTAATTTTCTTAACTATGGATATGATTTATGTGGTAAGTTAACTTTTTTTTTTTGTGCATACAATGTATAGACCACCGTTAAAATTAAACTTAAGATGTTAATTTAAGAGTGTCACAATTTTGAAGAAATATAACATAAGCAAGGATGTTGTTTTGGTATTGACTTAGCAAATTCACACGCCTATTAATTATAATGACCCCACTTTAATTGGAAACACAGTAATACATTTTATGAGGACCTTAAATTCCCCATCAACATAAATTCTTTAAATACCTTAAATTCTCCATCCTTTCATTATGAGTTGTGAACATAAATTAAAACTTTGTTCACATTCCTATGCATGAATTATGATAGAGGAATATTTGTTATAATTATTGCGGTGAGGAAGGCTTTGGTGAAAATTACCCGGGCAAAGGTTTAAGAAGGAGCAGCATACGAACTTGAGAGTGTGACGGTTGCTTATTAAAGGTTGGAGTGTCGGTCATATTCTTAAGGAATTTAGATCAACAATATGGATTATGCAATGGAACCAGATTGGTTATTACTAGAATGAGAAGATATGTGCTAAAAGGGAAAGCGATATCCGGGAGTAATGTTGGCGACAAACTCTTTAGACCTAGCTTATATTTAACACCCTCAGACATGAGAATTCCTTTCAAGTTTCAAAGAAGGTAGTTTCCTTTTGTCGTATTGTTTGCAATGACTATTAATAATAGTCAAAGACAGTTACTTAAAAATGTTGGCATATATCTATCAACTCCAATATTTTCACATGGACAACTGTATGTTGCTATTTCTTGAGTTACCTCAAGAGAATGGTTGAAGATATTGATCAATGATGAAGATGATGAAGATAGTGATTTTACATCTAACGTTGTTTATGAGGAAGTATTTCGTAATGTTTGATATAAAACATTTTATGTAGGTGATGTTCAAACTAGCTTGACTGTTTGTTGAATTTTAATATATTATACAATATTATCTTTACGTATTCTACCTATTTCATATAAACTGTTGCATTTTATTGTTATGTAAAGATCTTCAGCTAAGACCCGTGCGGCGCACGGGTCATCAATCTAGTAATAATAAAACTTAGAAACCTAAAAGACTAATAACATGAGCTCAATTACTTATTATCTAACAATTTCTACACTTTTTATTTTCAAATACTCATTCAACATCTCATTCTCTCTTTAACTTTCTTTTCCTATCACATCATCAACTTATCAAATCTATTATATCACTCTATTTTTCTATTTCTCTCAAAGTATATACACCTCTATGAGTGTATACCTAATATACTTTGTATCTTCTTAAATAAGATTTTTGAAAATTAAACAAGACAACTGTTTCTCAATTAAATTTTTATCCCATAAAAACTTTGTAGACTTGAAAGAAGTGTACACTCAACCTCCTTGCCACCTTCTACGTGCAATGCATTTTTTATTTAGTAAAGTTATCCCATCTTAAAACTTACTTTGAGAAAAGAGAAATGATACTTAGCTTGTACAATTATTTTGTAAGAATTTTTTAAACAACATTTTTCTTCTCTTTTTATTAATAAAAAACAATAAAGAGAAAATGAAGGAAAAAATATGAACAAAATTCGAGTATGAGAAAAAGAGATTTGTTCAAAAATTCTCTAAAAATAATTGTACAAATTTTATTTTTCTTAAAAGAATTTATTTTCACAAGTCATGTTTCTTCGCGGTTCAACCAAGAGTTAATATATTTCTTTTGTTGACAAATATGTTAATACTTTTTTTCTTTCTTGACAAATATATTAATACTATACTCATTTTGCACGAGTCTTTTAGTCTTTGCATTTTAACACAAATTAAGCAGTAAATTATGGCTAGTTTAGCTTAATGGAGCCCACCTTATTTTTAATTTCAAAATTGATGTAGCATTAGTACTTAAGTAACTTTTTAATTTTAATCAAGGGTAATGCTTGATATCCTGAAATCTTGCTTCACGATGAAATCACGATAGCATTACTATAAAAGGTTTTTAATTGGCTGAAATTGTTTTTGGGAAGTTCTCGGGACAGAATCAAAATCAGTCAGAAGATATAGCAATACCCTTTAATAAATTACCATGGATAGCTATCATGACCGTTCCACATGTTTTTTATTCGGAAAAAAAGTTTAGACGCGTTGATTTGGAGGATTTCAAAAATAAGTGTCGTATAAATCTTCATGATTAGGAGAGCGGCGACAAAAATACATACTAATAAAGTTAATATATATATATATATATATATATATATATTTATATTTGATATATTTTGACTTTAGTCTATATTCAAAATGTCATTATGAACTTAGTTTAGTTGGTAAAGATAATAAATAATATATGTAAATTTCGAGATTCAAACTACGACCACTACAAAAAAATCTATATTCAAAATTGGAGAAAGTATATATCTTCTATCAGAAGTTAGGTGGTTTTGCCATGTCATAGATTCTTTGGATGAGATGGGTTGGATTCTGCAAAGGTGAGGTGGTTGTTGGAGGAGTTTATGGGTTTTTGGTGGTTATTGACAATTTATTTTCTCCAATAACCACAACATTAGTAAATTAAAACACAAAAATGAAGAAAAAAATTATTTGCACTACTGCCTGGTGTTCTTGGATTTGAGTACTTTTTGTACCACTATCTGGTGACTTATTTGCACTTTGTGACTTTTGTTAGGGCTTTTTGTTTTCCAATATGAGGAATACAATGATAAGTTAGAGGGGGTGGATATCTTATCCCTTGTATTGTTTATTAACCAATCAACTATTAATAAACAATATAATCCACAAAATTAATAGCAATATTAAACCAAACCTAAATTTAAGAAATTAAATTTTATCACAAGAAACAAGGTTATTTGATATATGATGAATCAATCAAAATGATAGTTTTTTTACAAATTAAAAGGATAATGTCAACTATGTATAGTGATTGAACTATCATTTATGTTTTCAATTAATTCAATCACTAAGCATGTGAATCAATTAACATAATTAATCAATTGACATATATAAAATTACATTGCAAGAAATAAAGAGAAAGGGAGAAACCAACACTAGGAGCTTCACAATTCAAAGTGCCTATGAATCTCTAAACAATAGAGCTCAGCCTATCGAGGGAGATTGGAAGGTCTTGTGGAGTTGGAAAGGCCCTCATGAGCGACTTCTCACTAATTACCATAGGAGCAAGTGGGGTGTTGGAATATCTGCCACATGCTCTGGATGTGACACAGACAATGAAACTGCTATTCATGTCTTGCGGGATTGCCCTATAACAACCCAAATTTGGATAAGGTTAGTCCCTTCAATGTGATGGGCATACAAGGATTCATTGGGTCTAGCTGGTTGTGGTGGTCTAATCCGGAACTTAGATGGTAGATGGCTTAAAGGATACACTCGCAAGATCGGAAATTGTGATGCACTTTGTTCTGAAATGTGGGGAATGTACTTGGGAATGCAGCTTGCTTGGAGACATGGTTTTCAACATCTTCAAGTGGAAAGTGACTCAAAAACTCTGGTTGACATGATCACAGGGAAAATCAATATCAACGGCAATCCGGCCACCTTGGTGCGCCGTATACAGGAGCTCTTAAAGTTGAATTGGCAGGTGCATGATGACAGTACGTCAACACTAGTTTTTTAGTCATATTTGTGTTCTTTTTGTGATGTTTTGAGAGTCAAATGTTTGTATACTATGGTTAAGCAAGATCAAGATTCATAAAAGATAAGTTTTGCACAAATTGGAGAAGAATGCAAGAAATTGGAGAAGAAATCGTGCCACGATGGACCTGAATCGTGGCACGTTTGAAGCGTGGAATTTACCTGAAGATGCTGGAAAAATCGTAGCACGATTGATGTGTAACGTTCCACGATGGTTGAGTAAATTTGCTGCCACGTAGGATTAATGAGAAAATCGTGCCACGATGGTTTCGAAACGTGGCACGATGGTAGGCTTTTCTGAAACCCTAATTATTTGTCTATAAAAGCCAGATGCGATCAAAAGCTTAAGGGAGCGATTTTGGAGATCTAAATAGAGCATAGACGGCACCAAGAAACCGCAGAACACGCAGTGGATCCACCAAACTCATAGTTGGTCCGGATTTATGTATGTTCACTATTTTCTATGTATTTGATTGTTTAGCTATGAGTAGCTAAACTCTTAGATTGATTAAGCCATGAGATGAATCTTTGTGATCTGTGATGATGTAATTTGTTAAGAACTCTCTTTAACATCAATGAAAACCTAGTCTTTATTCATAATTATTTGTGTTTAATGCTTTTCTTATGATTGTTTGTATGACTACTAACCCTAGCTTCTTTCAACCATATAAATTGATCTTAGGAATTGAATGACTACTAACCCTAGCTTTTAATCCTGAAATAGTAATTCTGTTTAATTCAACATAGGAAACTAGAGATAGGAAATTGAGAGTTATGACTTATGAATTAACGTTCTCACCATGCTTCCGCAATTATTCAATCGGTTTAAGAGATTAAAAGGTTATAACTTAGGAAAGGGTTTTGAGTCAAGAGATTGATCAAAACCACTTAGTTAATCTGTCGTAAAGCTAGGTTAATTTCTTTGAGAGTGAAGAGAGCCAAATTACTCACAGTGAGCAATAGAGGATTCGAAAGGCTTGATCATATGTTTTAATCCAATTATCAAACCATTTTATTTACTTTGTTTATTTTCTAACAGAATCTATATTTTCTAACCGAATTTATATCTTCTGCGTGAATCTATATTTTCTAACGAAGTCTTTATTTTATGTTATTTAATTTTATGCAATCAAATCAAATCTACTACTTATATTTTACAAAATAATATATACATCCTAAATATTTACTTTATTGCCAAATTGAGATTAACACAGTCCTCGTGGATACGAACTTATTTTATTACTTCGATGCATTTTTAGTACACTTGCTAAAAGTTTATCAAGTTTTTGACGCCGCTGCCGGGGACTGTTGAATCATTTCAATTTGGTAATTTCGTTATTATTTAGGATTTCTGTCATTTATATTTTTGTTTATAAAAAATAAAAAAAATTGAGGAAAAAATTATGATTTATGCTCTTCATTTCTATTTCTTTGTGCTTTGCTACTGAAAGGTTTCTTAAGTTTTGTAGCAATGTGGGGTGATCTATTATTGAAAGATTTTGAAGAGATCAATATCCTTAGTTATGAAAAATATATGATATCTAAACATATAAAGGATTTGAAAACAAGATTGAGTATGACTTGCGAATTTTGTGGAGGTTATCATGGTGGTCTCTTTTGTGAGGAGAAATACATAGTTAAAGAAGAGCAGGAAGTGGACAACATAGATTATAACTTTCAACTTCAAAATATTTTAGATAATTTCTTGGTGTCAAATCAAGTTGTATTTGAGAAGTTTGAGGTTCAGTGTGGTGATCTTGTTGAGAAAGCACATGAGTCTCAAAGGAAGATGATTCAAATGGAGATTGAGTGTAACAAGGTTGTGGTGGAAGAAAATCCCAAAGTAAGGAGTATTGATATGTACCCGAAGTTTGAACCAGCGGGGGTTAAGGAAATCACTCGTGTGCAAAATGATGCATATCTTGCTCTAAGGTGGGAGAGTTCAAATTCTAAAGGTTTAACAATGGATGCATGGGAGTATTTGATTCTTTGTGCCAAATTCATGGAATTCCTACCAAACAAGAGGAAGAAGAAGAATGATGTGTTCTTTCTGACATATTTGCCACCCTAACAGTGGTTGAAGCGTCAAGCTCAATGACATAAAAGAAAGCGCTTGGTGGGAGACAACCCATCCTTTTCTTATGTTTTTATTTTCAGTATTTTATTTATATTGTTGAGTCAAACAATTTGTCTTTAATTTTCATTTTGGATTAACTCAGTGGTATCCCCCTGTTATGTAATTGAATCTGAACTTGTTTATTATTGATGAATTTACTTGTTTGTTAACTTTTTCCAGTTTAGTAACAATTGTTTGTTCAAGTGGTATTCCAAAAGTTCAAAAGGAGGAGTGACTTGTGTTCTAAGGCGAAGTGTACGGCAGTTAAAGATAGGTAGTCACAACTCCCAGAAATTTAAACATTGTAAGGTTCATGACCAAATTTTATTTTTCCAATTTACTTATATAAGAGTGTTCCATGCTTTTACATTTCTAGAACTTGCATAGTTTCTCTACTGTCGATTGATCTTTGTCATTAGCACATTGAGGCAAAAGTGCTTGGTCCTGTGAGCCTTTTTAAAGCCTATCATGTTTATATTGAATTTATATCCTCTTTTTAGCCAAATTGAGCCGGTAGGTTTAGAACTTTTTGTTCGGTGACAAACTACATTACAAGCTTAGAGACTTTTAGGATTTATCCCAATTTGTTTTATCTGAGTTAGGCATTGTAGAAATTTGCAACCAATTAAGTTTGGGGTAGGAGTACTAGAGAACAAAGAAATAACTTTATAAAAAAAATGAATGAAAAATACACACAAAAATGGTGTATCAAAAAAATAAATGAAAAAGGGACATATCATTGAAAATCCGAGTAACTTTAAACTCGATCGTCCCAAAAAGTTACAAATGTTCTCTAGTACCTTTACAAAATTGTTGTTTCAAAAGTGAATTAAGAGATTAAATCCATGCTATAATTTATGTAGGAGTGCCTAACTCATGATTTTGTGTAGCCTACCTATCCAAATATTAATCTCAATTTGGCAATAAAGTAAATATTTAGGATGTATATATTATTTTGTAAAATATAAGTAGTAGATTTGATTTGATTGCATAAAATGAAATAACATAAAATAAAGACTTCGTTAGAAAATATAGATTCACGCAGAAGATATAAATTCGGTTAGAAAATATAGATTCTGTTAGAAAATAAACAAAGTAAATAAAATGGTTTGATAATTGGATTAAAACAGATGATCAAGCCTTTCGAATCCTCTATTGCTCACTGTGAGTAATTTGGCTCTCTTCACTCTCAAATAAATTAACCTAGCTTTACGACGGATTAACTAAGTGGTTTTGATCAATCTCTTGACTCAAAACCCTTTCCTAAGTTATAACCTTTTAATCTCTTAAACCGATTGAATAACTGCGGAAGCATGGTGAGAACGTTAATTCATAAGTCATAACTCTCAATTTCCTATCTCTAGTTTCCTATGTTGAATTAAACAGAATTACTATTTCAGGATTAAAATCTAGGGTTAGTAGTCATTCAATTCCTAAGATCAATTTATATGGTTGAAAGAAGCTAGGGTTAGTAGTCATACAAACAATCATAAGAAAAACATTAAACACAAATAATTATGAATAAAGACTAGGTTTTCATTGATGTTAAAGAGAGTTCTTAACAAATTACATCATCACAGATCACAAAGATTCATCTCATGGCTTAATCAATCTAAGAGTTTAGCTACTCATAGCTAAACAATCAAATACATAGAAAATAGTGAACATACATAAATCCGGACCAACTATGAGTTTGGTGGATCCACTGCGTGTTATGCGGTTTCCTGGTGCCGTCTATGCTCTATTTAGGTCTCCAAAATCGCTCCCTTAAGCTTCTGATCGCATCTGGCTTTTATAGACAAATAATTAAGGTTTCAGAAAAGCCCACCATCGTGCCACGTTTCGAAACCATCGTGGAACGATTTTCTCATTAATCTTACGTGGCAGCAAATTTACTCAACCATCGTGGAACGTTACACATCAATCGTGCCACAATTTTTCCAGCATCTTCAGGTAAATTCCACGCTTCAAACGTGCCACGATTCAGGTCCATCGTGGCACGATTTCTTCTCCAATTTCTTGCATTCTTCTCCAATTTCTGCAAAACTTATCTTTTTTGAATCTTGATCTTACTTAACCATAGTATACAAACATTTGACTCTCAAAACATCACAAAAAGAACACAAATATGACTAAAAAACTAGTGTTGACGTACTGTCATTAGTGCATTTCAATCATATATGGCGAGAAGGAAACAAGAGTGTTGATAGGCTAGCCAATCTTAGTTTCTCTATAGACTCTTTTAACATTCATGTTATGGATACTCCTCCTAGGGAGGTCACTAGTCTCCTTTTTGATGACTTTTCTGGGGCTAGTATGCCTAGAAACATTCATGTAACTTTGTTGTTCTTTTCGTTTTCTGGGCGTCAGCCCTCTTTTATTACCAAAAAAAGAAAAAAAGGGAGAAGAGAACACCAACTTTATATAGGTTCCTCCAATCGTCCTCGTTATGGGGTATGTCCTTTCTTCGCAGAAGAAAATGAATCTTCTACGAGCTTCTACTAGAATGTTGAAAATGTTTACAAGAATCAATTATTACAAAGGTTCTTTGAATTTACGAATTCACCCGATCTTAAACATGCTAAGTAATCACTTCAAAGCCTCCAATCTGCAAGCCTCAATGAGATCAGATAATCTCAAGGTCTTCAAATCTCAAGTTTTCATGCAATCCTTCAATCTTCTTACCTAATAAATTTTCATTGCTATTGCCTCGCTTCGATCCATTTGAACCTTGATTGTTTGAGAAACAACCCTCATGATTACTTTTAGAGGTGAAAATACCTCTTTTTGCTTTAGATACTTGATGTTCCACCAAGATCCTTGAATGAAAACAAACTTACAATTATCATATAACACTCTATCAATCTAGTTCTCAAACAAGTATTTTTAGAAGAAAAAAAATGTTTAATCTAAATAGGTTTGTAGAGAGAGAGCGGGCGGGGGGGGGGGGGGGGGGGGGGACTTGAGAGAGATTTTTTAATTTTATTTTAATGAGTGATAGAATAAGTTGAGGAAAGTATATATCGATCATTGAGTTAGGAGCAAGTTGGACACAAAATAAAACTTAAAAAGTGTATTTGATTCGAATCAGGAAAAGCCAGAATCAAATTGATAGTGTATTTTCTAAAATCTCGGTTGTTATGAAGATTGAATCGATAATCATGAACTGTGATTCGATTCAACGATTTTCAGATGAAGATAAATTTGAATCACAACTCCCTAAAGGATAACTGAATTGAATCAAATGGCTTAGGGAAGACATTGATTCGAATAAAATTGATTTGATTCAAAGTATCTAAAGACAAAATTGATTCTAAAGATAACTCCCGAAAGTTTTTTTTTTTTTTAATAAAATGGCATTGTAGAAACTATTGATTCAAATCAAAACTTCAAAAAAAAAAGAACTTTTAAAGAGAGAAAAAAGTGTGAGTGTGTATGTGGTCTATATTTAGAAAAATAAGTTTAAATCATATTTTTCATGAATAAATTAGGTTAGCGGGTTTAGGTTACCATGATCAAACCACTTTAGTTTTAAACAGGTTGTCGAATTAAAACCAAAATTGAACACATTCTTTCATCATAATTGAATTTTCTACTTATATAAGAGTCAAAGATCGAATATCTAACCACTTGTTTAGAAGATCTAAATCTCTTACCACTCAAATCAATCAACCATTGGTAAATAAAATCATATTAAACATATTTAATTCTTAAATAATTTAGAATTGGAGACTGCAAATTATTTTATAAATTAAACCTTACAAAAAAAATCCGATAAATAGAAAAAGAGTGTCGTTTGGCATCACTAAACGGCCCATGAAAGCATTTTGGCACCACATAACTTCCTACTTGCGAATCAGAGAAGTACAAGAGAATCATCCTTAATATTTACCATGATGTGGTTCAATGCGAATGTAAAATGAAGGCATGATTTTGTTTTCAGTTAATTCAAATTAAATAAAATAAATATGTCATAAAATAGATGTACCAAAGTTCAAAACTTGTAAGTTTAGTGGTGTTAAATCTACAATATTATCAAACTTTCTCATTTTAGGCTGTCAAAAAATTATATGTCATTTCGTTTTAGAGTACCGGTACGTATTCATATAGATGTATCACAAAAATTACCTTATTTAAAATCACACATAAGTAAGGGAGTATAAATTAATATTTTATAAAATGTAACATATTTAAAGTAGACATATAAAATGCATGTTTTGGAGTTATGTTCCTAATTACTTGAGATTTTCATCCTCTAATTTTGTCAAAAAAAAATTTCTGTCTAATCACTATCAATCAAGCTTGATATCCTGAAGTTTACAACATCCGCACACTTTATACAGCAATTACTTGCACTATACCCGTTGGTCTAACATCTCCAATGGAATGGAGTAATTAACAACTTTTGTGGTAAACAAACAAACAAGTATTTTATTGTACAGTGCAATGACCGTAAGAACATTTAAATTTAATGATATAAACTTTCTCTCATCAAATCTAAGTGTTGTCAGGACCGTTGCACTGTGCAGTCATTATAATGATGTTTTGATAATATTAATCATCTTTTATTTCTTACTACTAATCAGTTTAATAGTTTATTGTGTATATAACACGTAGGCTTAATTACACTTTTGGTCCTCGTGTTTTGGGCTACTCACGAAAATGGTCCTGCCCTTTTAAAACAGAACAAAGCTGTCCTTCAGTTATCATTTTTGTTGCATTTTTAGTCCTACCCCCCATTTTATCCTCCAAAAACGCACAGATGGCAAATGAAGGCCTATGTGGCATTGCCAATTTGGAAAATGCTATTTACATGTCATTAAAATAATTTTATCATATCAAAAAATAATTTTTATCATTTCAAATATTTTAAAAAAACAAAAATTAAAAGAAAGAGGAAAATCAACCCAGAATTCAACATTTTCATAAACCCTAATTCCCAAATTGGGATTCGATTTTTTCAGGAATCATCTTGTCGCGTCATTTTTCGGAGATCAAGGCTATTTGATCAGCGTTTGACTCACTATTTTATTTCACGACTGAACATCTAATTTTTAAAAGAAAGTGGAAAAAAGTTCAAATACCACTTTAAAAGATTTAGGGTTCGGGTGTTGGTTACATAAAGGGAAGGTATTAGCACTCTTTATGTTCGTAGTACTCTACGAGAACCTCTTGATTTTATTTAATTTTTTTGTGCTATAAACTTGCTTGTTTTTTTAGGAAATGGATTTAAAGAAAAAGAAAAAGAGAAGCCTGTTATCTACATTTTTTTATTGATTTGGAAGGACGAGTGTCCTTTGCCTACGTACCCGTGAGGGATCAAAACCTCGTAGTTCGGGGTAAAAATTGACGTTTGATGTGTTTGGTTGATTTTAATGTTTTGAAAATGTTTTTGAGAGATTGAAAGAGCCGAAATGGCAAAATGTGAAGTTGATTGATTTTAAATTTGAAGAAAGTAAAGGTTAAGTATGATTAAAACTGATTGAAAGTATGATTAAAAAAATAAAGATAAGAAGGATCACTTGATTTGAGAGTCAAGGTTTATTGAGAAAATATTTTTGTTGTTTTGATTATTTGCATGTTTTTGTTGTTTTTTTTTAGGCTAAACTTCACTTTTTGACCCCTAAGTTTCAAAAAGTTACGATTTTGACCCCTTATTTAAAAAAATTACAATTTTGGTCCTTTTCGTCCCAAAATTGCTGAAAAGACACCACGTGTCCCAAAAAAGGGGTCATAATCGCAACTTTTTGAGAAATTAAGGGGTCAAAAAATCATATTTCCCTTATGTTAGAGGGTCAAAAGAGCACATTTCCCTAAACATAATGGTCACTTTTGTCATTTGTTTTCATAGAGGACCAAAATCGCAACTTTTTAAAACTTAAGGGATGAAAAATACACTTTAGCCTTTTTTTTAATAATTGAATTAAAATTAAAACTATCGGAGCAAGGAAATAAAAGCGTAGGCATCACATGGTGGTGTTGGACCCCCACGAGGACCTTTAACCTAAACTACCAAGCATAGAAAGTAAACATACACCCACACACGCACACATGCACCTAAAGCTATTACATAAAAACCTATAATACATCTATGGTCTGCGAGAAATAAATATGCATGAATCATTTATATTAAGCCTAAATATGCATTCTAAAATCTGCGGAAAATAAATAATATAAAAATAAATGTGCATGAATGAATAATAACGTGCAGAATAATAAAACTAACCTAAATAAAAATGCATAAAAAATAAAAATAAGATGCTAAACAAAATAGAAATGCATGAAAAATAAAAGAAAATATAGGGGGTGCTGGTGGTAAAATGGGGGGTGTAGGAATTAAAAAAAAAGGTGGAATTGGGCTTGGAAGAGCCCAGGCGCGTGTAGGCCTAGCTGATAAGATCAGGGCCGTCTGATCAAGATCAGACAGCCTAGACCTGATCTCCAGTGTAGCATCAGGGGCCACAAGATTCAGATCGAACGCATGGATAGATGAGGGTGTACGGCAACGCGTAGGCTGGCACACACCAGAGTGGAGCGGCTTATATAAAGGCTGTAGCCTTTGTTTTCTCTCACTTTTCCAACTCTTTTCTCTCTCTTCTCTTCTTTTTCTCCCACATCCTCTCTTCTCTCTCATCTTTTCTTCTTCTGGGTTCTTCAAGAACCATGAAGATTCCGGCGAGTGTTCTTCAACACCGCCGTGGATCCCAGCCTCCGGCGCGGTGGCCGGCCACCCTAGGTGGCGGCACCGCCGCCGGAACCCTATATTTTAACCCTTTTTATTTTTTTTGCCTATTCTTTTCTACTCCTCTTTCTCTATTCAATTCTAAACCTAGAAAATCCCAAACAAAAGCCAGAGACCTAGATCTACAGGTTTAAGAGATATTACCTTTTTGATTTTCTTTTCGAATTTGTATTGTTTTGATCTGTGCTTTGAGTTGTTGGTTGAGTTCGGATGTGGACTTCATACGGTGGTCGCGACTGTGTTGTGTGACTGGGTTCTTGTTGTTGGTCTGAATAGGGTCTGTGATGTTGTGGTTCTGTAGTTATATGCGGCGTTCTCTATTCTTTTTTGCAGGTTTCAGTTTTTCCCAAAATCCTTCGGCCCCCTAACGTGTGTGTTTATTTATAGTGCCTGGATTCTGGCTAGGGTTTGTTAACAAGGAGCAAAAATTATGTGATTTGGATGAGGATTAAACTCTGCAGTGTGATCCGTGACAGGCTGTTTGGATTTGAACTTAGAAGGTTTTCAGATTTGGACTAATTTTGGACTTATCAGACTGTTGATTTTTGGATTTTATCAAGTAATAATAAAAATGAATAATAATAAAAATGACGTTAAATGAATAAGTAAATAACAATAATGGTGAAAGGAAACATGGACCTGGACTTAATAATGACTAATAAAATTAAAATTAATGGACGAAAATAAAAGGAGACGACGACGCGATTCGGAACCAAAAAAAAATGAGGTATTTTAAAATACCTCTCTGCCGAATTTTCAATGAAAAGTCGAGGTCGAATGACGCGTGTCAGTGAGATCTTGGGTCAAAAATTGGGGTATGACACATCTCCTTCATCCTAATCGTTTTCTCCTCCCTCTTTTTCACAACTTTCTCTCTTCTTCCTCGTCGTTCTCTTCTTCAATTCCTCGTTTTCTTCTTCAATTTTTCGCAAGGTTCTTCTTCAATTTTTCGCAAGGTTCTGACCTGTTGTTGAATTCGAAAATGTCACAATATACTGTGTCCAGTAACAATTGTGCTTCACGTAGGAGAGATATGCGTTGCTGGTGTGATCTTGATTCACCTCTTACTACTGCTTGGACAACTGAGAATCCTGGGCGTAGGTTTAATGGATGTGGGTTATACAAGGTAAATCTTAGATTATGTCAAATGATTTTGTGAGCATAAGTTGAAACCCAGAATTAACAATTTGTTATTTGTCTGTGAAATCAGTTGCAGGGACGAAAGGGATGCAGTTTCTTCAATTGGCACGATGAAGAAATATCTGGGCGTGCAAATGAGGTGATTTTGTCATTAATGAAGAGAATTGATGAACTTAAGAAGAAGGATAATATGAAGCTGAAAGAAGATGAGGATTTGAAAAGGAAGCTAAAATGGTGTCAAGGATTGTTTATTCTAACTGTTGTGATCATTATGGGATTGGTCTGTATTGTTATCTTGAAGGCTTGAAGAGGAAGAAAATTAGGAACTAGTGGTATAAACGAAGGATTAATGGAAATTAGGTTTTGTTGTTTATGTGTTTTGTGTTGTTGTTTATGTTGTATTGTTCAAGTTAAATCTTGAGTTGTTTGTTGTAATTTGAACTGGTTATGAATGAAATGAAGTGTTTGCCCTATCAATTAATGTTAATATTGATTTTGATTCACGGAAAAACAGCATAACAGAGCACTAATAAGGCATGGCATAAGTCTGCTATGTCTGATATGCACAAAAAGCATAACAGAGGACATACAAGGTTGTGTTTGCACCTTTAGTCCTTATATTTTATCCCTGCCTCTTGTCCTCTTATTTTTATCCCTGCCTCTTGTCAGTATTTTCTTACAGAAATGAAATCAGCATACACAATTAAGTAAAATTTGAATTTGATTTGCATAATGCAATAAATAGATAATCTTGCAACAATTAGAAATTAGATAAATATCAAACCATAATTGTCATTACATCATGAAAATAGTACCATAATGCTAGCAAAAAAAATCATCTGTTTGTGGAGCATATATTGACATGACAACACAATAAGCCATAAAATTGCATCCACCTTAACCAAAAAACTAACATAAGCCTAATCTAATCTTGAGATGGTTGTGTTTGTGGAGCTTGTGATCCCTGAGACACAACAACCTCAACATCCTTAGCCTTTGTCCTCTGTTCCTTCCTTTTCTGTCTAACACCAGCAACCTTCACAGATGGGCCTGCATCATTCACTTGTGGTCCAGTTGGGCCTACAGCTTGCACAGATGGTCCAGTTGGGCCTGCAGCTTGCACAGTTGGGCCAGTTGGGCCTGCAGCTTGCACAGATGGTCCAGTTGGGCCTGCCTTTGCTTTTCCACTTGATTTACCTTTCCCTTTTGTCTTTTTCTGCTTGTTTGTACCTTTTGGAAGTTGCCTGTCTACAGCACTCTTGCCTTTACATGTCCTACTGTTGTGACCATACTTGTTGCATTTCATGCATTTCACTGTTTTAAGTTGTCTTGGAAGCACACCACCATTGCCGGCAGCATCTCCACCGCGTACAGGTTCATCATTGGCCTTCTTCCTTAGCTTTTTGGGCCTTCCTGCTGACCTTCTCATGGCTGGTGGATTGATGTGTTCAGTATTTGTGACTGGCCAAAATTTAGGTCCATTTGAAGGTAGCACAATGTGAGAGTAAGTAACTAAACATTGTGATTTTCTGCAACAAGATATTGACACAAAATTTTAGAGACAGAACAATGGTTGCCAAACCATTTTAGAGACATATAAAAGCATATTAGAGACAGAACAATACCTATAGTATGATGACACAAAATTTTCAACAGCCAAACCATTGTGCCAAATGCAGGGAATAGCATGTGCACATGGTATACCAGTTAGGTCCCACTTACGACAAGCACAAGTCTTTTGAGCCAGATTCACAACATATGTATCAGTCTCATTTGATACACTGAAATTATTCATTTCCATATCACCATGCCAAGTTGCCTTCCACCCCCTGCAGCTCTTTTGTTTTTCTCAATCAGAACCTGAATCTTTGGACATATATCACCATTGTACCTTTCAAGCATCTGCCTTTGCTTGATAATCCTCACAGTTATATAATGCTTGATACCCTCAAGTAAGGTGATTGCTGGTTTCTCCCTTAGACCAAGAATAGCTCTATTAAAAGCTTCACACATGTTGTTTACTTGCAAATCACTCTGAGTTCTTGTGCTAAATGCCGACCTTGACCATTGTGCAGGTGGGACCTTAGCCATCTCATTGTAAGCCTCTTCATTTATATCCTTAATTTTCTGCATTGCTTGGTTAAAATCTGGAACAGTTGTAGCTCTAGCAGCCATCCACAACAACTCTTTCATATGTGCTCCTGGGAATCTCTTCTTCCAATTCCCATAAAGATGCTTAACACAGAATCTGTGTTCCACATTCTCACCTAGTCCCTTAATAACTTCCACAAGTCCCTGTATTATCATATACATACAACCATTTAAATCTAGGCAGTTATGATTATATGTAGTTATGATTCTAACATATGCAGTAAATAATAGTAATAGTGAGTAAGATACCTTTTGTTGGTCCGAAATAAAAGCATATTGTTTAGGCACTATTTGGTTCAGGTCCTCCAACAATAATTCAACAAACCACTTCCAAGAATCTTTTGTTTCAGATTCAACCACAGCATATGCAATAGGTAACATCTGGTTGTTTCCATCCCTGCCTACAGCTGATATTAGCTGACCACCATGCTCACCTTTCAAGAAACATGCATCCAAACCAATTAATGGTCTACATGTGCTAGCAAATGCAGCCTTACAAGCTTCCAAGCAAATATAAATCCTCTCAAAAACAGGTCCTACATCTGATTCACCACACTTGATTATCACTGTACTATTAGGATTTGACATTCTAATCTCTTCAGCATAACTCCTTAAATGTGCATATTGTTCACTTCCAGCACCTTCAAGCAAATCCACTGCTCTCCTCTTTGCCCTATATGCTTGAAAATGGTTGAGGGTAACATTCCATCTTAGAAATGCCTCTTCAACCAAACCACTTGGTTTGACATGAGGAGTGTGCCTTATCAATGGAATAAACTTCTTTGCCAGCCATTCAGTTTTTGCTTGTGTATTCCCAGCAGACAAAACACATTCATGATATGGTTTCAAGCTTGTTACTTGCCAAAACTGACTTCCATCCCTCTTACAAATTAACATGTGATATGGGCAAGTAGGAAGACACTTGACAACCAACCTCTGTTTATCATTTTTCTTGAACCTAAGATTTGTCCTTGATTCCATAGCATGCTCCTTGACAGCATCCTTAGCAAGGGCCTTTGAAGCAAATTGCATCCCCAACTCAAACCTCACAGGATCACCCCTCTCAGAAAATCTGAATGTAGTGAATTTTCTTTTGTGCAGCAGTTCATCATCACTTTCAACTGGAGTGTGTAAATCACTCTCATCTTGGGAAGACCATTCATATCCAGGTTGTGTCTCATTCCCTTCATTGTCCACAGTGCCAGCAAATGTCTCCTCAGGTAACTCATGTGTCCAATCCCATTGTTCTTCTCCATCATCACCAATGTCAAAGTCAGTGTCAAATTCACTTTCACCCCCACTTGCAACATAGTCTTCATCTTCTTCACTAAGATAACCAGATTCTTTAGCATCTTGATTCACCTCATTTCTGACACCAGGTTCCTCAGTAGTCCCTGCATTGTCTTCAGCATCTTCATTCATCTCATTTCTGACATCAGGTTTCTCATTAGTCCCTGCATTGTCTTCAGCATCTTCATTCACCTCATTTCTGACATCATTGTTCACACCTTCATTGTCATCAGCAGTCCCTGCATTTCTAACATCCTCCATTACAACTTCTTCAACATCAGAACAACCACCATCTTCAACACCTTCACCAATACCTCCTCTTTTCCCAGCACTTTCATCTCTGACCTCAGTAGTCCTTGCATTTCTAACCTCCTCCATAACAACTTCTTCAACATCAGAACTACCATCATCTTCATCCCTAAGCTCTTCAACCAAAGGACCTTCATCACAAAAATCCACAACTTCAGGAGTATCCACTTCATGTTCAACAAATACATCAACCACATCACATCCTCTAGCATCAGCAATAAGCTCCAACAAGTCACCATCAGTGTTCAAAGGCTTAAGTCCACGTTGAAATGAGAATTTTGGATGTTGGTACCACAAACATTTGAACTTCAGATATCCAAAACTGAGGACCAGCTTTTTAATGTCTTCATAGCACAACTTATCAGTATCAAAAGTGTCTTCCACCTCATCTACACAACCCTCCACATAAAGCCTCACAGGGAAACTTACAAATCTACCCCTATGGTTAAACCGTAACCTCAAGACTTGGTCCTCAATTGGCCTGTGCAAACAGCAACAACCACATATAGTCAGCAATAATATTAAATCCAGCACATGTGGACCACTTTACCACTTTGAATAAACAACTCTAAAAATAGACAGCAACACAACATAACAAAACATTTCACACAGTGCAAGTGGGTGAAGGAATCTCATAAAGAACCTCATAAATATTCCCAACCATGACACAAACAAACATTAAAGTATGTGGGTACAACTTTAATATGCTCAAACAAGAAATATACAATGGCTAAAGCATGTATGTACAAGGAATATTCTTTATTGAGCACAACAACCGAAAAAACCCTAATTTCTGAGATTCTTTACATACCTGAAACAATACTTTGGGTCAATATATTTGTCCCATCATGATGGTCCATCTCCAACCTTTGCTTTACCCTTATCAGCCATGGTCGAATCGAGATTCTGGAATCAAGGAAGAAGAGGAAGAAGAAGAGTTTGGTTTCTAGGTTTCGTTTCTGGAATCTGGGGGAGTGGAGTGGAGAAATCGATTTGGGATTTTGAGAAACTAGGGTTTCTATTCAGTTTCCCCCCTTATTTAATCTTTAATTTTTAATTCCTTGTTATTTTTGAAAATGTTATAATGTTTTTCCTCAAAAATATAATTGATTTCTCCAATTTTATAAATGAAATTATCCACACATGCAGTGCCACATATGTGTTTTATTTGCCACATATGTTAAAATTCTGACACATCAGCGTTTTTGGAGGATAAAATGGGGGGTAGGACTAAAAATGCAACAAAAATGATAACTGAAGGACAACTTTGTTCTGTTTTAAAAGGGCAGGACCATTTTCGTGAATAGCCCAAAACACGAGGACCAAAAGTGTAATTAAGCCTAACATGTAAGAGTGTTTCCTTTCAAAAAAAAATGTAAGAGTGTTAACGATAAATTATTCAAGAAAATGCAAGTTTGGATCTTGGATAAAATAATTATTAGCCTTCCGACCAAAACCTTCTTCATATTACAATATGGTCCAAGACGAACATACATTATGATTGCTTATTATATTTTTTATAACAAGCTAAAATGAATTATACAATACGTTACAAGGCGTGCAAAAAACGAGAGTGATTCGATCCGCACAAGGCGTGCAAAAAAAAAATCGCCCAAAGTATGTTACAAGGTCACCAGTGCCTAATCAAGGGAGCACCACCAAAGTGAAAAACAATGAACTAGACTACACAAAAACAATCATACATGAGGGTGAAGCCACCAATCATGATAGCCAAGTAACCAAATTAGCTTTCAACCACAAGAAGGAATTAAGCTTAACTTTGTCGAGGATGTTATAAGGATTGAAACCCGTATTTTTGAATACCCGGTTGTTCATTTCCTTCCAAATAATCCAAACACATATCTGTCATATAACCTTTAAAAAATAAATGGGAAGATCGCGACATACCTTAATAAAAGGAAACAATACAAACAACAGCAGGCCATGTACTGCTGGTTAACTTATTTTTAGAAAAAATAAAAAATAAAAAATCAATAAGGTCGTTGTCCTTCAATATTGCCTGGTGGTGAATAGCTACAAATGACAAAACTCCAACCATTCTTACACTTGGACTTAGCACAACCAAGATGAACAGAATTACGCCAAATAATTTGAGTATAATTGCTATATAGAACGAATGAAACTATCACAATAGCATATCAAACTAGAAACTGCCCAATCAAAATTTGGAATTGGTGGAATTCACTGTAAGACATCGAAAAAGGTGGAATTCAATAAGAAGTGGATAGGCAGAATACATGGTCGAGATGATTCACGAGAGTGCAATTCGCTTTAAATAGCAATTTTCATACTATTTAAATTTTGTAATCAATCGATTAGCTCTATCTAGCTCTTAGTAGTACTCCAAAAAGACAATTTTGAACCACATACATCTAAAAAAAACAATTTTGCTTATAATTAGAAACGGAGGGAGTAGTTGATAGTTTCTACTCTTTCTTTTTTGTCAAAATAAAATGTTTTATTGTGTGGGATTCTTGCCAACAATGCATATGTTGAGTAAAAGAAAACAGTAAATATAAATTGAGCAAAAGAAAACGATATATATGACGGTAAATATAATTGTTTGATATCCTCTCATGACACTCATTTCTTTTAGTGGCCCAACTTCCCCCTTAGATTATCTTTGGAGGTGAAAAGTACCTCATTTTAATTTAGATTCTTGAATGAAACCAAACTTACAATAATCCTATAACATCCTATCAATCTATATCTTAATGAGTGATAGAATGAGTGGAGGCAAGTATGTATAGGTCAGTGAGTTAGGAGCAAGTTGGGCACAAAATAAACCTGAAAAAAGTGCTTGATTCGAATCAGGAAAAGTCTAAATCGAATCAATAATGTAATTTCGGAAATTTTGGTTGCTATGAAGATTGAATCGATAGCCATAAACTATGATTTGATTTAATGAATTTCAGATAAAGATAGATTTCAATGACCATAATTTTGATTCGAATCATAACTCCTTGTAGAATAAATAAATTGAATTAAATGGCTTAGTTAAAGCATTGATTTGAATCAAATTGATTCGATTCAAATTTCAAAGTATGTAAATACAAAATTCGTTTGAAACACAACTCCCGAAAGAAAAGGAAAAATGAATTGAATCAAATGCCATAGTGGAAGCTATTGATTCGAAACAAAAATTGTTATATTTATAGAGATAAAAAATATATTTAACTCTCTCTACTTATATATCTATATATCCATCTATCTAATCAGCAGGTTGATTTTGGGTCGAGTCTATGAGAAATAGCTTTACGAAAATACCCAAAAATTATATACTTATGTGACATTAATTTTCCACGAAAATTTCAATACTTATAAATTCTACAATTTAAAATTTTGACACTTAAATTAAATTGAAACACTTTTGAATCAACACATAAAAGTCTTAAACTACACTAGCAACACACAAAAAAAAAAAAAAAACATATTTTTCTTGAAAGAATTAGGTTAGCTGGTTAAGGGATTTGGAATTGCAAATTTGATACAATGACCAAACCACTTTGGATTTAAACGAGTAGTCGAATTAAACCCAAACTTGAACGGATTCTTTCTGAAATTCTGACACGTAGTAAGAGATGACGAACATGATGTCAAGACACAAAGAATGTCGAGTACAATGTCAAGACATCTTAACAACACAATTAACAACTTAAAGTAAATTGTAGAAAGTAAACGGCACAAGATATTTGTTAACACAGTTCGGTGCAACGTCACCTACATCTGGGGCCATCCAAGTCAGGAAAGAAATCCACTATATAGTATTAAATTGAAGTCCTACGTAAACAACCTCTGGTTTACTTGCATTCTCACATCACTACCCGTGATATTTCTATCTAAGACACACGTAGACATGAGTCCCCTCTCACTTCCTCTTAATCACTTACCAGTGATTACAACAAGTACAAATCAAAATGGAGACACACTCCAAGAAACAAAATTCACTCTTGCTTAAAAGCTTACGAGTGATTCAAAATTACAACTCAACTATATGTCCAACTCTAGCATCAAGATGATACAAGAGTGGCTTACAAACAACAATGGACGGCCTAAAACCCTAATTAACACTTTTAGAATTGCGGCTTCAGTAGTCTTCTTAGATTTAGAGTCTTCCTTTATATAGCTTAAGAATAGACTTGATGAGAAACTCGGGCTAAACACAGTTGATCCAATCCGGTTTTTAGCACAATATTTCAGAAGCATATATATTGTATCCTTAAATGTTTTGACATCATTCTTAGGAAACACGACAAAGCTTAAACCAACCTTTGATGCTTCTAAAAACACACGCTTCTTGGTCAACACACTACATGAATCATATCTTCATAAAATCTTCAAAGATCTCACTCTTAAAACAAATCTTCCAAAAAAGCAAAACATGACACGCTACGATATTGTACCAACACGTCAAGACATCTTGTCCAACATCTTGCTAGAACATCTGTTTTAACAAAATGCGACCAATTACAAACAACAAACCTAACACTTTCATCATAATTGAATTTTTTCCTTATACAAGAGTCATAGATCGAACCTCTAATTACTTGTTTAAAAGATCTAAATCTCTTACCACTCAAACCAATTGATAGTTAGTAAATAAAAGAAGATTAAACATAGTTAATTTTTAAATAATTTAGAACCGGAGACTGCAAATTATTAATTAACCCTTAAAAAAAGAATCATCCAATAAATAGAAAACGAGTGTTGTTTGGCATCACTAAACGGCCCGTGAACGCATTTTGGCACCGCTCAACTTCCTACTTGCGAAACAGACAAGTACAAGAGAATCAGCCTGAATTCTTATTATATATATAACATGTAAGAGTGTTAACGATAAATTGTTCAAGAATATTCAAGTTTGGATCCTAGACAAAATAATCATTAGCCTTCCAACCAAAATTTGGACTACGAGAAACCCCTTCTTCATATTACATTATAATTGCTTATTATTACTATATTATAACTAGGGTTTGTTAAGGAAACTAAAAATAGTAACTTTTTATTAAAAAACATCAATTATTTATTAAAAAGTTATCTATTTAATATAGAATACATGTGTTACAAGATAAGTTTACTATTTTAAACTTTCTAAAATATGTAAATTTACACATTAATTTACATATGCTAGAAAAACCATTATAATTATAATAAAAACTTAATGAGAGGAAACAATACAAACAACAGCAGGCCATGTAGTACTAGTTAACTTATTTTTAGAAAAATATTTAAAAGAAAATCAATATGGTCGTTCTCCTTCAACATTTCCAGGTGGTGAATAGCTACAAATGACAAAAACCCAACCATTCTTACATTTGGACTTAGCACAACCAAGATGAACAGAATCACGCCAAATAATTTGAGTATAATGCCCACACTCATCATTAACACAAGAGTTAGAGTGATAATCATAATTAGGCTTTTCACTTAGCCAAAACTTCACTGAATCCGAACCATTCACTTCACCATAACCCTCAGCAATGTTCTCACCATAAGGACCCATAGAGTGCTCAAGCTCACAATCTTTCATTCTCTTGTTTGCATAGTTTTGAGCATAGGCTTCAAGGGTTTGGTCCCAATAAAGTGGACCAACACCAACCTCATCCCGAGCTTGATTATGTACTTCAAGGTAATCTTGAGGGGAGTTTTGTGCTTGGGAAATATTCATGCAACTAAGGGTTGAGCAAATGAAGAAAGTGGCTAAGATCATATTATGTGGAGACCTCATTTTAATTTTTCTTAGTTGTTACAATTTGGTGAGTGATGGAATGTATGTCACGGGTACTTATAGTGAGAGTGTGAAGCATACCAAGCCTTAGAAACCGAAGAATTTAGAATATTTAAATTTTGTGATCAATCGATTAGCTCTATCTAGCTATTAGCTAGTGGTTGGTAGTTTCTACTCTTTGTTTTTTTAGTAAAAAAAAAAAAAACTCCTTGTTTTATTGTGTGGGATTCTTGCCATTATTCTATTGGACCCAAGAAATATATATAGAAATTATTAACTACAATGTATATATTGAGTAAACGAAAACAATATATATGATGGTAAATATAATTGTTTGATACCCTCTCTTGACACTCATTTCTTTTAGAGGCCCAACTTCCCCTTAGATTATCTTCTCTTTTAAAGGATAAATTAAGCTGGACCATACAAATTCTATAAAAGGATTTCATTTGAAAATAAAGGAGATTTTGTAACACAATTCATTAGAAATACTAATTTCAATTTTGGGTTTAATTATGAGTTTCGTTTCGTTTTTTTAGTTAAACTACTCTAATTTATCTCGTCTCACTATGAATTCACTCAATATAAAACTTAAACCATAAAAATAATTAAATTGTAAAAAAATAACTCATGATTTCTTTCATATGTGAATCACACTACTTCTATTGAACCAAACAATCTTAAAATATCAAACGTTTTTTATTGAAAAATTATGTTAAATTTTATCATAATTATTTTAAAATGCTAGTTGTTGTAAGGTGGTGGCAGACGGCTACCAAAGTGATGATCGGTGGTGGTTGGTAATCAGAGGCGGAGCCACCCCCAATTAGCTTGGGCACTAGCTCAGGCTCAGCTTCAACTTTCTTTGTAACAAATCTAGTTATTACTAGAACTTTTCGCTTTTTCTACGGATTTACCTGCGGAGTTTGGTGTAAAATCCGCAGGTCGACCTGTGGATTTTGCCAAGGATTTAGGTTCTCATGTAAATGTAATACCTTCGTGGGTAATTGTTTCCTTAGGATTTTAGGATCCGAAGGAAAGTTATATCCGCAGGAAATGTGCAATTATCCGCAGGAATGAAGTAACATTATATGAGAAGTCTATAAAATTATCCGCAAGAAATGTGCAATTTTTGCCTAGGCTCTATATAATTCCTGGCTCCGCCACTATTGGTAATGATTGCAGTAGTGGTCCTATGCGGGAAGAGCAATGTTCAATAATGTTTAACGATGGTCAGTAGTGGATGAAGTGGTGGTCAAAGGCCAGGTGATAGATGGTCAAGATGATCATAATGGTGGTGGACTGTCGATAGACACAAAATTGGTAAATTTGTCATATTTGAAGTACTATCGATAAATAACTTTTTTTCACTTGACTCAACATCTATTGGTTAATAAAATAAAATGACTTTTCTAAAATAAAAAATAAAAAAAAAGTGAGAGAATAATGTCTCACTTCAATCATAAAAGATCTTGATAATAAAATGATTTCTTGACTTAGTTATTTTATGCGCAAAATAATTTTCCCTAAACTTCAATAAGTTCAAGTGGGATTATTTGTCTTTTCTTTCTGCATAATCTATATACTTCTTATTAATAATTTATGACAAATGTTAACTTGTACCATCAAAGACACATGTTAATGAACTAATTATGAAAATATATGCATCAAAAATCGTACATTTAACTATTTAAAAATTAAAATGTTATGTTTTTAAATGTATAATTATTATTTAAGATTCTTTAACATGTGCATTTAAGGCACAAGTTAGCATACCACAGTTTATTTGTTCAGTTGATATCTAAGAATAGTAAACTCATGTGAGTAATTACATTCTTATTACAAATTACGACTTCACATATTTGATAATGCGTATACGCCTGAGATGAATCTAGCAATTGTGTGCCGAGGGACCCAATGTTTCACATGCGTTTTCAATTACTTCTAGCCACGGATTTCGGAAGCTTTATCTAAAGCAGCAAAATTAAAGGTGACAAAATTCTTAAAAAAACAAAACAAAAATTGTGCCCATTTTACTCACATGGGACATGCTAACTTGCCTATGAGTGAGTTAAAATTTTCGCTCGGCCTCTGGGTAAATTGACGAATCAACAAACTGACTCGTCAATAACAAGAAAATAAACTAAATGTATTAACTTTTAGACGAGTTAGTTAAACATTAGGTTTATTGGGTTGTAACTAAAAATATGCTAGTTGTTAAAATATAACTTAGTCAATAAAAAATAATGAATAAAGAGTTTTTCCTTTTAAAATTGATTGGCCAACTCATCACACCATATCATTGTATTTTCTGAACGATTTATTCAAAAAAGAAATTAGTAATTAAGATAGTTTCTAGTCTAGATGTGAAAAATGTGGTGCCTAATATAACGTCATAAGGACATGTGAACTTTCGTGTGCCCCTTTTCCTTTTTGACTACTTTGAGCTTTAAAGTAACCATTTCATCCACAATTTGCGTTCAAACGACATTAACGGAAATGTTTAACGATACGTATAAGGAAAAGGAGACTGCTAAAATAAAACGATAGTTGTAAATAGAATTAGAGATGACACGTAAATGTTTAGTGGTGTATTATTATTATTTTTTGCTGCAAAATTTGACCAGAGTCACGAGATTAACAGTTGTGGGAGACAATTTGACAATTTTGTAAACAATTCTTCTAAATTGTTGTACAAGTTTAAATTTATAATAATTGATTACCTTGGACAATGGAAATATCTTACTATGTCAAAACTCATTAATTATCAATCTAAGTTATCTAACTTTATTAGCCATAAATTTAAACATGATTAACTATAATTTTCAATTGTCAAATTTATGTATAGTTGAACACCTCGTTTAATATTCATACGTTTCCGAAATGCCCTAATCACAAGTTTACTTTCAAAAGTTATCAACCCAAACTATGAAACTTTCACAATTAGTCGTTCAGAAATAAAGAGATTTCTATTGGAGTGTGTTATAGTAGTGTAGAATGAGTTGCCCTAGCATTTATCCTAGATGTCTATGTTGAAACTATTACAAGAATGAACACAAAATTCGACATGGACACAGTATTTCTGTACGGTCGGAGATACACTTTGCCTGGTCTCAATTTTTGGTCATCATCTTAACTGCTTTTTAAGTTCTCAACTAATAAGTGTGCTTGAATGAAAATCATTTTTATTTGTTTTTATATGAAAAAGTAACTTTTATTTGCATCATTCTCAAAGAAGATGCACCATGACATCTTTTCTTGCATGAAAAAAACCTAATAGAATAAAGCTTTGTTCTACATTTAGAAGCAACAAAATAAGAAATTTATAATAATATTAGGTGCCTCAAATAAAGTAACAATGAGTTCTAGAAGTCATACAAAGTGTCAAAATAGTCAATTTCCTAAACTAATAAATACTATAGAAACAGAGAGCTGCTGTGAAAAACATATGAAAAACTATCATGACAAAATAGTTTACAAATGTAATGCCAATAGAAGTACATAACTTAACCTAATATCTTGTCAAGATCGGATCAAACACGACTATACTTTCAACATAACATGTATGTATGGAACTTTTACCCTTTGGGTGCTCAAGGTGCCAGAATCATCAGTATGGTTTCTTGCCAATAATTCAAGTTTAAAAATAAGACAATAAAAATTTCAGGGGTATGATTTAAGGTGGAAAACTTGGCAAGCTGGTGCGTATGCCTTCTTGGCTGAAGCCTGTTCAAATTTCTTTCCAGCAGTTTCATTTTCTTCTAAACTTGTTTGTACAAAAAACCTTATCCACCAAGATGAGCTCCGTAATTTGGCCTTCATAAAGATAATATCAAATCCCAAAAAAAAAATTAGAATTTGACATTAATCCAGGTAATAGGGACACAACAGTAGTTATTAGTTAATGACTTTTTAATCTTCCTATTATTTTCATGAAATTCACACTATGCTTAGTTGAGAAGTGTTACTGACATAGTACTCTCTAACACTCGATGAATGATTATGTAAAATTCATGTAGGTCTCACTACTTTAAAACGAGTCTTACTACATAGGTAATATAACCCACTGATTTAGTGGGATTTATGAGTTTCACTCAATCAAGAAACGAGTGTTCGAGAGGGTGTTAAAGAGTGTAACTCGTTTTCTGCTCATCTAAGTTTCTTTTATTTCAATCTATTATTATAACTTCCTAAGCCCTCTCTGTACTTCCCTATCTTCCTTAGTAAAACTATTATCATCAAAAAGAAAATTATAGCAGACTGTTACATTAATACATTTCTCCTATAACGCAACCCAAAAAAAATTGTAAATCAAACTCAATAAATAAATAGTCACTTACAGGACGACCAAATTTGGCTACTTCTCCGCCTCTAGCTCTCTGTTGACCAGGATAACCTATGCATGAAATAAGAAATCAGACAAAGAAAGCACAAGTAAATTAAAACTTGACTTCTATCACATTCGACATGATTTGTGGAAAATAGAAATAAAATCTAAAAGAGCATGATCTGTAAAAGACTGGTAAGATCATAAGTTTAATCTTGGTGACATTGCCTAGGTGAATAATATCCCTAGCCAGCCAAAAAAAATATGATTAATTTTGATACATCGTCGGTGTAAAACTTTTTACACTATCCACCAATCACAAATCGTCATTGATATGACTTTCATAGCAGTTGTGATTAAATTCAAACAATTTTAATGATCCAGCGATTGTGATTGACTGACTATAAAAATCTTTACAATGTCGTTGATTATAAATTAAATCCAATATATATTACCAAAACAAATACCAAAGATCAATCCAGTTTCGGACTAAGTTCCAGTATACAAAAACTAGAAGATCAGAAGATTCAGAAGGAAAGATACCTGAAAAGATAACAACACCATCGGCAGATACCCTCACCAACTCTGGCAGGGTTTTATTCAGGTATTTTGGAGATAAGTAATCCAATGCATCGGACACAATGACAAGAGGAAATGACTTTGCGCGGTAAGGTAGAGGAAACTTTAAGTCAGCCACACGCACAATGCCCTTGCGTACAAGACTTTTGCACTTTGCACCTACGTCATCTAATTCGTATGGTTCTATTCCCCAAGCCTCCGTATCGTCTTCTACTAACAAACTAGATACCACGGAACAAGAGTCAGGGCCAACGTGCAAAACCTTATGCATGCTGTCTCCGTATGTTTTCTTCAAAATGGGCAATGCTTGTAGTAGTTCTGATGTACATGATGAACTGCCTGCAAACATGCAGAAGAGTTGTTTTAATTGCAACAAAATTTTCAATATTCACAATTTGAAATCAACGGCTCTACAATAAATGCCAAATAACTAGTACTAACTAATCAAACAAACAAGATGTAAAAAAATACAGATTATGATACAGTTACATCAAGTTCCAATTAATATATAGTACACCAAACATTTGGATCACTCTTCGCTCGTAAAAGATTCAACTGCTCACTTGCTCACCCTAGAGTCCTGTATTTGGATCATGATAAAGGCACTGTCTGTGCATAATTGTCATTTTGGCAAAAGTAAGCATGGCATGCAAAATATAAAATTGATTCTTTGTATCTAAATTATTGCAGACAAAGAGAATTATAGTATCAAACCTATATACTAGAGTGTAGCAGCCGAATCCAAAAATGCTATGGCAGGAGAGTGGGATGGTCGCTGTTCTAGAATTTTTATACAACTTTTATAATTTATACTATAAAAGCTCAACAACTAACTCTGACTGACCAGTTAAAACAGTGAAAAACGACATTGAGAATGAGATGGAGTGAAAGAGGAGAAGCCTTAACATTGTTGTGGTGTTTTCTAACTACAAAACTCCTAAAATACCCAAACCTTTAATCATAAGGACTTTTTTGGAATATTCAATCTCACTCTGAGGTGTGGCGCTGTATCGCTGCGAGATGCTACACCAAAACTACATATGCCATAAACTACCAAAAGTTATTAATATATTGCAGATTCTAAGGTGATATAAAATGTATATTGCAAGACTAACTTATAAATTTCCAGTTCTAGAGCATACCATCCCCTATCAAAGACAAGTTATTGTGACATTACAAGTTCCAAAAAGTAACTTGATTACGTGCATGTTGGTTGGGGACCAATCAATGGATTAAAAGGTTAAAGGAGACATCCCAAGCATTACCAAACGTTAAGAGAAAATAAGACACTTAACGATCCACTAAAACAGAGTTTCATATAAACACTCGCACAAGCTTTCTTCAGTGAGAAATATTCTGTAACCATAAGATTTTAAATAACAAATTGATGGATTTTTGTACCTTCAAGTTTACTCAGATCCTTAATATCATTGCTAGCTCCACCTGCCATGTGATGTGTCCAAACAAATCAAAGTCAACATCAGCATCATTCGAATTTTAAAGCAAATGCCAATTAATAAGTTTTTTGTTAGTGTATGCAGTGATGTGTTCCACTTTTTTCTTTTCATTTTACATAGATATGTTGACAGTATGAGAATGGCTGAATCAGGGCAGTATGAGCTAGGTTCTATGAGACTGGTGCAAAATCTCTAGATCTACAAGATGATGTAAATTGTATAACTCAAGGTCAAAGATGCTATGAAAAATTTCATTTGTATTCCTCATTGTTCTTCATTTTGAGTAATCCACTGTATTTTCTGTCACCGTCCTCCTAAGTCGTGATAAATTATGGCTGGATCCAAGATTATTAATCCCAAGGAAGTTGCATAATATTTAGGTCTAAAAAACCATGTCCAAAGTCAAAAGCTTATTGTATGGCATCTGGAAGAAAATATTTGGAGAGTGCCAAATTCAAAATCCTTGTTTTATGAGGGTTTCCAACTTTAAGGTTAACAGACTAGATACAAACCTGAACTGCTGTAACAATAACCAATCAGAAGAATTGCACCCTGAAAATTTTGGAAAATTCATCTCATTAATTGTGATGTGGCTTGATGCGAGCAGCGAAAAATATATCGATAAAAGTAAACTGAATCAGGAGAAAGGTGAAGTGCAATCGGAAAATAATCATAAATGCTGGAAGTACATCAGAATAATACTTAGAAATATTAAAAATTAAATCTAACAATACCAGAATATTTCTAATAAAACGTACCACAATAACAAGCCCAATAGATATCAGGGGAGAATTCTGTGATTTAGACTGGATAGAAGCCACAAATGGCATACTTCCTCCATCACCTAACCGACGTGAAGGATTCACTGGCCTCCTCGACATGATAACAGCGATGAGACTTCAGACCTAGCACAAGTTTTAGCAATAAGTTAACCTGAGATAATTCGAAAACAAAATAAAATAGTTTCTCCTTTTCTATTTCATCAAGTGTTTTCCACTCATTACTGTCATTGTAAATATCTCTGCTTATAGATAAACTTCTCATATAGCCAATGCCACAAAATCAATAGTAGTTGAGACGTAATTAATAAGAAATGTAAACGAATGCATGATCGGTTATTAACTCAAGATTGATCCAGAATGTCATCTGTAGGAAAAATCAAGCAAATAAAGGCTAGGCGACAACTGCGGTTCAAGACGCAGGTTCGGTAAATTTTGAAAATCACAAATTTACAAGCATTAATAGATCCCAACCATCGATTTCAAGATCAGTTGGTTTACATTATATTTTTACTAAATCATCTTAAAATAATCTTATCTTCACCGTTGATTTAAGATTGGAAAACCAAGATCAATAAAAGCGACGACAAATCCATATAAAGCCATGATTTACAGCCAAGATACAAAGCAACAGTAAAATTCCCAAACAATACAATCAAACCCCATGTAGTAAAATCAAGTAAATGATTTTGAATGAAGAAAGAAATGTTGAATGCATAGAAAGTAGGAAGAGAATGAGAAGAAGTGGAAAAAAGGTTACCAGATTGGAAATGAATGAGAGAAGGTTGATAGATCTGAGAGATCTGATGTTACTATGAAAGAATGAAGAATGAGCGGTGACTGAAAGAGACTATAGCATGAATATGAATGAAAGTAGTAGATTCAATTCAAGCATATTTTTATATTATTTTTCGTATATCATATGCTTATATTATACTATTGTTATTGCTATGCACACTCTCTTTCTTTCGATGCAATATGAGTTGCTTTTTGGGTTGGAGTTCAAACCAAATGAGGTTGGTTGATTCACACTCACCGACGCTGCATGTTACTTGTTTTATGAGGTGGATTAAATTCTCTCCAATTTTTTATTTTTTTTAAACAAAGTAAATTGAATGAAATGACGCAAAGTTTCTTCTATCTTAACTATGTGTTCGAATTCAGTTTTAAATATTTAACAGCGTTAAACTCTTAATAAGTGTTTGTCGTTTATTTACGTCTCATAAATTTGAAGAATTAATCGTTGCAGCAGTTACGTACAGAAGATACCTAATTTAAGGAAAAAGTAAAGTTAGATAAATTTTTTAATCATATTTTTTAGATATATGTTTAATACAATTTTTTTTTCATAAAAATTTAATTTTTTAATATGAAATTAATTAAATATGATTTTAATATAAAAAGGATAAAATTAATGAAAATCTGGTTGTATGAATGAAACTTTAAATTTGGTTTTTGCAAAAGAATTTTTTATAATATTATAAGCATGTCTTGTTTTAATAAAAATGTCTTCCCAACACAAAAAAATATATAAAAAATAAACACCACCGGAAGAATCATTCAAAATTGTAAAAGTTCGTGGAAAATTAAACAAATTTAAATTTAACTTGAATCATTCAATACTTTATTATTGACGGTAGTTGAGATGCATGCATTAAGACGAGATTTAGTGGGGAGACGCGAGAAGTTGTTTGCTTGAGAGGAGGAGTTAATTGAAGAGTATGTCGAGCTATTAAATTCAGTGTTTGCAGGTTAATGTGGAGGATCGTTGGATTTGAAAGTTACATTCTTGCAATCGTTATATAGTGTGTAATGCTTATAATATTGTGACGGTAGCATATCGCGATAATTGTATAGATAATAGTTCAATCTTGTGGTTAAAAGCGATGTCGTTAAAAGTTTCTATTGTTGCTTGACATTTGCTTCTCAATTGTGTGCCTACAAAGGATAATTTGGTTCATCGTAGGGTTCTGACAACAATGACAAATATGTTTTGGAGCTTGTAGTATGAATGAAGAAAGGGAAAATTTATTTGTGAGATGTGAATTTTATGGTAAACTTTGGTTCTTGTTCTAAGGCTGGTTAGGTTTCTCACCAATTACTCAAGATCTTTTACGTGATCATATTGTTCAGTTCGGTGGTTTAGGAGGGTCGTCCAAACATGTTAGGATGGTTTGTCATATTATTTGGTTAGCGATGATGTGGATTATCTGCAAAGAGAGAAATCGGTGCATCTTTCGGTACAAGGAGGGGCAGATGCAATTGTTAAGTAAAAAAGTTAAGCTTCTCTTTTTTTAGTGGTTGAAATCGAAATATGTCTTTAATTACCAATTTTTGAGGTTTCACCCCATTTTTTGTTTGTTTCTTAGTTTGTTTGTTTCCTCTTTTTGATGTTGTTATAATGTAATTGTGGATCTCTCTTTAAGTTATCTCTCACACCTTGTAGGGAGGGACTTTTCATTTTGGTCTTTTCAAGAAAAAACTTCATTGTTAACCAATAATGTCAATTTTTAGTACATATGAGACCAAAAGATGAATTTGTTACTTTATATCAGCTTTATAATATTAATATTATAGTTTGTTTTTCGGTTGTAAATTGGATCAAACCTACACCATTAAAGCAACACATATGAAACCAGAAGATGAATTGTTTAGAAGAATTCGAGTTTTATTTATGGTTGGAACAATTTTTAATCATACTTTATTTAATAGATCGAATTCCGAACTATTATTGGAGGGTTAATAAAAAAATATCAACACATATAGGTTGCCCTTATCAATACATAATTGATTAGTTAATTTTTTTTAATGTCAAATTTCAATATCTCTAATAAGAATGTTACATCCACCAAAACAATAAAAAGTGCCGATTGAAATAGTGAAAGTCATTGAAACATTTGAAAATCAACATATAAAGGTAAACAATTAAAGATACATATGCAATTCCAAACTAAATTAAAAGATGGAAAATTTCATACATAATTACATATACATCAACTTAGTGATATTCAACTCTTATTTATTCAATAGGTACCTTAAAAATACCCCTCTCATTCAAGAGGTACATGATTGTAAAGACTTGGAATCAAGAATAGACCATTTTTTCTTTTCAAAGAAGCACCAAAGACTTCAGTCATATCCAAATTTTCATGAGTAATTCCACAGGGAAGTCCCCAGTCAAAATAGTACAACAACTGAGTAAGAGGAAATTCTAAATTAGGTTCAGCAAATGTGATACCTGGACATATTCTCCTTCCTGCACCAAAAGGTATGTACTCAAAATTAGACCCTTTGTAATCAACTAGACAATCCATAAGCCTCTCAGGATAAAACTTTTCTCCTTCACTCCAATACTTTTGGTCTCTTCCTATTGCCCATCCATTCACAAACACTTGTGTTTCAGATGGTATTGTGTATCCATTAATCTCACAAGTTTCAATACACTCTCTTGGTAGTAGTAGAGGACTAGGTGGGTGCAATCTTAAGGTTTCTTTAATTATTGCTTTTACATATTTCAGTTCTTGAAGATTTATTTCATCAATATATCCTTTGTTTCCAAAAACTTGCCTAACTTCTACTTGAGCCTTTTTTTGCACTCTAGGATTTTTCATCATTTCTGAAAAAGCCCATTCTAAAGTTGAAGATGTTGACTCATTTCCAGCAAAAATGATATCCTGTACCAAGTGAGTGAGATCTCATGAAGTAAGAGTAAAATAATATTGTTCTGCTAGGATTTGAAGTTCAAAATTCTTTAAAAGTGCATATTTCTTTAGTTTTAAATTAAGTGTCACATTTAAAATATTTCATGCCGGCTCTAACTAGTGTGATAAATTCTCTTTTTGTTGTTATTTAGAATATTTCATAGTTTCACATTGTTTACCATTTTAAAAGCGATGAAATAGCGACCGAAATTTAGAGTCGAAAAAAGACAGGTTATCTGTAATTTCATTCTTAAGTCTTAAAGACAAAAAATTTAATAATCTCCATTGTTTTCTCTCTTTAATTTTTGTCGTTATTTTAACATTTTCTAGTAGCTAGAAGGATATTTTGGTCTAGTATATAGTGCAAAAGTTAGACAATTCTTGCATCATGCACAAATTTGTTTTTATTATTGGATTTTTTTTAGAGAAGGGATTGACGTGACTTATTGATGAAAAACAATCATGTCCATGGTGCCACACTGATCTACATGTTATACTAATTTAGTCATAAGAAATTACTTTGCAGCGAAAACTAATTTAGGCAATAAATTTCTGTGTGCTTTACTTAAAAAAAAAAAATCATGTTATGTATCCAAAAAAATATCTTTAACCAGAATAACGGCTTTAATGTTGTTGATTGTCAAATGAAATCCACCAGGGTTGGAAGAGCCATGATCATTGAGACTCAAAAGATATGACAAAAGACTTTCATCTCCATCAGTTTTTGTTTTCTTTTCGATGATGATATTTTCAAGAATCATAACACCAGTTTTATGAATTTTCTTCAATTTACGTACCATACCACTAATCACATGTAACCAATGTTGAGAGGGAAACAAATTAGTGACACTGAAATTCTCTGTCAACTTTATAGTTTCCTAGATGAACTTGGTATATGCTTCTTGCTCCTTGCATTTATCACCAAAAGTTGCCCTAGAAATGATGTTATATTGAATAGATAAAATTTCATGAGTGAGGTTGATGGGTGATCCAGTGTTTATAGAAATACATCTTACTAAATTTGACACCTTTTCCTCTCTAATTGATTGGAATGATCTAACACGTTTAGCACTCAACAATTCTAATGTGCATATTTTTCTTAGCTGCCTCCAATAATCTCCATAAGGTGCAAAGACAATATTGGTGCTACCATAAGAAACAATTTTTGCACCAAGAAAACGAGGTCTTTGAGAAAATATAATGTGACATCATTGGTTTTGAACAACTCTTTAGCAATTTCTTTAGAAGAAACCACTATGGCTGAAGTTTCTCCAAGTTGTAGGTGCATGATAGGACCATATTTTTGGGACAATTCTCTCATTCTATGGTGGGGTAGGGACCATATTTTTTACTTTTGATTCTCTTTCCCACGTTTGAGATCAAAAGGATAAGAATCAAAAGGATGGGGAACCATAACAAAATTTCCTCCATTAGGATCAATGAGGTCTCAATCCAAATTTTTGCAGGGAGAGTAACTAATTGATTGACTTATCTATATTGCTCATTGAAAATCCATCTATTTATAATATACAACATAAACATAATAGTACGGCAAAGATACCAAATACTAAAAAAAATGATCATATAAAAACCAATACAAACACATAACGACAACTATAAAATAAAATAAATTAAAATCAACCAATAACTCTTTTTTTTTTAATCAAATCTTCCAGAAATGGAAATTACACACACATTTAATTATAAATCTATCAACTTCCAAACTTTTTATAAAATAAACCGGCGCAACTAGGCGTTCATTTATTCTAGTGTGTATATTAATTTGCTATGCTAGTTGCAATATAATTAAACTTGACTAGGATACTTTAGTTGACTCTTGGTTCTCAACAAATGGATGAATCCTATCGTATTATGTATGAACTTAAAGTATCCTATCCAGGCTAAATTTAAGGTTAAAAATTAGTAAAATGCCAAAAAGAGTTGGATCTAATGGAAATGATTAGACTTTCACAATATGTAGAATTCTCGGCATCTGCTCGACAAAGTCTGAATTAGGATTGCCTCTAATGAAGTGAACCTATAAGAAGAAGAAAAAAATACGATAGATAGACTGATAGGCATATGACCTTATCAATTTAGCCCTCCATATGATTAATATTTTAAAATTGATGTTATGGTTTATAGACTAAATACATCATCAATTATTCAATTAATATAAAAAGTTAATTGATTCTTATAATAAGGATCGGATGAAATAGTTTTCATTCAAAAAGAATATGCTAACCCTCGATTTATAGTTTAGATTTCTATTTATAAAATTTATTCATCATTTAAGGATATGATTTAGGATATGTTTTGTATTACTTTAGCTCTCTATTATAAAACGATGGATAGAAGTTTAGTAACTTCCTTATAAAATATATCTCATATAATTTGACAAAGACATAACAAAAAACCTCATTACTAAGTCGTGGGAGTAGCATCATGTTCACAAACCGCGGTGAAGAAATGGTGGTGGGAAAAGATTGTTTTGTTAAATTATATTCATAAGGGTATGTGTGAGGGGAGTGTGAATTGCAAGAGCCTAAACACTCTACTCGTGAAAGGATGTCTCAGATGTTAGGCTAAATTGTTTCCTAATGGGTTTGGACCATATTATGGTGAAAATTGCTCTTCTCCCATACAAAATTGCTCACTCCCCTATAAATTGATCAAAATACCTCCAACGTAAGTTAACTCACGTTCAGTATACCTAACGTGAGTTAACTCACACTTACCCTAGATATCAGCTTGAGTTAACGAACGTCGAACCAGACATTGAGTTGCATTTCTCATATTGTGTATTAATTGAATATTGTGTATCCAAAATAGATTATTCCATCATTCAACATGTATCCGAAAAAGATTTCCGAGAAAAATCATTATGACACCGAGAAATGCATGTATATCATCTAAATATTTGTTAGTGAAAAGATGTTTAAAAGTTGACATTAGATGTAGATTTTTTTTCCATGATAAAAGTGCCGTTACGCAAATACTATTGATGAAATAGAATTCCATTCCCATTCATAAAAGGCATTTTCTTTACTTCAATTGGATAAGAATATGAAAGCACGAGTTGCATGCAAAAAATGGTCAAGCATGCAAACTCAAGTGAAGAATTGTCGTATGAAACATGTTTTATATGGATTTGTGTTTTGGAATTGGATTGTTATAATGTTTTTACACACATGTTGTTCAATCCTAGAACTTCAAGAGACAATCTTGGTGGTTGGAGAATCTTAGTGTGAGAGGTTGTTGGAAACTTGGAAGTACATAAGAACAAGATGAAAAGCTACTATCCAAAAATTAATAAAATAAATAAAATAAATGTTTGCATTCTAAGGCAGTCGGTAACAAGTAACACTTGGATGACTTGTCAATTTATCATTGGAGTGTATTAGATGAGTGTATTAGAGGGTGTGGCCTTAGCATTCCTCCAGTATGAATTAAATGAAGAAAGAGAGAGCTAACTAACCCAGATGATGACTTGCGCCTATTGGTACCTTGTAGAAGTAACAAGGAACAAGAAAAGGACAAAACAAGCAAGAAGATGAAATAGAATTGAGATTGAGAGCTTTTTTTTACCATTCGATTTGAATTTGGGAGAAGTGAGAATAATTAGGTCTTTACCATAAAAGATAGAATTGAGGGCTCCAATTTACATAATGGTTTTTTTTTAGAAGTGGAAAGAATTTTGAACATTGATGTTTACACCTTGAACAAGGATAAGAAACACTATGCAATGACAAATTTAACCTCAATTTTCATCGACAGTTAACTGTCGTCAGTTAAAATTCATCGCCAGTTAATTGCCGATGAGGTTATTTTAGTATTTTCGTGGTATTTCCTATACTTCTTTAATGTGGGAACATCAATTTTCAAGGATTTTTTTTGTCATAAAAGACAAAGGTCAAACATACAAAGGACACAAGTGTTAATAATGGTGAACCATATTCATAACCATGTGTAAATAGCAGTATATAAGAATAGTATAGTAGTAGGGTGACATTTCACATGGGAAAGACCAATCCTTTCCCACCATGGGAAAGGAAAATTTTGACCTGCAACTACCAGTTGAACAAGTTGCAGTTAGCTTTGTTTGGTATTGTAGTTTAGACAAAAAATCAATAATGACTTATTATACTAAACTGTGAACTACACCCCCCCATTTAAAAAATAGTACTATCCTCCACATACTTCACTCTTCTCTCCTTCTTGTTCTTCAACCACACGAGCAAGATGAAGAGAAGCTTCAAAAAACATGAAAGAAAATCTCACAGTTTCAATTGTTCTAATTGCTTGTTGAATAGAAGCTTGTATCTATCTTCTTAAACTTACTAAAATGAATTCACAAACACTCAACATTGTATTGTTGTTTTTTAATTAATACAATTATTTTTGTTATATCAATTCTTAGAATTTTTTCTTCCAAAATTAAAAACTTGTTCTTTATTTACATTGAAGTATATGTACCGAGAAACCTTGTAGGAAAACATAACCAAAACTTTCCTTTATTAAAAAGATTGTTCTTCATCTTCATAATCGTTGATTAATCTTTTAGGATTTTTGATCTGTAATTCCAAAACTGTGATTCCCCATTCATTTTCTCAAAATCTAGAAATCAAAATCAACATTGAAGCTTCAAATTACAGATCTGGACAAAGGGGAAAAATGACGAGGAAAAGAAAATGGCAGCTCGTTTGATAGAGAATGGATCAAAAGAATTTTAGAAAGAAAAAAATGAATAATAATTAGGTCCGTAATAACTAGAACAAATTATATCTGAAGGGTATTGAAAGTTTCAAACAGTGTAAGCATCATGTATTGATCTAGGCGTGGGAGAAAGAAGCAACACATAGATATGATGCATCTATTCTTAGGTAGGTAGGTGTTGGTGTTGTTATGAATATAGATTAACAAAAGTTCATAGAATAAAATAGGCTAAAATATGGTTTTGGTCCATGCAAATATGCCTAGTTTTGGTTTTAGTCCCTGTAAAAAAAAAATTGTTTTTGATCCCTGCAAAATATTTTGTTTTTGAAAATAGTCCCTCCAGAGACTATTTTCAAAAGTAAAATATTTTGCAGAGACCTTTTTCAAAATCAAAAGATTTTGCAGGGACTATTTATCTAATAAATGGGTTCAGTCATCATGTGCCACGTGTGCAAATCATCACAAAAGTGGGGCCAAGGACAAAAACCAAAACGAGACATATTTGCAGGGACCAAAAACAATTTTTTTTACAGGGACTAAAACCAAAACTAGGCATATTTGCAGGGACCAAAACCATATTTTAGCCAATAAAATATACTCACAGACCCATTGTCCATTATTAAGCCAATAACCCATAAAATAAAATATCATTAAACTTTATCAAGTGGGGTCACAGTTTTTGTGCAATTTTAAGAAACAAAAAGTAAACGATAAGTTACAGGTAAACAATCTCAACCATTAAATATTTTTATTAATATATCAAGGATCATAATTCATCTTTCCCATGGTGGGAAAGGAATCACCCTTCCCAAGTGAAATGTCACCATAGTAGTAGTAAAAAAAATTGAAAAATTGGGGGGAACCACGGCCACCCGGGGCTCCCATGGTCCCTCCTCCCGTGGTCACAAGGCCAACACAAGATTGACATTTGTTTTAGAAAAATGTTTAGTGTACATACATCTCATAAAGGTGTAAAGAGAAAACAAAAAAGTGGTGTGATATATGTAATATGTTAGTGATATGATAAAAATAGAGATAAAGATAAAAAAAAAGTGTTGAATGAATATATGAAAAATTGGAGTGTTCATTTAATCAGAATTTGAAAGAAAGACATATTGGAATATAGGTGCCATTTAGCTTGGACCTATGAAGTTTTGGTCTAAGATGGACCAATTTTTTTTTAACCTTTAGATTGAATCAGGTACCAATTCTTATCATGGTCCATCCATACCAAATACAACCCATCAACTTCATAATAAAATGTAAAATAACATTAAAGGACATTCGTAATTCATAATAAAATATATATCAATTAATATTTAAGATATTTAATAATTTAGATTAATCAATTTAATATATATTTTACATATTAATAAATTAATTTTTTAATTTTTTTATCAAAATACTTAATTAATTTTATAATTAAACTATATTTTCAATTTAATTAATTTCAATTTTTTTTATTTCAGTTTCATTTAAATAAATTAATTTCAATTTTTTATTAAATTTCAGTTTTAAGTTTTATTTTACGTGTATCAGATTTTTTCATTAATATTTAAGTATAAAATTTTATTTTAAAAACAAAACAAAAAATAACGAGCCCATAAGATTAAAAACAAAAATATTAAAAAATGAACAACAACAAAAATCCAAAAAGAAGTTATCTAATAACATAAGCAACAACAACTAGATTTTTTTTCGTAAAAAAAAAACCAATCGAATACTTATTTAATTCATGTTACTTTTTTTTTTTTTGAAGAAATTTAATTCATATATTTCTTACGAGGACTGCTTGTATTGCTAAAAACTATTTGTATAACGTGCCGTAAGAAAAAGACTACTTGTATTGCTAAATGAAGAAAGAAAAAGAAAAAAAAGAATTATGTGACCAAAAAAGGAAGTAGAGAGAGAGTAAATTAGAGTTATAAGCTAGATGGATGAGATTTGATATTTATAGACCATAATAAGATTTGTTGGATTCATATGATCTAATGGTACTAAAAATTGGTCGATCATAGACCAATATTTTTATAGGTTAATTTTATACTTCACTTGAAATACAACTGAGTTGATAACTATTATATACGAACAAAATATAGTAAATCTGAGTTTTTTTTCTCTTCTTCTTTCATTTCCTAACTAATGTTCGCCGAGTACAAGATAGTGGTTGCAAAAGTAAAAGATACAAAATATGTTTCTAAAGAGATGTATACGTGGAAAGAGTTGCTAATTAAAAGAAAAACCAGATGCTCTCGATCGTAACATATTCAAATGGAGTCAAAGATATTAATTACGATAGATTAAAAATAAAAACAAGAACTCTCTGAAGAAACATGTGAGTTAGAAACAAAAAGGTTACAATCACTCGATCATTCCATGTCAAGTGTTGGCTACGTACTTGGATATGAAGAAACATGTAATCCATGAACCCAACAACGAGGAGTGTAAAATAGAAGAATGTTCTTTTGTACTCTAGGTAATCTTCAAAGTGTATAAAACTAAAAATGATTTTTGAAGAGGAAGAAAAATAAGAAATAGAAAAGAAAGTGTTTAAGTTTTATCCCCAACACACTAAGAAAATGCACCAATAATAATAATAAGAAAAGACGTCTCCACATGAGGTTAATTTATTGGGGAGCAAATTTGACTATATTAAGAGATGAAGTTATCATAATTAAGTGGTATTGATAATGATAACTAAAAGTAATATGAAAACTTTGATTTAGCTATCATAAACACAGGCAATTATGACTCAATATCCTCTCCTCTATACTATCGTGATCTCAAATTCTTTAATAACACGATAGAATATGTTTATGACAATTCTTTGACTCAAAACTTTTTACCCAATAAAAAAATATACAAAATGATGAAAATAAAAAATTGAAAAACTGTTGTTTCGTTTAATTTGAAGTTAAAGAAAAAAAAAAATTGATCATGAGTTGTGGAAAATAATTATTAGAAATCAAAAGATGGATATTCAACCAAAAGAGAATACAACAAGAATCAAAGTATAACAGATGTGCATGAAGATGAGAATGAGAAGATCTAAATGGCATTATCTAAAGCAGTGGTGATGGGTCCCACTTTGGCTTCATTATCGATGATCCTTGCTTGCCGACCCAAAGAGAAATATAGAAATAGAAATAGAAATAGAAACAAAGTACAAAGCAGAAGAATGCAAAGAGAGTACAACGTTAGCATAAATTTAACAACACTGTCTCATTCAGGAAAATAAAATAAAAGCACTCTTCATTCCAACCGAACAAGAACAATCTTTATGCTTCTATCACATTCCATTCTATTGAAAAAACCAATTCATAGCCGATAAAAATTTATAAAAAAAGACAATTCTCAATCTTATAAGTATAAGTTAATTTTGTATAGGATCGACAAAACTCATATTTCATATATAACAAAGATAAGATTTTATAGAGTTTCTAAAGAGAAGTATCTCTCATCGTCTTAAACGTCGATTTTGAAAGGGATGGTGTATCTGGAAATTCGAAAGTCCACATAGAATTAAAAATAAGACCTAAATGGAGTTTATGAAAAGAGACATCACTCATCTTAAAAGCTAATTTGTTGATATGATATCCTAGTTTATCAAATGGGTTTAATTAGGCTCAACATAAAAGAAACTTAGTTTTGTAAAGTTGAGTTAGACCTAATATAAAAATTTAGATCCAATATAAAAGAAAATTGGTTGTGTAAGGTTGAGTTAAGACTAATGTAAAAGTATAATATGTGTATCAAAGTGAAAGTCTATCAATTCTGCTCCCCTATCATTCATATCAACGCACCAAACCTAAGAAGGGCATGAAGAGTTTATAAAAAAAGACACATACATATACATAGTTGATTTTATAATGATGAGTTAAACCAAAATTAGAGCTTTGATTTCCAATTTAAGCAATGATTGGTTGACCATCCTGTATCTGTATGGCATACATCCTTTTAACCTCCACACACAAAAGTGACACGTGGTGATGTGGCCCCCACACACTCACCATATTTGTCTCTCACTCTCTTTTCTCCCTAGTGCCACATGAGGTGTACATACAAATGAAACATTTTCCCAAAATAAATCACAAACCAGGGCATAGAGTAACTTTCAAAAGTTCAATATATTCACTCAAAAATCAATCTTCTACCATAATTCCAATACCCTTTATGGCAATTGAACTCAAGGATTGAAAAACACAGTAACAACAAGAACAGCTTGATTTTCAATGGCGGTGGAGTATAGGTGTTGTGAAACAGAGTTTTTCATAAGAATTATGATAATTGTTCTTCTTGTTGTCTTTGCTGGATTGATGTCAGGGCTTACCTTAGGCCTCATGTCTCTGAGTCTTGTTGATCTTGAGGTTCTTGCTAAATCTGGAACACCTCAAGATCAAAAACATGCTGGTACTGTTCTATTCATAAATTGTTGATGTTATCTTTGTTGTTTAAATGCTTTAACAAAATAACCGTGATTCCGAATGTATACTCAATTATCTATGTAAACTGTGTTTTTTAATTTTTGTGGTAACAGAGAAAATATTACCGGTTGTAAAAAATCAACATCTATTACTTTGCACTCTTCTAATATGCAATGCAGCAGCCATGGAGGTACATCTAAATATTGTATATTCAATTTTGTTTTTCAAGATGAATATAATATAATGGGATTGATTGTTGTTTTGATTTTGTTAGGCACTTCCAATTTTTCTTGATAGTCTTGTTGTTGCTTGGGGTGCTATCTTAATTTCTGTGACATTAATTCTTCTATTTGGTGAGGTAAGTCATTTTTTAATTTATATGTTTGAATAAAATATATTACATATAACATGTTTCCATTAATTTTTTTCTTTTACTTCTTTGTAGATTATTCCTCAATCGGTTTGTTCTCGGTATGGTTTAACAATTGGTGCAACAGTGGCTCCAATTGTTCGTGTTCTTGTGTGGATTTGTTTTCCTGTTGCTTATCCAATTAGCAAGGTGCATGATACAAGCATTGAACATAATATTTATTTGAATAAAACTTGACAAGTTTGATTTTAATTTCTTAATTTCATTGTGTTGTATTCAGTTGTTGGATTATTTGTTAGGACATAGACAAGAAGCACTTTTCCGCAGAGCTGAGTTGAAAACACTTGTAAATTTGCATGGTAATGAGGTATATTATATACCATTGCTACATATATTGTTTCAGATTGATCAATTGATTCAGTGGCTTCTAGACAATTTCAGAGACTAAATTCGCCGATACCAAAAGACTAATGTGATCGATGATTTTAACTTGGAGAATCATTTAAGAATTTTGTTAATTTTAAGACCAAATTGATGTTGCTCCATTTGTATTAGGCTGGGAAAGGTGGTGAACTAACACATGATGAAACAACTATCATTGCTGGGGCACTTGAACTTTCTGAGAAAACTGCTGGTGATGCCATGACTCCTATAACTGAAATATTTTCTATTGATATTAATTCAAAACTTGATAGGTATGGTGTCTCAAAAATTTATAAAATGTAAGCTAGATTTTTGAAATTTCATACTATTTTCTTATATCAAAACTATTATTAAGCAGGGATTTGATGACACTAATATTGGAGAGAGGGCATAGCAGGGTCCCTGTCTATTATGAGGAGCCTACAAATATCATTGGACTTATCCTGGTATCAATTTTAGAACCATAGATTAATAAAGCAAAAATTTGTATCAATGATGAGATTGATTTGCTACTAGAGCCATTTTTGGTACTACAAATTTTGTATGATGAGATTGATATAGATTGCTTCCTAATTTTAGATCAAGAATTTGTTAACTATTGACCCAGAAGAGGAAGTACCTGTGAAAAGTGTGACCATACGTAAAATACCAAGGTATTTTAATTTGTAACAAAAATAAATAGCATTATATTAAGTTATATATTAACCATAAATCCAAATTTAATTAAATTTATTGACAGGGTTCCAGAAATGATGCCACTGTACGATATATTGAATGAATTCCAAAAGGGCCATAGTCACATGGCTGTTGTTGTGAGACATTTTGACAAGACAGGGCAACAATCTTCCAACAATAATTGCACTGGTAAGTAAGCACATGCATCATGCATGTTATGTTATAATCAAGTTAATTTATACGAATATTAATTTTGCAACCATTCTATTTTGATTATCTTTAATCTAGGGATTGATTTTTTGTATTATGATAAAATTAAGCTCATTTTGTTTAAATTGTGTTGTGAAATATATATATATATATATATAGATTCAGTAAGAGATGTGAGGGTGACTATTGATGGGGAGAAGAATAATCCTCAAGAGAAAGTGTTGAAAAACAAAATGCAACTTCATAAGAAGAAAAGCTTACCAAATTCAAATAATTCTAATAGCAGTGCTAGTTCTAGGAGCAAAAAATGGTCACAAAATATTTACTCAGATATTTTGGAAATTGATGGAAATTCAATTCCAATGCTACCTGAAAAAGAAGAAGCTGTTGGAATAATTACTATGGAAGATGTAATTGAAGAGCTTTTGCAGGTAATTAATTAATATTGAACATTTTTTTTAACTCTTGAAATCTTGAAGAAATTTATTAATTCCTATCTATTATTTAATTATGTGTAGGAGGAGATCTTTGATGAGACAGATCATCATTTTGAAGACTCATAACAATGATATCTTCCACAAAACTAAACCAGTTGCTTTTGATTAGCATATTTTTCTTTGTTTTTAGCTAGATTCATATATAGGTTAAGTGAAATGTTTTTTTACACAAAATCCGACATCAAAACTGTATATTACGGTTTTTTTTTTCTCTCCTCGGTTCCTTTTTCTTTTTTCTTTAGGTTCGACATGACATCGATGTTCATTCGTATATGGTGTCCATTTTTGTGTGTTTAAATAACACAACACAACACAACTTATAAATTAATTGGATTAATTGAACTAGATAATTAGAAAAGCTGTTGGGGGGTTTGGTGTGTGATTGGAAGTATGACTAGTTAACCATTATTCCTTGTGAAAGTAGTAGTAGTAGTAGTGATGGGGAAAGCATTTGTTTTTGTAACATGTTAGCATCAAATTATTTTCAATTCTGGGTAACACATCAATATCAGTATTTTATTGCAAGGCAACAAGGCATGCCAGAAAAGCTGTACTATGTGATAATGCGGATTTGATATCAAAAATGCGGATTTGATATGGATATTGATACGTAATACCTTTGGGAACATTATTTGTGATATAAATTGACAAGAGATTTGGACAAACATGGTTAATTATATTGACTTGGTTCAATCATTATTTTTTTATAATGAAATAAATAAAATGGAAATTTGAATGATAAAAATTTAATTTTTCTTCAATCATCTAAGAGTACATGTTTGTCTTGTTTATATTTACTTCTGAATGATAAAAATTTAAGTGTAAATTGTGGTAAAAAATTATGCTTCATCATTTAGTATAACATTTTATACTAAAGTATATTATACATTTTTTTGTTGAGATTTAAACATCGATTTGTCACCTTGTGCAAATATAATCCCTTAGGTCATATGTAAGTTCCATTTGTCACAATGTCACTTTTATTAAGAAGAAAGAAAAAACCACAAAATAAAAATAAACAAGAGCTCTAAATAAGGAAGGGTATAGCTCCAAATCTTCATTCTCTTTTAAAGAACTCCAAATCTTCGTAGAATCATATATGTTTTTTTTAAAGGATATATGTCGGCTTCATACTTTTTTCAACTAATAAGCACATTGATTACCTTATCCCAATTTGTCTTATTCAAAACAAAACAAAACAAAAACATCTCAAAATGTGTGAGTTAAGATGACAATAAACATAAGTATGAATTGGTTTCATCAAGGTTGAGTTAGATCTAATCTAAATTTTAATATGGTTTATTTGGGTCTCTATTACTTCTATAAGAGAATTTTTAATATTTAGATTCATTCAATATATGATATATCTAATTTTAAATATAGATTAATTATATCGTTTATTTAATGTGAAATTTCTCTTATAGTAATAGAATAGAAGGGGAGTAGTATAAGAGTTTATCCAAAATTCATTTGACCACTTGTTATCATGACATGACACTCTTATTCGGTGACTCATGTCATAATTTAGATGTCCAATATTAAATGGTGGGATGGGACATGGGTCTCATATTGGGTGAGATAAAATCTAAGGATAAAATAGAATCTTCTTCATCTTTCAATTATGTTTTCTTTGTTTCAATCTGTTTGAAATTTTATTTACATTAAAATATATCTGATGTAGTTTTGCCCAATAATATATGTGATTAATAAATGTAGTATTGATAACAGCTATAAGAGCATGCAGAAAGTATATGCCAGAATATATTCCCTAACATGTAGACTGCACTACATTGTTGGAAAGTGTTGGACATGGAACATAATTTCAGCATATGCGGTCCAAATTTTACATCATCTCAATTTTTCTAATTTTTTAAAATACAAGTTAAAAAAATACATATGTCAAAACCGACGTGACACTGGTACTGATTAATTAGTACAGTATTACTTGAAATTGAAGTAACTAACATTAGCAGAAATTTGATGAAGTTGAGGGTTGATGTTTGTGAGTCCAGATGAACGATCAAATCCACAAATAAAAAAATCTGAGTAAAAATATTGCTTGCATGACAAAGATAGTTCAACGATTAGTAACGAAGTTTTTCTGGTGCTAGTTTTTGTCCAGGTTTAATATACTCTAAAAAGGTATTAAGACAAATCATAAGATATAGATTTTACAATGAGATTAAAATTGTCATATCAATTTGTTCTTATTTGGTTTTGCATTAGCGCTGCAAGTAAGTTTAGTGAACAGTGTTGCAGTAAAAAGAAAACATGTATATGCAAGTCGGTGGGGACTAGGGGTGTGCATGGTTTAAAACCAACTAAGTAATTTTGGGGAGTATTTGGGACTCCCCACTGGGGACGTTCTAAGTAATTTTGTGCAGAATTAGCACGTTAAGTTGTTGTCTCTTTGGTTTATAAGTTCAGAGGTCGATTCTGCAGGGTTGGCCGCAGCTGATTGAGTATTTGTTCTGTGTTGCATTTTTGGCGAGCTAATCGTTTGGAATGGATATATAGTTGCTGAACGATGTTTTTGGCTTGTTTATTATCAGCTTGCTCTTTCTTCTTAACTGATTTCATTTGATGTATAGGTTAAGAGTTTCCTGGTAATGGTTGCATTGTTGGCTCTTTGATCTGAGACGTCTTCTGTTGATTCCATTGTGCAGGAGTACCTTGTTGCTTGAGATGTTCTGTGATCTAATTTTGTGAATAGTCATTCGTGCAGTTATATGCATCCAATTGCATGAATTGCAATTCTCTCTGGATCATTATTTAGATCAATTGGAGGCTTCTAAGTATTCTGTAATCTGCTGTTAGCTTTGGTTTTAGCGTTTTGGTAGTTTTTAACAGAAAGGGTAATCCTTTTTTTATGGGATTTCAATGAAATTTGGGTTTCTATGAATTTCTTATATGTTGTTTTTTTATGAAATTTTTTATTTGGGATTTCAAGAAAAGCAACAGATGAGTAAAGGATTGACAACTTTGATTGATTGCAAACGATCCTACATCGAGGATCCAGTTTGGTATAAGCGCTTAGAATTTAGCTAACCAACTAATAACATGTTTGATTTTTATCAGAAAAGCTTCAAGCCATAATTTTGAGATTCTGAAATGGATTTAATTAACTGAGAAGCACCTGCATACTATAGCTAAGAGGATTAATATCTCTAGCAGGAATTGCATTTGATGTTACCGAATACATTTGTACAAAGTACAAAACATTAGTTTCATCCCAATCAACTGTTTTAGCAGGTTATTAGTTATAACAACCTCTGAGAATATATCAGATTACAGAATAGCCTTAGCGTCGATGTTTACTTGTTTTCTCCTCCCTTCTCTTTTTCTTATGCTTAGCTTTCTCTTTGGACCTGTGCTTCTTAGAATGCCCCTTGTCCGAGTGGCTTTTATAATGAGATTTTTTACTCTTTTTCCGCTTTTCTTCATGTAGCTCCTCCTCAGAAGATTCATATGACTGCCTCTTTTTCCGTTTTTCTTCATGTATCTCCTCCTCAGAAGATTCATATGATTGCAACGATGGAGGCCTCTGAGGACCATAAATAGCACGGCGTTCCCTAAAATCCGGACTAGTAGAAGGCTCTTCATCAGGATTAGGAGGAAGGTAAGGTCCAGTCTCATCCATCCTTGGACCAATAGCACCTCTGCCTCGCTTCTTCCTGCACCAAAATGGAGTTTCCTCAGCTTTAAAGAAATTAAAGAGAGACAGATTATGAGTAAATAAATAGGTATTTTAGTCCTAGAAACTGTAACAATCAGTTAACTCGGTTCCTCAAATTTGTGACATAGCAATTTAGTCCCTTAAATTTTAAAATATCAATCAATTTAGTCTCTTTTTTTTTCAAATTTTGCACAACAATTTTGAAGGTTTTACACTTGTTTTGATGCAACAAAAGACTATTTAAGTCGATATGTATGTCTTTTATTGGTTTTGATGGCAAGGGCTAGACTGATTAATACTCTTTAATTTAAGACACTATTTTGCTATCGCGTAAATTTGAGGGGCTGAATAGCCAACCCTTATAGTTTCAAGGATTGAAATGTCAATTTACTCGGCAGGAGAAACTTTGAAGGCATACACATGCACATAAAACATCCGAAAGTATAAGAGAGTAATAATACCTTGAGTGTAGAAACTCCTCAAGCTCTTCATCCTTTAAACCTTCTTGAGTATACTCATATTCTTTTTTAGTTGAGCATGAAGCAGAGGCACTAGTGCTTTTATCATCCCCGGTGTGTCTTTCTGCGCTTCTGGATGTGTTATGATCTCTATGCCTTTTGTCATCACTTCTTTTATCTTTTGATGAGCCTGTAACCCGTTTATCTAGCTCGAATTCTTTCTCCCGCGCTCGCCACATTTCATTTACTTCGACAGCTCGATTTGCTGGTAGAAAGCACCAAAAGAAATTCAGTTTCATTAATATAGATAAACTATAAGGTCAACATACAGACGATCATGGTTACTTAAATGTCACAAATATTCAAGAAAATAAGTCCCATGTTTGACACGGGGTGCTTCAATTACATTGTGTTTGAAATGACAAATTTACCCATTTAAGCCCTTGCCGTTACTTTTTGTTTGGATACATTAAAACGAACGGAATAGAGCGGAATGGAATGGAACGGAGTGGAGTGGAATAGAATGGAGCGGAACAATTTTTCCATTCCATTGTTTGGTTATTTCACGATGGAATGGAACAAATTATTCATTCCATTGTTTGGAAACTGGACGGAACGGAATGAGTTGTAAATTATTTATTCCATTTTTATCCTTCTATGAAAAACATTATACAAAGTTAAAATATATTATCTTATTCACCAAAATAAAAACATATTATCTTTAAACAAAAATGACTAAAATTTTATAATTTGTATTAACGATGTTAAATTAAATTAATAAAAAGATAAAAGTATTAATGTTCTTAATTAGAATTAGAATATAATAGGATGGTCAAGTAAAAAAAAAAAATTAACAGGAAAAAAGGGAGAAAAGCAAACGATCAATAACTAATCAGTGTAAAAAGCGAAGAAAATCTTTCTCTTTGAAATAAAAAGTGACGCATGCTTTTGGATAATTGAACTACTATTAGATTCAGAAATTAATGGTGATTTTTTGATAGATAAACGAATTTTTTGGTAGAAGATTCATAAAAATTGTCACTGTGTTGTTATTTCACGTTAGCAATTTTCATAGTCATGAAGCAAGAGTGAACATGCAGATTGAGTGATAATGACAATGCCAATAGAAGAAACACAACAAGTTCGAGGAAAAATGTAAAGAAGACAAGGTTATCTTTGTAATTTAACAAATGAAAAACTAACTTATTGAAGATTCCATCTCATTCCATCCAAATTGGGGGGGTAAACAAAATGAGAGTAAGTGATGGAATGTGATGGAATGTATTCCATTGTGTTCCATTCCATTCCATCCTTTTAATGAATATCCAAACAATGGAATCTTAATTTATTCCATTCCATCCCATTCCACCACATTCCATCAATCCAAACATAAATAAAAGAACATAGAAGCCTTTCCACAATAATTTTTTTTCTTCTTCCCAACCTTCCAGTTAACCAAATAAGAGAAGTTTTTGTAATTCTTTCTTTCCTTTTTCTCTCCATCCTAATTATATATAACCTATAGTTATGAATCCCAAATTAGAACGTGTGGAAGGCAAAACCAAAACTGCTCTAGCCGGATAGCAGATAATGATATGACTGCTACACTTAAAATTTATATTACACATATTTAAGTTATGACAACTCAAAAGTTTAAAAAATAAAAACTCAAAATTGAAGCTATATTCATTTTTGTAATCAATATCATAACAATCAAAGTTATAATTCAATAAAGTTTTCAATAAACGAGCAAGTTGAGGACCTAACCAATAAATGTGAACACAAAAAAGGTTCAGAGGGCAAGATATCTACATCAACAACAACAATCAAGCCTTTCCCCACTAAGTGGGGAGACGGAAAGATATCTAAAAGAAGAAAAGGAAAAAATTAAAAGGTCCATAAAATAGAGGTTACATAGCAGATGAAAGGGAACCAAACCAAGAAAGGCGACTAGAGTAGTAGGTGGGTGTGGAACAGAGGACCTGAAGAAGATCATAGCAGATAGTGCAAGAGTAGAGGTGTGGCTGGAAAACACCAAAGTATGAGTGTATAACCAAGAGGCATGTGTTTTTGTAGAGAACTAAACAAGGGTTTCAAACCTATTGTTTCTTAACAAAAGAACGACAACTCCCCTTTGTATAACAAAAACACTCAAATTGAGAGCAAAATATTCAGGCTTCAAAGTTGCGGCCTCAACTTCATGATTTAATACGATTTCAGCCACTATGGCAACAGCGACAGTGACTACACCGAATAATAATGTGATGATCACTACAGATTGCCACTATGGGGGAGATATTAATAAATAGTAGTAACTATCATCATATCTCATTTTCTCTCTACCTTCCCTAAGCTTCATTTTCTTGCTAGCCATTTTCTCTATGTGTCCGATCAAACCATTAGGTCCCGTTCACAGGATATGATAAGAAATTGGATAGAGACCGGATATGATATTGACAAGATAACACTTATCCTATTATGTGTTTGATGTGCACATGATAACAATTAAGATAACATTATTTTATCATAATAAATGACACAATTGCCCTTTTAATCAATTACATTAATTTTACAAATTTATTCATATTACAGCACCATCAATGGAGAAGAAGAAGACAAAGAATCCAAAAGAAATCCCATCTATACTATGTTGTGTGTCTTTATTAAGGGAAAATTGAAGGGAAAATCTATTGGTCTCCTCATCGACACCATGTCCACCTCAATTTTTTATTTTTTTTTATGCAGTTTCTCTTTGATTTAACAATCTCACGTATATACTTTTTCATCATCATCCTTTGATACTATTTCAATCTTCAATTTCCTTTACGATTGCCTTGGAATTGGGTTTGTTCTTCTTCGTTTCTCTTCAATTTCCTTTGTAGCATATCTAATTTAATTAGGGCTGGATTTGGATTCGATCAATTATTGGAACAAAAATAATGGAAATAGTAAAAAAACGAGAGAATAAGTGGTGAGAGGTTGGAGAACAGTGGAGGACAGAAGATGCAGAGAAGGAGAGGGTTGAGCGATGAGTAGAGGAGAGCAGGAGAGAAGAAAGGTTATGACTCATGGGTATATCGGTCAAAGTAATAAAAGAGTTTCCAATCCTTGGAAAGGATAACTCTAACCCGGCTTATAGTCAGGATAGAAAATACAAAGGTTGATCATGATAGGATTAATAACAGGATTAATGTATCATATCTGATTGATGCGTCAAACGAAAGATATGGGTAGGATATGATAGACTTATCATATCCTGTCTGTTTATCCTAACCATCAAACGGACCCTTAGTCACAATTCGTGCTTTGGCTTTGCATGACACTGCATGTACTCGAGTCATATTGGCTTATTGTGATAGTACCTATATTGAAATATCATATAAATTATTTTTAAAGAAGACTAAAGACACTAGTGAGAAGAATGGCCGCTTCAAATTAACTCAGACCAACCCTTGATTTTTTGCACAAAACCAAAAAGAAGTGAATAATGATCTCTTTATGTAAGCAAAAAAACAAAACAAGCCCATACGTCCTATGAATCTCTTTTTAATATATCGAAATATTTGATTATCTTGAATAAGCCACAGATACACTATAAGAACTGTTTGAAACTCAAAGGGCATACCAAGCATTCACCGAATGGATCAAAAGACAGGTCTATAAAAATATATTTTTCATTTCTCATATAATGATAAAACTTTCAAAGAACAACGGCAAAGAAACAGACTGATTAAATCTATAAGTATATTTCCAGTTTCCATATAACGATAAACCTTCATCGAACACACCCATAAAACATAGGACAATATAGAGCAATAATAACCTAACTCTATCTAAAATCAGCGAGTAAGGAAGAACCTTGTTGTACCCCACGTACGGTAGCAGTGAGAAAACGTGAGTTCGGCCGACTCCTTACATTAGGCTTTTGAAGATAAGCCAGAACACCTTCTTTTTCAGACTGCCGCCGCAATTCAGCTGCTTCCCTCATAAGCATAGCAGCTAATCTGTTTTCAGTCTCCAGATCCATCTAATCATATTGGCCAAAAACAAAGTCAGAAAACCCTACAAAGAAATACCTTTCTCTATTTCAAATTGTATCCAAATCCCATAGACATTTAGGCTATAATAAAAAGTAGCACACAAGTATTAGGGCTTGTTTAGATTGACTTATTTCAGTTTATCTACTAACATAAGTTTTGTGAGACTGCTTGGAAGGACATATTAAAACAGCTTATGTCATTGTTCATAAACTAATTTCAGCATATTTTCATAAGTTCTCTAATATAACTTATAAAAACAGCTTATAGCTTATATCAAAACAATTTAACTTCCTTTTATCTTTTGCTACAGAAATAACTTATATACATAAGCACTTATATACATAAGCACTTAACATGATAAGAACTTGTGCAATAAGCTGAAAAAAATTTGTTTATCCAAACAGGGCCTAAATATGATTCAATAAGGTTGGATCCCCAAATTCCCATAAAAGAAAGACATCAGCATATTGATGAACCATGATGATTATTACACAGAAAAACTATAGCATAGTCATCTACATGATGAATTCAAACCAAAGAGAAAATAAAAAACAAAAATTTAAAATTGAACCCAGAGAGGGGTTTGAGCTATTCATACCAAAGGGTGCAAAATCATACATTTCATTAAACCCTAGAATTCTACCGTTATACGAACTTAATCAAAGCTATAAAGGATGAAAATTGAAGCGAATTAAGATATGAAAGTAAATAAAAACTAATTTTTTTTTGCAGATAGAAAGAATTAGAGGCGAATTAAAACACCAAAGTTGAAATTGATGAAGACCCATTAAAACAGGGAAGAAAAAGATTCGAAATTGAGAAGAAAAAATTCGTCGGAAAAAAGCTTACTTTGTCTCTGTCTACGGTGGCACCGTCGGAGGGATCGGTGTTCTCTTCAACGCTCGTTATTCAAAAGCTTACCAGAATTTTATATCTATATATAAAAATTCTTATATTGTTTAAAAAAAAATCTTTTATATATTTTTTATCATATTTATTATCAAATTTCTAAAAAAATAATATTTATTATCAAATTCTTCATTTTTTATATTTATTTATACTTATACTTTTTTGAGAGAATTTATACTTATATTTATACATTTCTTAAAAAAAAAACATATATTTATACCGATAAACAAAGGAAATACTTTTTTTAGCAAACAAAAATAAATTATATTAGCACATGGAACAAAGTAGTCTACTTACTAGCACAAAGTGTGCTTAGAAGAGCAGAGCAAGAGTACAATAACGAATCCCTAGAGTAAAAAGAAAAGACATTAAACCAATCTTCAAATAAAATAGGGGTTGCTGTCACCACATATTGTAACCAAAAGGAAAACAAACATCATTGTTTTTAGCCAATCTAAGATAGCCATTTTAACTTTATCTAGAAGCTGCATAATTGATTTATCCTTATTGGAGAAAATCATGCTATTCCTTTCATTCCACAACACTCAAACAGTGCAAAGTCATATAAGTTGCAAAAAAGAACGACTAGATTTAAAGCCACATGAAGAGTAAGCAAGCTGAGTAAAATGATCCATAATATGTTGGGGATCCACTGAATGCGCACCAATTCATGCATTTACATGTTGTCAGAGAACTCCGAAAATAGGACAATAGATGAAAAGGTGATCAGCTTATTCATAATGACCACAACCAGAAACACACCACTTAGACTCGTTTGGAATAATGTCGTGACGTACCAAATTATCCTTTGTAGATAATTTGTTGCGTAAAAGACGCCATGCATAAATCGAAATCTTAAGAGGAGCAATTTTATACCAAACATCCTCGGATGCTTCATCGTGAATATGCATCTCCTGCCTCATAAGCATTTAATACACTCCACGTAAGATATAATCATCTCCCCTATTATGACGCCACTGCCAAACATATGTAACAATATCCTCCAAAGTAATATTAGCAAGCAAAGACCTACACTCCCCCAATAGATCCTCCTCCCAAGTTAACAAACGCCTCTGCCACCCCAAGCATCCCATTCTTCACCCCCAGCCCAAGGAATACATCTCTGCCACTGTCATGTCCTTATGAACAGATTAATCAAAAAGACGCCTAAACCTCTCCCATAATGGAACCGACCCCACCCAACAATCAGTCCAAAAATAAGTAGTAAAACCATTACCAACCGATCTCTGAATGCTCTCCTCAAACCACCTCCCACCCTCACCACCAATCTCCTCGTGGATCTTCATAATCTCCTTCCACTAGGCGGAACCATCCTTCCCCCTTCTTTAATGTGTCCCCTTTCCCCACCGCAACGAGAGGATAACACCTTAAACCACAATCCATCCTTATCCACCAAACACCTCCAACATCATTTACCTAAAAATGCCATATTAAATTCCTTCAACCGTCTCACCACAAGCAACCTAACTCCTTAGAGTTCTAGTCAACCCAAGCAATTTTTCTATGGTCCTCACCCCCACCCAAAATATTTATATTTAAAGATTTTTTTAAAACTATTTTATCATTTTAATTTAAATATTCATTAACAAAAAGTTAAATCTCATTACTTTAAAAATAAGTTAAATCTCATTAAAATAGTAACATGAACAATCCACAATATGTACAATATTGCACAACATTGATCGGTTGGTTAAGTAAAGTAAAACTTGAGAGAGAATCAAAATACAATCCACAATATGTACAATATTGCACAACATTGGTCCATTGGTTAAGTAAAGTGAAACTTATGAGAGAGAATCAAAATTTAATCGCAATTTAACTTGTTTCTAAAGGAGGGGTGAATTTTTTTAAACTCCAATCTAAACATTTAATCGTAGATTAATCATCGTTGATTAAACAATTGTAGCTTGTGAAAATATCATACCTAGCAACAACGTTGCACTAAACATCCTTGAATTTAATCATAATTTCAAAAGAAAAATTGAGGAACATTAAATTTGATCTAATCGTAATTTAAATTTGAAATCAAATCTTATATTTTGAAATAATCCTATCAAATGTTTTTATTAAAAAATATTCATAACTTTTTTTTAAAACCAAAAAGAAGTAGTTAGCAAAGTGCTAGACTACCAAAATATTATAAAGCAAATGGAAACAAGAACAAAGGATGGGGAAATAAAACCAAAAACCTCCTTAAAAGTTTACAAATCAAAATTCAGGCATATTAGTTTTGTTTTTTTGCTAAAGAAGTAGTGATACAATTATGAGCAGTTAACCAAACCACAAGGTTGTTAAGGGGACAAGCCTAGGTTAGCTAAGATATCTACACCACTGTTACCTTCCCTGAAAACATGAGTTGCTATAAAATTCATTGAAGATATGATTCTCATGCAATTACCCCAACGGTTTCTTAGCTTTCAAGGAACCAAAGATTTCTTTTTAATGGCATTAATGACCAATGCATAATCACATTTAAGCCAAAGGTTCCTCCAATAGTATTGATTAGTCAGCTCAATTGCTCTAATAGCACCAAAAAGCTCAGCCTGAAAAGCACTCCCATAACCTGTATTCATAACATTCACATAAAAAAAACCTAAAAATCAAATTAAACTAATTGTAGAATGAGTAAACTCCCCTTCCCCCATTAAAAACTCTAATTACACAATCCTCCCTCTTATTTTTTGAAATATATACTTCCCTTCTTTTCGGATGAAGTAAAAATATATAGTAAGTATATTATTCTTCCTTAAAAGATGTTTGAATTATAATTATATCCCTTAAGAATGACAATCATATCATCGCGTTTAGACGATTATATCCCTTATGAATATAACGATTTAAAATATAAATTAATTTTTAAATTGCCATATTTATATGCTTTAGTAACTTTTCTAAGAAAATAAATTTAAAACTATATGTTAATGATTTTTTGTAGGGGAAAACTATATGTTAATGATATTGTGAATTAAAAATAGAGAACATACATTCAAATTTTGATTATTTTAAAATAGACACATAATACCATTTTTCTCTACATTTTGTATATTAGATTTTCCTTAAAATTATAATTATTTTTGACAAATATTAAAAAAATTATTTATTTTTAAGGGAAGGAATCATACAGTTTAACATAAGAGATAAGATATATGTAATTTAAGCTTCTTTCAAGTTGAGGGAAGTTTGAATTTTCCAATAAATTTTGCATAAGATGAGAGGAGAATGTATAGTGTTTAACATAAAAGAGAACAATAATGTAATTTAGGTGTCTCATAAAAAAGAGTGTAATCCACTCTTCTAAATATTATTCTATTCTAAAAAAGATCGATATTCAATATATTAATATCTAAAAAAGGAGTGTTTAATACATTTTTTAGAATAATGATTTATTAAACGAGGTCAAAAATGTGTTTAAGTATTGTAATAACAAATCTTTTTATCTGAAAAGGTAAAATAATAACAAATATTTTTCCTTAAAAAATAAAGGGGTAATAGGTCTTTACCCCCCTGTAATATAGGTCATTTCCGGTTTTCCCCCTTGTAAAATTATTTTTTTGATTTACCCCCTGTAAAAAATTAGAATAAACAATAAATGGTCATTATTTTACCTTAATTTTATATGTAGGCAAACTAAAATATGTTGAATTCAAACATAAGAAAATAAGTACATGCGTTAGCGCAGTAGAAAGAGCGGACAGACGGGCATTATCGTGCCCGTCTTTCCGCCAGTAGTAGAGCTACTGCTCCATCTGAGAAAACACCACCAAGACTCAAATAATCAAAACATGCTTGTCTCATTTTCTTGCTAGCTGGATCAGTGGATGCACAAAACACCTTGTGCAGTGGCTATGTTGCAAAACACCTAAGATAATATGTCCATGGTGTAATATGGAAGATTGCAATTCTCTAGTACCAAACCTACAAAATGAGATGGTACATCAACCAGCAGAGATAATTTTATTATTATGTTAATAATCAAATTAAGAATTATTAGCATTAAAATAGAAAGTCGTTGGTCAAGTGAGAGTAACTTGCACTCGTTAGGAGGACATGAAAAAACCTGGGATTAAAATTCTAGTGGAGTTACCCACATAAGAAGATTGAGTACTAAGGGATAAAATTGTGTTCGAGATTAGTCAAATTAATCATTAGTTTTATAATTGGTCTAAAAATATAATGTTGTGGAGATATTTTAATGAATTCATTTAGGTGTCAAAGACCTTAATTACGGTACGTTTTAAAATTGAATAAAAATGTAAATCATATAATTTTTTTAAGTTGACATGTAAATCACTTAGGTTCTATTAGATATGTGACAGTTCCTTCTAATCTTACACTGCACAAAATTATGATGAAACTATACATAAGAGAACATATAAAGGAAGAATTCAATATAAACTTTGAGTTTTTTTCAAAAATGAAAGCCTAATATATGAATCGACCATTGTGAAAGCCCCTTAAATATTATTTTTTTATCCCTCCGGTAATTGACATATTTTAGTCCTCCGGGAGATAATTCCCGGAACTTTCGGGATGTATCTATCATACATATACATTAGGGGTAAAACAGTCTTCCTAAGAAAACTTTCAAACCATTCGGCATGTATCTACCAGACGTATATATTTATATTAGGGATAAAAACAGAATTTTGGGGGTCTAAGAGATATTGAGGGGCCTAAAAAGAAATCATCTACTTCTATCATGCCCACCAAGCCTAGTTGTGGGATTGAAAGAGTCATTTGGTCTCGGGTCGAATCCAACCCAAACCCAATTTCAACTCAAAATGACGAAAAGAACCCTTGAATACCGTTTCTTTCTTTCTTACCAGGCTGTCTGAATCGTAACGGCTAGTTACACGGGACTTTTAAAATTCTTCGAAGAATCTAAACTTGTTATTACAACAGCAACAACGTTTTTGCTACCAAAACAAAAACAACACTGTTACTGTAACGCTCTTCTCTTGCTAACAAAATAATGTCAGAAAACCGATTCTTGCCTATAATTGAAGAAGAGGAAATTGAAATTGATGATGATTTTTACGAGAAGATCCAAGCACCTAAGTTCGTCGACCTCACCAAACCTGATAAACGCCGTCCTGATGATGACCGTCACTGGTTCTGCGCGCGCTTTGGTAATTATTTTTTTTATTTTCCATCTATGAAAAGCACTGACACAGACACCGGACACATGACATGTGTCTGACATTGGATATGTCTGTTGGTGTAGTGTTGTAGATGTTTTCATTTTGAAATCACAATTCTTGTTGATAATTGGAACTCGATTATCAGGATGTGACCAAAAGCATGAAGAAGAGTTTGATTCTGAAGCAATTTACAAGAATTTTGTTCTTCGGGTATGTTCTAGACTTCTAGTTTTATTCATTTTGGTTTTGGTCATAAAAAGGATTAATGTGTAACGAGTATTTCTCAAATTTGTGTTGGATTTTCAGGTTATGGCAGCTAGAAGTCCCAATGTCCGGCTAAGAAAAGCCTTGAATCGAAGAGAAAGAGAAGCGAGGTAGCCAACTATTAACACTCCTGTTTTCTGAACAGATTTTTCAAACAATTTCTTAGTATAGTAAGTAAAGTTGGGATTTTGAAAAGGGTTTTCAAATGCAATCTAGGTTATGTTTGGATAAACAGCTCAATTAAGCCCTTTAAGTGTTAATCATATAAGTGCTTAAGTATAAGGCTATAAGCCATTTATATGACAAAAGATGAAATAAAGTCAAATTGTGTTCATATAAGCTATAAGTTGTTTGCATAATCTATCCTATAGAGCTTATGGAAATAAGCTGAAAATAGCCATGAACATGCCATAAGTGGTTTCCATAAATTCTCGCAAAAGGTATAATAAGTGTTTATGTCGGTAGATAAGCTCAAATAAGTCAATCAAAACAAGCCGCTAGTCATAAACAATATCAAGAATCTTGATATGATTGGACTAAAAATCTTGTGTAGTAGAGCCTTTAAAGTGACAAAGTTTTTCCATGTTGTTATTTTTCAGTTCGAATTTGAAGTGCCCCAATACTGCTCCTGCAAAGCCAAGGATGTCAAGAATGGATTTCATTTCCTCCTTGTCACACAAGGTGACTGAGAATAAGGTGAAAGTTGTCAAACCTCTTTCTAAGGTTGCTGTAACCCCAAAAGCCAAGGTGAAGCAATCACCCTCCGTGAGTAAGGCTTTGACCACTCCAAGGAATCAAAAGAAGGTTTCTAATTTGGAACAGTTTAGAAGTGTTCAGAACAAGAAATCAATGACTGTTGCTGTGTCAAAGCCTAAGAGCAGGGTAGTGGCCAAGGCATTGGTTTTTAACTCACCAAAGAAGGTGGCTGGGACGAAGAGTTCTGTGGAATTGAAAACATCGATGAAAGCATTGTGTTCTGCAATGAAGAAGCTTGAATTCAATGGAGTGAAGAAGAATGGAGAAGGATGTAACAACTCATTGCCAGTGTGTTCCTCTAGAAAGGTGCAATTTAAGGGACGAGAAGTTAAAAGCCGTGTGTTTGATTCATTGTATTCTAGTAATCGAAATGAACCAGAAAATAACACTGTTAAATGTCTAAAAGAGAAGAAAACGAAAGTTATGGAGAAAAACCATGTTCCTTTGCCACATGAAAGTGACTCTAGTGAGTTGGAGATGGAAGAAAAATCAAGGAGTAACTCTCTAGAAAGAGGAGAGAGTTCAGCTCTAACTTTGTCAGAAGCTTCCAGAGATGATATTACCTCACTGTCAAGTTCAAAAGAAGAAGAGAAGAGCTCAGTTCTAACTCTATCACAAGCTTCTGGAGATGATGTTACTTCACTATCAAGTTCGAACGAAGAGAAGAGTTCAGTTCTAACTCTGTCAGAAGTTTCTAGAGATGACATTAACTCACTGTCAAGTTCGAATGACGAAGAGAAGAAAACTATTGAAGAGCGTGAAAATGAAGAGAAAAAGGTCACAGTCTCTCAAAAGGGAAGAATTCCTGAAGCCAAAAAGAGAAAGGCTGTAGGAAGTTCAATGTCTTCTGATGATAAAGAAAATGAGATTCAACTTAATGAGAATGATGACAAGGAAAACTCTTCAGCGCCTTGTGAGAATATGTAAGTAATTTGATTTGTCTCAAAATATGTTTTATTCTGGCTCTTTTGTGCTTCTTAAACTTCAAGTAATCATTAAAAATTTGTGGCAGCAGAGATGTGAGCACCATCAATGACGGGTCCAAAAAGAACATTCTTGGAAGCAAGAAGGAGGATGGAAAAATGCACAAGGTTTGGCCTAGTTTAGAATCTCACTGATGTTGTTTCAGCTTCCCACCTACTTCATTGATAATCTTTATGACCTTGACACAGAAATCTACATCGACAACAACTAGTTCTCAAGTTGTAAAATACAGAAAATTAAAGCCTACAAATCCTAAACCGTTTAAGTTCAGAACTGATGTAAGTAAGGGCTTCTGTTCTCATTGGCTTATTTAGTTTAGAAAAGAGTTACAATAATCTAGTGTGTGATTTATGTTATATTGTATGGTGCAGGAAAGGGGAATTCTCAAAGAAGCAAAGCTGGAGAAAAAAATCACATCACCCTTGAAAGAAATCATTGCTACAGATGGCAATGCAATAAAGAAACATAAGAATGTAAGCGATTAAGTTTCATTGTGAACCTCAATCAACCTTTCATTATTTGTTTTTGTATATCTAAAAATTTGCTCTTTCTTTTATCTTCCTTTCAGAAGAATGAAACTTGTACAGCACGAAGTGATCAAGACAATTATAGCAGTAGCAGCGAGAATTCAAACCGAACAACTCAACAAAATCAAACTGTAAGTTAATGCACATGAGGTCCTGCTTATTGCTAAGCCCCTGAATTACTGCTTGATTAATGTATGGTTTTTAAAGACAGTGGCTGAAACTTCCTCAAAATTTTGTGTAGGGAAACATTCATAGTGACAACAGCTACAACAGCAAAGTGCAACTTAAATTATCTGCTAAAACACCTAACAGAAATCCTGGTTCTAAACTTCAGAAACATATTGATCTGGATGAAAATTTCAAAAGAAAATCCAAAATGATTCAACGTAATGTTGTGATGCCTCTAAGGTTGGAAATTTAAGAATAAAGCTTCATATTTTCAATCTATTATAATATGGTCTTTGAAATTGGAAATTTACTAATAAAAGTGTATCTTGCAGTGTTTTGTCAAAGAAGAAAGAAAAAGTAGTTCTTGCAACGGCTTGTAAACTAGTTGTCATTACTGAAAAGCATTCAGACACTGTAAAACCAAAGGAAATAACAAAGCCACGTAAAAATGATGCATCTTGTTTGCAAGGAAGGAGAACTTTGACTGTCCCAAAGGAACCAAAGTTTCATAGTCTCCATGTGCCTAAGAGCTGCACCACCAGGAAACCAACTTTGATATGAATGTAGTAGAGCTTGGTGAAGGGAGGGTGTTGTTCAATATGATCATTGAATTTTGTTGAGTGGTTTTGGTATATTGAAGAAAACGGTGTTTGTTGTTGTAACCTGCTAAATATATGACTATTTTTTATACTGCTATCCTGTATTAGCTTCATTCATTCATATACGAGGTTTGTAATGATAATAACAAGTTCTGTAATTGGGCAAAAAAACAAAAACATTTAATTTGGTTGCCTTCTATTTCAATCAAAGAGTAATTTTTTAAGCTTAGTTGATTTCAATAGTCATTAAAACTCAAATGTATGAGTGATCCAAACCACCACCAACACAAAGCTGGGATCACAAGCATTGAAATTCTTGTGTATTTCTGTTATGACAATGATGAAGTCAACTTTTGCAATCATTGAACTGAGTTGTGTAAGATCGATTTGATTCATATACAAGGTTTGTAATGATAACAAGTTTGTAATTGTGCAAAAAAAAACATGTAATTTGGTTGTCTTATATTCAAGGAGTAACTTTTTACGCTTAGTCGATATCAATAACACTAATGAATGATCCAAACCACCACACAAAACCGGGATCACAAACATTAAAATTCTTGTGCATTCTGTTGTGACAATGATGAAGGCAACTTTTGCAAAACATGGGCGTCACAATTTATTTCCTTACAGACATAAGGATGAATCTGATTAGTCTCCAACCAACTGCACCTTTTGTTTTTACTTGGTTGTCCACTCACTTTAGTCCCCTTTATTCTTGATTTTGTTTTTCAATTTCTCATTTGCTGCCACAAGTTCAGCAGCTATGCCTGGTTCATTGGCGGAATGTCCTGCATCTGAAACCACCTGTATTTCATAGTATGATTCAGTAACTTAACCATGTTTTGCTCAAGATTAACTGGAAACTTTCCTCTTGAAAAGAATAAACAACAAAACAGTCATTTGGCATTCAATTAAAAGTAACATATTTCACTGTAGAATGACTTAAAATCTCTGTTCGGAAATTTCATAGATAGTTTAACATAGCATGCAGAAAAATATCGTGAATTTAAGCGAGACTAATGACCAAAAGCAACACTCTCTTCTTACCCGAAAATCTGCCTCTGGCCAAGCTTTATGAAGATCCCAGGCTGACATCATAGGGCAGCAAACATCATATCTTCCCTATAAAGTAAAGATTGAAGATCATAAGAATCTGAATTTCGATGGAATAAGATGGAGCATGAAGATCACAAGAGTCTGAATTTTGATGGAATAGGATGGAGCAAAAGTGATTTACCTGCACGATTGTGGTGTTGATATGCCTTATTTTATCAACTCCGTCTAACAAGAATGAATCGGATGAAAAGAATCCCTTGTTGACGAAATAGTGGTTTTCAATCCTTGCAAATGCCTGATAGAAAAAAATATCCTTTGACATCACTCATAAGTCATCATGCAAGTTAAAGAATCTCAATTATAAAAAAAAAATTGAAAGGAATCTCAATTATAAATTATGAAGGGAAAGAATTGTAGACTTAATATATTTTTAAAAAGGAAGAGAAGAAAAACCCCTATTCTTCCACTTATACTGCGGCTTTGTTTGGCAACACCGATAAACTAACTTATATAGCTTATGTGACCTACCTATAAGCTTGTTTGACCAAAATAGAGGAGTTTATCTTATAAGCTTGTTTGACCAAAATAGAGGAGTTTAGTAAACGAGCTTGTCTCAGTAGCAAATGGCTTTTCTTGGGAAGCTAATTTAAATGTCATTTCAGCTTATAACTATATTTTTTTTCTATCTGTTTTACAATTTAACTTGGGATGCATGACTTTAAAATTATCTTTGTCATCATTAAATGATAGAAAAGTATCTACAAATTGCCTAAGAAAGCGAGGGGCTCTTAACAATTAAGCATTAAGATGTAGAAAGAAGGGCAATGCATATGCCTTAAGGGTACAAATCCTGGTTTGTCAAATTCTTTTCCTCATTTTAGAGAAGAATAATCTGCAGTTGTCACCACTGCTATTTAGTGTCAACCTAGAGAGATCATAGAACATTAACTATTTCTTTACAGGGGGATTAAAGGTTTTCCGCAAACATGGCATAATTCAAGACCACATAAAAAAATACCGTGTACTAAATTTATATGCATTACAAATCTATAATATCCGTGCCTTAAAATTGTTAGAATCACACAAGAAAATTGTAGCATTATTAATTTATATGAATTGCATTTGAACTGCAAACTTTTACAAGCAACACCATACCATTCTCAAGACTGCATATCGGGAAATCAATAGAAATTAGAAATAGAGAAGGGCTTTATGACAGAATTTTAAGAACGATCAGCCACAGCATTTTATCAGCCAAAATCCATGTAATTCCTCATTTGATAAACTTACCAATGAAAAGTAGTCATCGTCTCCTCTTTTGACGTTATCTTCATTTGGACGAAGATGAGTAGTCATCATTTCCCATTTGGTCCATGCTCTAGCGGCAGCATACTAAGAACAAAGATATAGGTATGTAATCAACAAAAAATATTTTGGCAGGATTTAGAAACTGGAAACAAAAAAGAACAATTCATGACCAATCCTTTTTACATTTTTAACGAAGAGATTGGTCCCTGAATCCCTATCCCCTCAATTAAAAAGAAAAAAATCCATCATTTAAAAATTAAAATGGCATTAAACTTGTCAATATACACAAGAAAAGCACTCTGATAATCCAGTCAAGTACATTAACAATTTAATATAAAAGCTTGATATTCGTCAAATCAGATACAAAGACCTATTGGTATTGGTAACTGGTAAGGATAAACTTTTAAACTCCTTCAATTATCCTCAACTATACGTATGATGTTCCTATTAGTGTTCACGCCAATAGCTGTGAGTAATAGCCTTGACACCAAAATAACATTTAAAATAAAAAATAAAAATAAAAAGCATTATGACTGTCGGGGGAAAATGAAGGATAGCTCAGAAACCAGACAAAAGAGTCACCTGAGTTTCGATATCATCAGAGTTTAATCTCTTCTTATAAGCATCAATGAAACATCCTCTCTCCTTTTCTGGAATAAGATCTCTGAATGGCTCCCAAGCTGGCATGAGAAAAATGCACAAACTATTAACCACTTAAAGTCATGATTTTTTTAAGAGGTAGAAAAGCCATGGATCACAATCAAATCAATTATGAGATTATGCAAAGCTACAATAAAAATACCAAACTAACAACAAAAAAGAATAAAATAAGTTAAATTATCATAAACAATGCTTCTTTCTCACATTCCTCATGAAAATAATTTTAGTTCTCACATGCAAAGAAACAGATATAACCTAAAGCTCCAGGCTTATTCTATGTATCAAACAAGTCAAAAATAACTTTACATTTTAAAAGGAAGGCTTATTATGCACGACAATTACTCAAACTTAATTCACTAAACAAACAAATAAAACATAGTTTAATACCATCAGGGTATATTGCAGCAGCACCACCCTCATAAAACCAATCAATCTCTTTCTTCCTTAAAAGGAAGATTCCCCTGAGGACGATGCCAGTAACCTTGTAACAAAATAATAAAATATATTAAAAAGTGAACAACATAACATGGAGAAAACTCCTTAATTACAGATTACACATCTTCAACTATTAAAAGTTAGACACATGTTTTATATAATGTAAAAGAAGGCGATGAAAATTAAAACATGTTACACACCTTGTCTGGGTGAGATTGGCTGTATGCAAGAGCAAGTGTGCTTCCCCAAGATCCACCAAATACCTGTATATTATATTATATTATATTAAATGAATCATAAAATCATATACCGGTACATAAGAATCTTAAAATGTATGTATGGTGATAAACAACCAGAGGTGAAAGATGACCTGCCATTCTGGAATCTGCAAATGCTCTCTTAATTTTTCAATGTCATCAATAAGGTCCCATGTGGTGTTATGCTCTAAGCAAGCATGGGGTGTGCTTTTCCCCGCACCTCTCTGATAAAGAGAAAATAAGTAATTCCCAAGAGCTGGAGTCACAATTATTATACACCACTCTAGAGTTTTGAAACTAACCTGATCAAAAAGTATGATTCGGTAAAATTCAGGATCGAAAAATCTCCTATTGCTAGGGGAAGTTCCCCCTCCGGGGCCTCCATGTAGGAATACAACTGGCTGCCAGGAAAGTGTTTATAAAATTATGGATCAATATTTTTTAGTATATAGAATAAAATGCATAAAATCTAGGGATAAGCGGCCCGAGTAATCCAGGCTAGAGCTAGATCGGAAGATAAGTAAATTCTGCCCAAAGATTGTTCCAGCCGAGATCGTTCTGGCCCAGAATATTTCGGTTTTTCAAATTCGCACCCATAAAAACATGAGCCACCACAGATGAACAACACATAACAAATTCCAATAAAATAGTCTACGGAATTTATCATATTAAATTCTACATAATGCTTAATGGAACGATTCAAAATTACAGTTCATTCATAGCAACAATAAACAATCCACATATAACCATTATATAACAGTGCCTCACATTCCAGTCTTCAATCAATATACACACACAAAAGCCTACTCCATAAATAAAAATCAAGAAAAGTTTAAAACTTTGTTATTAAAAACTTGGAATGGTTTATCACCAATTTAGTCTCTGAAATTGTAGGTGCCGGGCAATTCAATCCCGGACATAGATGAAATTTCAAAATGACCCCGAGAACCATAATTAATTGAATGTAATCACATGGGTCGGTCTTGGTGTACTTAGAGGATAATTTTGAATTTTAGGTATTTTCAACACTAAATTGACAATTGACTCTAGAAATATACAACTACTTACATGGCCAGTTGGATTTCCAGATTGCTCCCAGTAAATAGTGTGAAGATCTGAAACCTTCAAAAAACCAGTGGTATAGGGTTCAATATCTGGGTACAAATTTGTGTTGACTGGTGAAATTTCTTCTTTCTGTGAAGCCATCAAAGAAGTAGTAGGAGGTACTGAGTGAATTTGATTATGATGATGATGAATGTTTTGCACACCAAAAACCAAGTTCTTTCTCACTGCATGTAGAAATAAAAAAAAATCAGAAGAAAGAGATTAAATGAATGAATCCAAACAAAGCCTTAGAGAGGAGGAAGTTACCTGAAGAAGAAGAAGTGATTTGGTGAGAGAATTGTAGTAGCTGTTGAGAGGTGAAAATTAGGGAAGTTGAAACTGAATATGTAGTATTAGTTGTTGAGAATGGAAGTGTACCCAAAACAAAACCCAACTTCATTCTTTGTTACTCACGTTTTTCCTATTATTGCTTTTCGGTTTTGGGTTTGGTAGTGCCTACGTAAATTTCACATGATTGTACTGGTCATCTTTGTAAATTCTTATTTTTTTTATCATACCTCTTTGTCCTTTCTTCCTTTCAATTTTCAAATGCTTATGAGTTTATGAGTTGGTTAGATTGTAATTTTGGTCCCAAAAGTTAGCAATTTTCTTCCATCCACTTTTAAAATAACACTTTTGATCCCTAACTTTAGTCTTCTTTTTTTAAAAGTGACTAGAAGAATCTTCAATGGGGTTCCTTACTTAACATGGATCATTTATCGTTAAGGATCCTCTATTGGAGAAGAAAAATGAGTCGAGCAATTATATAAAGACTCTCTCTCTCTTGGACAAGTAACGGGTTTCACATGTAAAAGAAGTAATAAAATATGTACTCGTTGATCACACTTGCAAAAGAAGTAATAAATTAATTTGAGGAATGCTAGCAACACATATTCTAACACACATTTTTCAACACACTCTTTATGATTGGTTAAAATTCACATGGGTTCCACCAAATCATGTGGGTTCCATATAAATTTTGTGGGTCCCATGTGAATTTTAGTCAATCAAAGAGAGCGTGTTGAAAAGTGTGTGTTAGAATGTGTGTTACTAGTATTTCTCAATTATTTTTGTATAATGATGTAAAGTTAATGAGACATGTTTAAGTACTTTTCATTGGAGTTCTTTAATGTATTGACATTGGAGTCATTTTGTCCTTGATAGGTACTTTCATTAAAAAATTATAAATAAATGGTGTGTACACGTGAGGTCCATTTAAGATGTCTCTATTAGTGGACTACCATTGTGGATGGTCTAACATGTCCACCACCACCATCATCATCAGCTTCCACCTTCTCAATCACATGATCCTCTTCACATCTCTGATCCCAAAGATCAAAATGATTAAACCCTCCTACGACGACTCAGTGCTTGTGTAGGTGGAAAATCCAGGTCAAATCATGGGTCATCTTGGAGATTCGAATCTAGGAGAACCCATTTGAATATTCCATGACGAAGGCAGCAATTTCATTATACCAAGTTGCAAGTTTTTCAAATAAGTCACTGTTTCATTCACAAAACCCATATACAAACCTTCCCAACGAACGTCGTGTGACCCTGAGTTGCTCCGACGAAGAATGAACGGAGAATCAACGATCAAAGAAGGCAGCGAACGACAGCGGACAAAAAGCTGATGATGAAGGTGGTGGACAGTGGCTAATGTTGATGGTCAATGGCGGTTTGTCGCAAGGAGGAAGGGGAAGGAAAGTGGCAGACTCTAACAAATCAACTTCTCATTAAATCAACTTTTTTGATTTTTTTGATTTTTAAAAATGGGATGTGCCAAATGGCATACTCAAATTCACTATGTCACCTATCATAGTGTGCCTTAATGGCACAGAAGTGGAACCCATAAAACCATCTTCCGTCGCGTTATGAGTTCCGACTTCCAACAAACTTATTGTTGCAAGAGAAATGTGACCTCCACCGCCACAAAATGGCTTCCTTTCTTTCCTACCGAATTGGCACCCATAAGAAAATGTCATAGATTGTTGTTTTAAGAGTTTTTTTTACCATTGGTTTAACGTTTGTCTTTCAAATGTTTTTTTACTTCTTTAAAAAAATGATTTTTTTTACAAGGGACTTTTAAATGTTGGTGAATGTATTTAATATTTTTTTAAAAGAAAGTGTATTTATTGTTTTACAATTTTCTATAAATAGTAGTATATATATTTGTAGAAATATTTAAAACTTTATATTACAGACTCTGACATTAGTCATCTAAAATACTCAAATTCAACACTTTTTAAAGGTTTCCAACTATTGCATAACCCGAGCTTGAGCATGAGCACAACCAAAGCCGCAAGTTAAGGTGGAGGAAGCGGAGGTGGAGCATGAGGAGGCACCACCACAACAGACAGTGAAGTCATATATTGATGCCTTGGTATGTTAGTCCTGTCACTTTACGAGGGATGTGTGGCTAGATGGATACGAGAAGGAAATGTTCAATATATCCATTTTTATTCTGATTCATAATTTTTATTTCTTCTAATTTAATTTCTTGTTTTTTTTTCTCGTTTTTGTGACATGCCAAAATGTGTCAGCAACTCAGTGAAGATTTGTCGTCTCAATACTCCAAGTGAAATGCGATTCATGTTCGCCATCACATCTAAGGGATTGGAAGACCTTTCTTCCATGGGCTACGCGCTGATTTACCATAGCCTCTTGTCGACATTTTATGTGAGGTGGCACTCGGGGATATAAGCTTTCATATTTCAGTTAAGGAGATAATATTAGTTTATTATTATTACTATTACATATTATTCTTATTAGTGAATTTATTGTTTGATATTATTAGTTAAATTATTCACAATTATTGAATTATATGTAAGGAGAAAATAGTTGTGTTAGCTAGTAGGTTAAAGAACGGGTGAAAAATAATGTTTTGAAAAAAAATAGCGTTTGTTGCAAAAATAAGAAAGTAGAGTACAAACAGATGTGCATTAGTAAAACTGGTTAGAAAAGAGGTGTTAGTAGTAAGTTGAGTAGTGATTTAGATAGAGAGAGGTGTAAGTAACAAGAATGTGTAGTTACAAAAGAATAGTAACCAATTTAGGGGTGCAGATAGTGAACATGTTAAGAAGATTATGTTAGAAAATTAAACCCAAGTAGTGTCTATAAATAGAGGGGAACATTAGAGAATTATGATTAGAGAAAAAGAAAGGAGTTGAGAGAAAGCAAGAGCATGCTAAGATTTTGGAGGAAAGGAGGCAAATGAAGCATAGAGAGAAAATTTATGGAGAGATTTATCCGTATAATTCATTGTCGTTGCTAATCATCGTTAAGGTAAGTGAGTTTAATTCAATCTAAGAGTTGTATAATCATATGATTAGCAATGAGTCATTAACTTGTGGTTTTTTCTTAAATTCTTTTGATGAATCATTGTTAAAATCATGTTATTTTATGTTGTTATAATTATTTTTGATGAATAACTGTTAAAATCATGTTATTTTACGCGGTTATAGTTACTTTTTGATGAACTCTTGTTAAATTCATGTTCGTATACGTTGTTGTAAATCTATGAAGCCTGGATACTCCAAAATGAAGCTGTACCCGTATCGGATACCGATACTCCACGGATACTCGCGGATACGTACCCACGAAGTATCGGAATTAATTATTTTAATTTTTAAAATATATTTTATCTGATACTTATTGGATACTTCAAAGATACACAAAGATACTTATATGATACTTCACAAATACGTATCCTAGAAAAGATGAAAGGAAAAAACTGAGACAATATTTTAGAAATTCAGTAGAGATGTATATGATTCAATTTTAGATATGCATCGGTAGAATTGTTTCTCGATGAACCACTTAAAATTATACTTCTTATGGATGAAGGTAACGAGAGATGTGATTCAATTAATCAACATTTGATCAAATTTGCGTTGAATGCTTCTCTCCGTATCCCAACAAACGAAAATGTAATATGGTTTATAAGAAACTTTACATGCATATAATAAGGGTAATCAATGCTTATTTTCTTCAACTATATTTACATATATATAAATTTTAATATAAAAAATTTGTTGACGTATCTTAGCCGTATCGTAAAATAAATTTTAAAAAATTTGCGTATCCGCGTATCTGTATCGTTTCGTACCCGTATCTAGGCTTCATAGTTGTAAATATTTTTGATGAATCTTTGTTAAACTCACCATCTTTTAAGTGGTTGTAATTATATTCTATCATTCTTTGTTAAATTCATGTCCTTATATGTCGTTGTAATTGTATGTTTAATTTTAGTTCTAAATTGGGACGTTTACATGTTGAATTCGTGAATGAAATATGATGATGTTGTGTTTAGGAATATACAAGTAAAAGTGAGTAAAAAAACCATGGAATTAGAGATATAGACGAGGTTTCAAGGTGTAAGTATGTTAATGAAGATTTATGAGAAATTGATGTTATACACACTAGAATTGTTTTCCATGTTTTTGGTTGTCGGGATAAGTTTAGGGATCATGCAAGACTCAAAAATGTATAAATTTTGTGTAGAAACTAAATTAAAGAAACAGGTAAATAACCATCAAGAAAAAATTTAAGATGGGTGTTTTCTTAACTTTAAGTAGAAACTAAGTTAGAAAAAGGGATACATATTCACAAAGTGACTACAATATTGTTTTAAAAAATGTTTCGAAAATACTCAGTTAAGATTTTCAAACGAAAAATTGAAAACCTAAATAGCCAAAAATCAAATTAAATTCACCAAAACCTTAAGTGGGAACTTTTTTCTCATTCAAAATTACTATGAAATCGTTGGCGGGCCTCCAAATTTTAAATCCAACGCTCTATCTTTCAAATTCCCAACTCACACGGATCGCTAGCAATCCAATATCTTATATAAATACAATCATAAATTTCAATCATTTCAGGAAGAGGCAAAGGAGGAAAGAAAGGAGCCAAACTCCACCGTAAGGTTCTTCGTGACAACATCCAGGGAATCACAAAGCCTGTGACTCGTCGTCTCGCAAGACGTGGTGGTGTGAAGCGTATCAGTGGTTTAATCTATGAAGAAACGCGTGGTGTTCTCAAAATCTTTCTTGAGAATGTGATTCGTGATGCTGTCACATACACTGAGCATGCTCGCCGTAAGACTGTTACTGCCATGGATGTTGTTTACGCACAGGGAAGGACTCTTTATGGATTTGGCGGTTAGAAGAAAATTGTATAGGATTTCAAAATGTCCCATTGTGAAGGCCTAAGAAATATTAAGTTACAGGGCAAAAATCTCCTTAATATTGATCATTTTAATACTAATAGTTTGTTTGATGAACTCAAGATGTTGCAGTTAGATCTTGCTCAATGGAAAAGACACAAGAAAATTTTACCATACTAAAGGATAAAGATAAACTTCCACAAGATCATGCATTATGCAAAATAAGACTTCTATATATATTGAACTAAAGTCTCTAACATGCAACACAGAGACTTCCCAAAATGTCACATATCTTAGTGTTACTAAAAACTACTTGTGTTGCACCTTATACATATACATTTACTATTAACTATTATCATCCTTTCACTCCCTCACTTCATGTGTTGCTTAGCTTATATCATGTTGCAACATGTTTAACCATCTATGGTAACAATAACTTTTGATGGAGCACATGGTTCTGCCTCTTCCAGCATTTGAACCAACATTCTCATTGATGGTCTTGAAGACGGAGCTTTTGCCGTGCATAATGTCGCAATTCTCAACACCTTAATGGCATCTTCTTTGAAATGCTTTGCAATGGTAGAATCCACCAGTTCAAGTGCACTTTCTTTGCTCCTAATGTTGCTACAAACCCAACTTACAATATCTTTATTCTCTCCAAACTCTGGCTCTACAGGCCTCTTCCCTGTTACCAACTCCATCAGTACTACTCCAAAGCTGTACACATCACTCTTTTCTGTCACCTTACAAGTGTATGCATACTCTATCATAATAAAAGATTAACATGGTTAATTTTCTTATACAATAACCTAAAAGAGAATATTCTCTATACTTTCTTATACAATTATACTAATTTAGCTTTTTCAAAAAAAATTATAAGGTACTAATTGTTTTAATAAGTTCAACCACTAAGCATTATAGCTGGAAGATAACATGGCTTGTTTTTTCTAATTTAAAATAAGATTGTTTAAGGCCTGCTATATATATGAATTTTCAGTTCATAAAAGCTTCTCAGTTCAAATAAGTTTATTGCTCTTTGCATATAAAAAAGTTCTAATAGGTTTGTAGATGCTTATGAGGAAATTTAATCTGAATGTTTTTGAAAAAAATTGAGATGCAGAAACAAATTTAAACTGAAATAAGATACTATTGTATAAAAGGCTCATAATCATTTTAACTAATAGAATACTTATAGATATAGGTTCTGTTTACATCTTATTTTCATAAATTCTCCACGATAGCTTATGAAAACAATTTACGGGTGTTGGGTTATATGAAATAATTTGACTTTATTTTATCTTTGTTATAGAAATAACGTATACATAAGCACTTATATGATAAGTGTTTATGTCGTAAACATTTAGTTAAGGTGTTTATCTGAACTAATGCTTACCAGGAGCCATGTAGCCAAGTGTTCCAGCAATGACACGAGTCCAATTTCCACCTCCTTGCACAATCTTAGCAAGTCCGAAATCAGCAATCCTTGGCTTCCATTCCTCATCAAGCAATATGTTACTTGATTTAACATCCCTATGCATAACAGGTCTATCACAACCATGATGCAAGTACTCCAATCCTCTAGCTGCTCCCAATGCAATATCATACCTAACCTCCCACACCATTTGAGTCTTGTTACATGTATGCAACCTTTCCCACAAACTACCATTTGGTAAAAACTCATACACAAGCAAACTACTATCTTCACTTGTGATACTGCAGTATAGCTTCACCACATTCACATGCCTTATAGAGCTAAGAGCGGTCACCTCAGCATCAAACTCGGGTGAATTTGAACTCCTTTTTAGCATTGCTGAACTGCTTCTGTAATGATCATTTCTTGGATTTGAAGTCCATATGTGTTTCACTGCGAATACTTCACCACTTTTAAGCTCAACTTTGTAAACATTCCCTGAACCTCCTTTTCCAATGACATTCTCAGCTTTGATTCCATCAATAATTTCATTCTCATTGATGTTTAGCACATGGTATTGCTTGAAATTCCAAGAATTAGTCTTAAGAACTTGCTTCTCAAACTTGTTATTCTGCTTTAGTCTCATGACGATTAAAAATGATAATGAAACAAGCAGAACCATTAAACCAGCAATGAAAAAGAATACAAGGTTTCGAACTCGCCTCGAGCTACCAGATTCCAATGAACATGGTTGGAAATTCTTCAAAATCTGGCTGCATAAGCCAGGATTTCCCATGAAACCATCTTTAAAAGCTGAAATAGCAAGTGAGTCTGGTATGGAACCAAAAAACTGGTTGTTTGATAAATCAAGAAGGCTGAGTTTTAGAGATGATAAACTTGATGGAATCTCACCAGAAAACTTGTTTGAAGACAAATTCAATGAATTAAGGGTAGGCAAAGAACCAACACTAGTTGGAATTACGCCAGAAATAGAATTTTCAGCAAGGTTTATTTCAGTAAGAGAAACACAAGAACCAATAGAATCAGGTAGAATACCAGAAAGATTGTTGTTATTTAAAGTAAGCCTAGTTAGTTTTTTCAATTTGCCTATAGTTTCCGGTATGTGACCGGAAATTCTATTCGAACTTAACTGAATTGATACCAAAGAACTAGCTTCTGTGATTTCCATTGGTAACTCACCTGAGAATAGATTATCAGACAAAAACAGCTGAGCTAGAGATTTAGCTTTTCCAATATCAGATGAAATTGAACCTTCAAATTGGTTCCTTCCAAGATCAAAAAGTTCCAAATTTGGCAAGCCCCATATACCTTTAGGAACAACACCTGAAAGTAAATTCTTAGTTAAGCTGAAACGTTCCAAAGCTGTGCAATTTGCATAGCTTTCTGGTATGCTTCCTGTGAAACTGTTATTCAACAAGGCAATATCAGTGATTTGATTGTTCTTGCACATGTCAGGTGGTATAGGACCAGAGAGTGAATTATCTGAAACATCAATGAATAACATTCCTACCCAAGAACCAAGCTTTTGTGGAAGAAAACCAGTGAACTTGTTATCAAAAAGAGAAAGTTCTGTAAGATTCTTAAAATCTCCAAACTCTTGTGGAATTTCTCCAGAGAATTTGTTCTGAAAAAGCTGAAGAGATTGAAGATTTTTTAATGACTTCAGCTCAGAAATATCACCTTCAAGATGATTATTAGAAGCATCAAATTGAACAAGATTGGTAAGGTTACCAAATCCAAATGGAAATTTTCCACTCAAATGATTATCATATATCTCAAGTTGCCTTAGATTCTTAAGCTTTCCAATATCATGTGGAATTTCACCAGATAAATTGTTATCAGAAAGCTCAAAATGCTGAAGCTGAGTGAGATTTCCAATACCAACTGGAATTTCACCAAAGATGCTGCAATTGGTTAGATAAAGCCAATACAATTTTTCAAGCTTAAGAATCTCCAAAGGGAAAGAGCTTTTCTCAAATATATTATCACCAAGGCTTAAAAATGTTAGACTTGTAAGATTTTCCAGTGATTTCCATGGAAATTTTCCAGAAACTCCACTTAAATTTAGATTCAAATATTCCAACTTACTCAAAGATGAAAATTCAGGTACTGTTCCATTGAATGAATTTCCACCTAAATCCAAGTACTTCAAGTTTGTACAATTCTTCAACTCCTCATTGATGCTTCCATGCAAAAAGTTAGACTCTAAAGAGATTTTCTCAAGAGATGTCAGTTTGCAAATAGAATCAAAAGGAAGAGTTCCTACAAGATTCTTCTTAGCAAGGTTGATTTGTGTAACAAAACCTTTGGAATTACATAAAACTCCGGTGAAGTTGCAAGGAGAATTTGATGTGTTCCATGAAGTGAAAATGCTTGGAAGAGAAGTTTGTATTGAGGATTTGAAGTTCATAAGATATTGAAGCTCATTTGAATGTGAGTGTGTAATGAAACAGAGGAAAAACAGAGTAGTGAGAAAAATGGGTGGTGACCGGTGACGGAAAAATGCTCCGGTGAACATGACGGTGGTGAAGGGTGGTTGAGTTGTTTGATGAGTAGGATAATAAGAGTGAGGAAAGTGGGTGGAAAATGGTAGAAGTTAAGTGGGTAGGTTTTGAATTGAAATTCAAGGTTTGGTTTCAGACGAAGAAAAGTATAGTATTAGACTATGGTTTGGTGTTTCACTCAAATAATTATTATATATCTGAAGTTGCACGTGTTAAGGATACCAAAAGATGTAACTTTTTGTTGAAAATCACAATATTTTTAAAAAAATATTATATATTTAATATAAAATACACAAGTTTTAATATATACTTACTACTTTAAAATTTACACATGCTAGAAAAACCTTTAAACTATTAGTAACATGCATGCAGAAAAAAAAGCTAGACACGCAAACATGAATGGAGTGTCGGAGTGAAATGCTTCAAACATGATTGGACGGTGCTTCATTGCTTTCAGCTATTCATTCATGTGCTAATTGCTAGGCACGAGTTAAATAGGCCAAACTCTTTTCTATGGTAACTGCAATTTTGTCCTCAGTGTAAACTCAAATTTTATTATTGTTTTAACTTATCTGGAATTAATTATTTATTAATTTGTGTTTATAAAAGTGTACTCGTGCATGGGCATGATTAGTTTATGTATGGGTAATGTGACTAATTGGTTGCTGAGAGAATCAATACATATATATATATATATATATATATATATATATATATATATATATATATTGTGCGTGGATTTGTATCATCCTTCCACTGCTATATTATTTTATTAGATATGTACCAGAAGGCAACAAATATGAACTATGGAATAAAAGTAAAAAAGAACCATTAGCAAAGTATTCAGTCAAAGGAATTCAAGTTGGATACAAAGACTGAAAGTCTTGATTGGAATGAAGAGCCAATTGTATGTACCAGAATGGTCTTTTAGCTAATTTTCTATGTACCTCATTAACCATACTAGAGTGCAGTATTAGACAAGATTCAATGTGTCTCAATTTCAGCTTTGGTGGCTGTGAAGTGACCGTAAAAGTTGACTTTGTTGCTCCCTTCACCTGCTTCTGAACTTTTGGGTCCATTATTGGATCCATCATTAATTCATCTATTACTCCTTTAAAACCGACATTATTTTATAGGAGGATTTATTACAGTATTTCTTTTGAAAGTTCTTCAATGTAATTAAATTTTACTAATTTTTTTTTTAGGGAAAATTTTACTAATATTTGAAATTACCTGTGCTGAAATTTTGTTTATATTTAAGACTGACTCGGTGTTTATATTATGGGTTTTTTTAACCTGTATAAGATTGCACAACAATAAATACCTAATTTTTTGGATTTTCTAAAGTGTTATTAATGAGTTAATTAATTAACCATTTCTTAAAAACTGTTTTTTTTTCTCTCTCTTATTTTTGTTTGTTTGTGAAAGGCTTTCTCATGTTTATAATTGCCAACGAATGTGATCACAGTACCCTTACCATACATGCTACAACTTGAAATAAAAAAAAAAATCCTGCATGCTAAAACTTGTTGAAATTTCAATTTTAATCGGTGATTCATGCGGTTTCCAGGAATCAAATATGTTACCCTACTATCAAATTCTAAATAAAATAAAATATTGTTAATTAGAGAGGAAAGAATCATAATCCTTGAAATTGATTTTTGTTTAGTGTTATTAGTGGGAAAAAGGAAAGAGAAATGCTAGAGACACACTCTCTAACACTTTCCTCTAACACACGTCAATCAAAATTTGACATGTCATCCACTTTTTATACACTATTATTTCTTACCGGTTTCCACTTTCAACCATCCTTCATTATTTATTATTATTATTATTTGAATTTAACTTTTAAAAAAAATTATACCATTTCATCTTCCCGTACTAGTAACTTCCATCCACCATGGTCTCTTCAAATTCAAGATTCAACAATGGAACCTAAAAATATTTGCAACCCATTTTTGCGGTTCTAATTTCATTCAACTCCCACAATATTTTCTTTCATCAAATTTCAATCCCCACAGTCTTTTTTCACATTTTTTCTTCAATTCAAACATCAAAGCGTGAATCTTTCTAATTAAACTCCATTAAACAGTCTGGATCTAGGTACCTTTGTTTGCATATGTTCAATGCAAACCACATCTCTCTCTCTCTCTCTCTCTCTCTCTCTCTCTCTCTCTCTCTCTCTCATGCCACAAGCTTCCTGTTCGTTTTTTATGGGTTGCAAAAATCTCAGATATTTTTTCCTTAACAGAGTACCCAAAGGCCAGATAAGAATTATAGATTTTTCTTTGATGGCACTCATGGCAGATCTGCATAACCAAGGGAGTCTCGAAGAAGATGAGGCCACTGTCAAAGTTTAAATAAAAAAACTTAAAAGAATAAAGCATTGTTATATCTCAACTTGTACAACAGGTTAACCAGTCAAAGAATGAAAAACAGTTGTGACGTGACTTCATGTTATTGGAGTGTGTTAGAGGAGTGTGTTTGAGAGTGTATCCTTAACATTTCTCAAAAGGAAACCGACGAATGAAAATGGATGAATACTGAATCAAAAAATCATGGGATATTTAATTGAAATTGACGAAGAATAAAGTGAAGGTCTGATTTGTTCATAGTGGGCTCCATTTTGTTGGCAAATGTTAATGTGAGAGAGAAAAACAGTTTTTAAGAAAAAGCTAGTTAATTGATTCATTAATAAGACTTTAGAAAACCCAAAAAATTAGGCATTTATTACTCCTTCAGCTGTGCAAGATTGCACAGGTTATAAAAACCCTTATATTATTAGTTAAATACATCGGTTATTTGATAAAATTTTAAATGTGAATTTTTTCCTATTTTTTATTAGGTCAAATATATCATTTATCCAATAAATTTAAAATGTGAATCCTTTCTTATAGTGTTAACATGTACTTCCCTCGACCTTTATATTATAGGTCAAATACATCATTTATTCAATAAATTTAAGAAAAATGACAAAAAGTACCTTAAGACATTGTTTTAACATTCAAAAGCAATCAATTTTATATTGGAAATTGCTTAGTTATGACTTTTATATGTGTTTAACTTGTATTTTCAATACATTTTTTTTGTAGGTTTCTTAATCAAATCTTTAGGGCACTTGTTAGCGATATCCATTTAAATGTGAATTTTCTCTTTTAAAATACTCCATTTAATGAAAATCTAAACTTATTCTCCAAAATTAACTTTTGATATCATGGTCTGCAAAGTGTTCTAGAATGTTTGATTACAAAAGTTTCATGCACGGGTTTAGGGATGGCAATTCGACCCAAGCTCATCAGGCACCCGCAAAAAATACCTGCAATGGGCGGGTAAATACCTGCACTTACGGATATGGGGACAGACTCGGGTAATTACCTGCAAACTTGAACGGGCATGGACGCGGGTACGGGAGAGTGACCACCCCGCCCCATTCCCACACATTATATAGACTATACAAATAATTTTATTTATAATAAATTTAGTTAATTAATCTTAAGTTTTTGATATTAATTGTAATATGCATTTGTTTTTTATATTTTATATTTTTTTTTGGTCAAGTTATTTTAAATGTTTTTTATTTAGCTAAATAATATGATGCGTAATATTTTATATGTTGATTTAATAAATTTCATAGCATATTTTAATTATATTGTGATATTTTTTTTGCTATTTATTATCTTTTTGTTGTGAAAGTGCGGGTAATGGGTGCGGGTACAAGCACTTATATACCCATAGGGTATGGGGACGGGTATCAAACTTATTGCCCACGAGGGTATGGACTCGGGTATAGAGATTTTCTTAAAACGCAAGTATGGGGATGAGGATTATGGTACCCTGCCCAATGGATGCCCATTACCATCCCTACACGGGTTAGATGAACGTTACTATTGAAGAAGAAAATGCAAAACAACGAATGATACGTTTTAGACTATTCTTTGACTAATTAACGAAGTAATGATGTCAACTATTCTTCCTATAGTCATATGCTGCACTTTGGACCATGTTCTTGAATACACTAACAAGCAACTATAGCGCACGTTAATTCATTGTTGAATGGTTAGAATACTAGATATACCAATGGGCCACCTAAAGGCATACTACAACCGAATGACTTATCGATATATTAAGAGTGTGTTTGATCTGCTAAAAAATAAATGATATGACAATTTCAATTGTACATTGTTAGATTTGTAAAACTATTTTAGGGCAGGACAAATTGGATGCAAGAAACATGATAAAAACTAAAATTCTTGTCCCTTACAAACCACAATACAACTTTTTATCACACGCACATGTGTTGTTATGTTTTATGTTATTCCGTCTAATACTTACTATTTACAGATCAAACATATCTAAATGGTTGATTAAACTACCACGATGATGTTTCGGTACCACCACCAATATTCTCATGATGTATTTCTCTACGTGTCTACGGATTGTGTCTAACATTATCGCCACAATTAGGGTTGGGAATAAGTCAGACCGACCTACAGGGGCCTACGGCTTGACCTGTTTAAGCTTGGTCTGGTTTGGCCTGTTTATGTAAATATGTCAGGCTTAGGCTTTTGAAAAAGCTCATTTAAGTAAATAGGTCAGGCTTAGGCTATAAAAAAAGCCTACAAAGCCTCCGGCCTATTTATGCATATTATTAAAATTTATTTTTTATTTATATTAAATTATAATTTATATTAGAATAAAAATAAAAATAAAAACTCAAATAATGGACTTATTAAATAGGTTTTGAAGCCTTATAGTAAAATAGGCTTTTAAGGCCTTATAGCAATAGACAAACATTACGATGAAATAGGCTATAAGGCCTACTTGGCCTATTTAAAAATAGACAAAATTTAATATTTAATGACTTTAATATGAAATAGGCCTGTAAATAAGCTCACAGGTCAGACCGGACTTTTAAATAGGTCAGGTCAGGCCAAAAAAATAAGCCTATGAAAGACCGTAGACCAGGCTCAGGCTTGCTAAAAATTTCGTAGATCAGACTTAAGCTATCAAAACCTGGCCTGGCCTGACCTATTCCCATCCCTAACCACAATATGATGCTCCAACACTATTTTTGTAAAATTCACTCCGACCGTCATCTTTCGATTAACAAACATATCCTTACTGGCAACATAGTCATGTACCCCACATCTAGGGCAACTACTTGGAGTGTTTTACCCATTCATCTTGCCGTCATAGCTTATGTAACAAGTAAAAAAAAAAGTGCTCTTTACCACCCACATAGTGGAATTTTAGGCATGGTTACACAAATGGTCAAAATCAACCTAACACAGTGGAACAAGGTGGAAAAATACTTCATTCAATTGCCCTTGAGAGTGGGGTATTTAATTACACAATGTTTTTGAGGGAGTTTCGGTCGATCAAAGCATGATGATGGGAGACATGGATTTCACAAAAACAAAGAGATTGTATGAAATAAGAGAAAATCCGGTACGATTTACTTTGCGTTTATTTTTTCTCAAACAATATACTAGTAGTTTATCTAAGCATGCCAATTTGTCCTTTTGAGATCAAGTAACATTTGAAGAGAAGGAAAAGAGCAATTACCCTTCTTTATTTTCACGAAACTAGCTTAGGTCCTTTATTAGCTGATGATATTAACCCCCTTTTGTTACATTATAGCAGCAATTGAATACTAACTAGATTACATACATTCTGTAAAAAAAAAAAAAACTAGATTAAATACATGATAACAGGTCCAACTCCTTGGTGGTATTATTGTTATTTATAAATGGTCCACTAATTTAAGTTTCAAGTGGCCAGGAATCACTGATATTATAAATTGATGATGGAGCTTAGTTTTGCTTGCTACTGCAGGGGTTCATAGTCATATTGAGAGATGTTTGTGGTTTCTAGATATGTGGCTTTTGGACTTGGTAATATACAAGCTGGATAGGAAAGTGAGCATGAAATGACTAGGGACGATGTCTTAAATTAAATGCAAAAAACACCGAAGACCCTATTGTTAAGGGGTTGGGACTTGCTGCTCCAGATACAGTTGCCAACCTGATAAGACAATGCAATGAGTTCTACTCTTACGATTGCTACAAAGCAACTACTTGATGTTACAACCCGATGTTGCAAGGACAAATATTTTGTGGCAAGGATTCAACCAAACAGTGGCTATCTTCCTGTTCTTTATGAAAGAAATCACTTGAGCCAAACTATTTGATTGAAAAGAAACTAAATCTTGCCTTCAGAAACTAAGAATACAGTTAAATTCATGAAGTTACAACTAAATATAACATCAAATTATACATTTTAAGTTAATAATTGTTTGACCATTGTAACTCTGAATAGTTGAGAAATATTACAATTATCAAAATCAGAAGCAAATGGGCAAAGAAAAAAACTCTCTCATTACTCGGCATTTTTACAAGTATGTTAACTAAAACGTACTATATATCAAAGACAAAACAAGAATCCCCTCTACAATTCCTTTGGGTAAAGTATACAAAAGTAAAACCCTTCCTGCTAATTACAAGGCGAAGGGGATGGGCGGAGGCTGAGCAAGTGGCATCTTTGACATGGTCCCATTGTTAGTCAGCATATTTGGCGCCATACTGTCCTCCGCAATAACGGGGTTCACTTGCATGACTCTCTCAGGTATGACTTTATCACCATCAACTTTAGCCAGCACCTCAAAATGCAACCTCACAGTCTCAGGCTTAGTCCTCCATTCTGGGAAACCCTCAAAACTAATCCCATCTCCTTCCTTCAACTTCTTCTCAGCCTGAAAGCCTATCTTTACAAAAGTCTGAGCAGAAACATCAGCCTTCACCAATCTGAAGGAACCTTTTTCGTTAGCCTTAGGACCCAGCACAGACGATAACAATCTCTCAAAACCCAACAAGTTTGCATTTGATCCATTAAGAGAGGCAAGAGGCCACAATGCGGTAAACTGGGTTGGAGTAAGGAGAGTCGGGGCTTCCTCCTTGAGATCAAGGGCAGACAGGGCAGTGTCAACTAATTTGGCTTTTGATTGAGACGATAACTCCACAAGACCAGGTGCAAGACGCTTAAGCTTTAACCTGTTATTGGAAGAGGTCGATGCAGAGGAAGGGGCTTCAAGTGAGGTAGGACCAACAATCCGGAGCGAAAGAAGGGGAGCATCTTGGCCACGAGAAGCATGGCGGAGATGCTCAGCCAACGTGAGAAGCCCGGCAGCAAAGCCATTTTGGGTTCGGTTTAATGGCAGAGGTAATGTAAGAGGATGGCGAAGACTCACTGATCTTGCACCTTTCACAGTAACCACTGCACCATCAGCCAAAACCACTTTCTTCAACACCCCAGCATCCACATCATGCTGCAAATACCAAATCAACATCAAGTCAATTTCACATTATCCACATTCAACTACACCATCTTACTCTGTATACTACACACCCTTCAATCTTCACAATTTCACCAAAACAAACATCTTTAATAAATTCCAATCATATATTTAGGGAATGTAATTAAATGTCACATAAGATAATATATAATTACTGCATAAGCTTTACAAAATCATTTACTTTTGTAAACGTAATAGTAGATAATTATGATCCAAATAACAATAATGTGTTCAATTAAAATTAAAATTACATGTTTAGTCAAAAAAAGGTTAATTTTTTATATTAAAAACAGAAATTTTATTTTCAAAATGTCAATTAAATATATCAACTTAATTAAAAACAAAAGCATAATGCAATTATAAGATACAATAAATAAATTAAGAGAAGATTAGAGAAAAGCACTTACAGGGAGAGAGAGTCTCATATCCTTAGCATCCTGAACCCAAATCTCCATAGGTCCAGCAAGCTGAAAAGGAGCTAAAACGGGTAACCCATTTCCGTCAACCCGTTTTCCCACCAACCCATTTTCCTCCTCAACCCTAAAAATGGGAAGATCAACGTAATCCCAACGTTTCGTATCTTCAAGAAGCTTAAATGGAACAATTTTATCATCAATTTCAACGTCGAATTGATATTCTACTGAATGCCCAACCTGAGCTTCTCGAGGATCAAATCCCGTAACCTTGAAATCATCTGCGTTAAACCCTAATCCTTTCACAATTGATTCCTTGAAATCGTAAAATGCTTTGGGATATGGAGGATTGGTTTCGGAAGCGAGGGAGGAATTAAGGAGAAGAAAAGCGATTAAGAAAATAAGCGATTTCATGGTGATGATGCAGAAGTGATTATTGATAATTGATTCGTGTTTTTCGTTTGTGTAATTTTTACATGTTTTTTGGTTAAATAAATAGTGAGTTTTTGTTTGGAGTGGAAGGTTCTGGGATGATGACGTGGACCAATAAGAATGGAGAAAGTTATTTTAGAAGGAATGTGATTGGTGGAGATTCGTGGACATAAGAAAAAGTGAGAAAAATAATTAATTAATTACAGTAAATTCTAATTACGCGCCTATGATATCGGTGTTTAATAATATCCACGAAATTGATGTGCAATACGACGACGTTTTGCTCTTAGATTATTTTAGATTTGAGAAAATTCAAAAAAAAAAAAAGTAAATGGCTTCGCCCGGGTTCGAACCGGAGACCTTCAGTGTGTTAGACTGACGTGATAACCAACTACACCACGAAACCAATTGTTATTCAAGATGGAAAGTAAATTTAATTGTACGTAATAATTTGTATTTTAATTTTTTTGAGGGAAAAGAAAAAGGAGTTTTTTATGTGATCATGGATAACACATTATTGAACGTGCAGGTAATATGCTCCTCCTAGTTCCCTTTTAGGAAATGAAACAATCATAAAAAAAAAGTGTGGTACAAGATTTGATTATTGTTCCTCACAAAATCTGCTACGACCAAATTTTTTTTGTTCTAGTACCAGTGCTATCAAACTAGAAAATCATTTGAATAACCTAGTTTTTTTTTTCTTTTCAACATAAGCTATTTGTAAATTCCCTTCAAAAAAAAAAAGCTATTTGTAAACCAATTAAAATTAAAATTTTCATACACAATTTAGCCCACATTAAACTATGGAACCATAGGACATCTCATTGAAGGTCCCACCAAACTTACAACCCACAAGTTGTTTTTTAGTCATATACGGGAATGTCATTTATATGTTGAAAGTATTGAAGATGAGCATCCATGATTCCAATGATAACCTATAAAAACTCAAAGCTCTCCTTAACCTCAATGTTATCAAGAGAAACAACAACCTAGATCATGGTCTTATTATCACTCGTGACAGTTTTGTCAAACATGGTCTTCGTTTGGATAACATAGGGGTGGCAAAAAAATTATTTCCCGTTGTTATCTGTCGATAAAATCCATCATGTGCATGGGACGGATAGCTAAACGTGTATCGCGGATATAATAAATGGGTATTTAACTACCCGTTATTTTATAGACACGGATTTGATGCTACCCATGTCCGCGAGTATTCGTACCTGTTAATAAATTAAGCAAATTACTAAAATATTAATGTGTGTCTTTATATATATATATATGTATGTATATGTAAGAGTTTTTATTTTTTTTGAATAAATATATATAAGAGTTTGAGAACATTGAATTTAACTCAATCTTAAAAGATATGGATGGTGACATAGCGGTGAATGACATTGTTAGTGAATGTTATGAAATTTTATTTTAAATATCATTGTTATGTCAATTTTTATTTGAAGGTTTCTATGCTTTTATTTGAGGAAGTGAGAAGTGAAAGTGAAATTATTGAAGCTTGGAATGAATATGAAATTTTGGATGTTTATTTGGATTTTATTTCAACCATTGCTTTTTGGATTATGAAATTTGAATGGAATATGTTATGTATGGATTTTTAAAAGTCGAAGATTATAGGTAATTAAAAAAGTATTTCCGTTGTAAAAAAAATCAAAAATTCATGGGTACTCGCGGATATACATGGGTATCTAAATACCCGTGGATTACCCGTATAGAGATACATGCACATGTATGGGGACAGACACGGGTACCATATTTATCCAACGGGACGGAGACGAATATCATGCTACCCGTATCCTAAGATAATATATTCAAACACAAGTTACTTTAACAATTTATTTTTTGGTGTAACTCATTAACCACTTGAACATGAACATAGTTACTTGATTTTCTATTTAATATATCAATCTAAAACTTAGTATTTACTATGATATATATTTAAGGAAAATTATTTGGTAATCCGAAGTTTTATCGGATAACGATACTGTATAGAAAAATTAATTTAAAATGATTAAATATAAAAATAAAATAAAATAACATGTACATGGCCTACAAAACTCAAGGGTATGATTCACTTTAAATTCCTCTTTTTAATAAAAGCGTTGTCTTAATCCGATATCGTATCTAATCTAATCTAATATCTTATATTTTAGCAATGTACCAATATTCGTAGCCCATATTTCTTTATAATATTGGTACCAACAGGAAATAGACATTGAAAATGGACAACAATCAATCATAAAGAGGACCAGAGAAAAAATTCTATTGAGCGAAGGGCGGTATAATTTTTCTAAAACACGTTTTACATATAAAATTAATCCTTCTTCAAAAAACATATAAAAATTTAATTCTTGAGTTTTGTACCAATAATATTCCTTTGCTCATGGCCCGCAAGAGTGATAGTTCCTTACACAGGGATTGAGTTGAACTAGTTCCTAAAATTAATCGGTGTTCACACCCTGACACACACAATTGTGAAATGATGAATTTTATGTTATGAGTTTTTTTGGTTAAGTACTTGGTCTATGTTCTTTTTTTTTGGTGTTAGAGGTTCTAACTTCACTCTGTGCATATATTATATATTGTCTCTAACAATTCAATTAACTTTGCGAAACATTTTATGTTATGAGTTAAGTAGTTCATATACAATGTATCCATCAATTTATGTTAATTATCAAAAGAAGGCTGGAAATAAAATAATGAAAATATAATATATCCATTACTTTCAATCATAAGAACAGGTGTTGATTCAACTACCAAATAAATAAAAACTAATCAAAGTACACTTAGAATAAGTAAAGGTTACACAACAAAGACATGTTTTGTCAAAATATTCATCTAAGAAATAGACATAAATGGATCGAATTAAACCTTTCAATTCCACCCAAAAAAATTCTACCCAAAAAAAAGGCAAAAGAAGCTCTACTACATTCTTGAAACAAAAGGGTACAATACATGATAATAACACAGTCAACAAGTTGACCAAGCAAAAATATGACTAAAAAAAACCCTTCTGCAAAATGAACCTTCAGAGCAAACATTTTTTTGGAAATGATTAAATGACATACAATAACCCACCATGCAAACATGATTTTACTTATGAAGAACATAAAATTTATCTGCTTTATGGTTTTATTATAGTGAACAAAATATGAAACTTTGTTCACATGAAAGATGAATATGCTGAACGTAGCTTCCTCACAAGATCCTTCACTGTCATGCAAAATCCCACATCCATCTGCAAATTACGAAAACATTCCCATATTCAAATAAAAGTAGGACTTGGTGTAAGTTTTGTTTAAATTATCAATCAATCATAATCGTTACATCGTTAAAAATGTTTGTTTTCATCGTAACTACCTTTAAAGTCACGTATACTGTTGATTATTATTTGTTGACAATGTAAAACTATTTACAATAACAATGCCTTAAAATTAAACTTTGTATTATTATACTTGAAAAAATGGAACGTTGGATGTACAGTACATATAATGTGTCTGAGTGTGAGTATTTAGTTTAATTTGTATAACCAACATTTTTGTGTTTCTTTTATAAAATATGTAACTTAAATCAATCTCTATATTAGTACTTAAGAGTAATATAATTAATTACTCGTAAAATTACCTGAGCAATGATGGTTATATCAAGGGTGAAATTCCCAAAAGTCAAGGAACTGCTATTGATGACTTTCAGATGAAGTTTCTCAATTTCACTCATAATTTTCTCAATAACTCCTTGACTCTTCAAACAGTGTAGTCTTATGAGGACACTTCTTTCACAAAATCTTGCTTCAATTTCAGGTAATGTCTCATCATATGTACTATCAGTGTCTGAACAACAGTTTTCAGCATCATTAATAGAAAGTTGAGATTTCTTCACTATTACAACAGATTCCACAGTTTTCTTCCTTTTCTGTTCTTCCTCAAGAACACTCACTTTCTCTTCCATTTGCTTTAAGTACCTTATAGCTTCTCCAAGAACAGAAGCTTTATCCATCTGTATGCAGAAAACTGAAAAATGAGACCTATGTATATCTAATGTTAAGTTTAAAAGTTGACACTGCAATTGAACACAAATGCCATCTTTCCAAGCAGGTACCTCAGTTGGTAAGTTAAGGGACACTACAACAACAATCAAGCCTTATCTCACTAAGTGGGGTCGGCTACATGGATCAAATTACGCCATAATGTTCTATCATATACCATAGTTGGATCCAACTCATTAATCTCTAAATTTTTCTTTATAGTTTATCTTAGGTCTTCATCTGACTATCCTCCATCTGAGCTAGTTGGTATATTGAGGGACGCTAAAGAAATTTTAACCAAGAGGTATAGAGTTCAAACCCGGATAATTAACTAAAAATAACCAATAATACTTTATATACAATTTTACATACCCATGAGCTTCTTGGTTTGTCATCAAAAACATGTTTAATATTTATCCTAATCAAATTGAAATATTACCTAACAAAGATGTCACAATGTTTTATAGTTCCTCATAAAGAGCTAAGATGAAAGATATACTTCAACATATGTTCAACTCATAAGTAACTATACTAAACTCAGAATCCTAATGACAAAAAGTACATTATTTGATACCTTCTTTAGGTTTGGAACAAGAGCAGACAGAGCGATGAATCGTTGGCTGAGCTTCTCGCGACGCTTCCTTTCTGCTACTATGTGATCATGAGCTTGAGAAAGTTTGTTAGGACGATTCTCAATATCTTTAGCCTCTTGAACAGCTTTAAACACATGGTTTTGATTCCCAAACAAGTTACCTTGAGTGATCAACATGTTTGCAAGAGCACTAGTGTTATCGATTTTCGGACTCACCATCTCAGACTTAGGCTTCAATAATCCCAACTGATTTGTGTAATTCAAATCAGCAAATGAAAGAAGATTATTAGAGCAACAATTATCATATTGTGTATCTGATGTTGGAGGACTATTGTTGTAATTCCAGCTGTTATTTCTTAACTGTTTCACCGGTCTTTCATTTCCGGTAGGCGGAGTCTCCATGCATGTTTTGTTGTTGAAGTTTGGATTATTGGACAAAATATGTTTTTGTAAAGCATCTCCAAAAGCAGAAGCAGTTAAGTTATCAGTATCAATAGAGCTTAGGTGATTATTAAAGTGGTGTAGAAAATTAGGATCCTCCATTATCCCCTGCAGAAATCATAAAACATTATACTCTTAATTAGTCCTAGCTACCACAAAAATTCAGAAGCTAGGTTCATAGAAATTTCATCAACCAAATACCATGTTTTAAATCTCCATGTGTTACAAAAACATATATTTTTGGTCCAAAAAAAAATCTCCATGTGTTACATGGTACAAAAATAAAGTTAGTCAATGTAAACATATATAAAAAATGATTCACACTATTAACATGAATAGTCTAAATTGATTCAATTTTGTTCCAAGAATATGTGTTTACAAAAAATAAATATCTTACCATTTCAGGTAACCCTCTGATAGATGAAATCTCCATATGAGAACTCATCCTGAAAAAGAAATTAGAAGAAAAAGCTGATCAGTTTTTGATACTTCAATTTCACATGTGCATGCATTCATCATATATACTATAAAGATGTTATATGATGGAGAAAAAACTTACTAATCAATAGATATGAATTGATGCTTTGGAAGTTCCTGAGTTTTGTTTTGTTCACTAGCTAGACCTCAGTGTATTATTTGTTTCAAACTTAGAAGAGTTGTATTATTATATGCTCACGGATTTGGATGTGAAATTGGTTTTGATGCAACAATAGAAGCCTATATTTGAATCAAGGACTAATAGACATAAACCAATTTTATATTATGAAACCTATTTCAAGCTGACAAATAAATAACCTAAACAAAATTGTTTTTTTGTGGACTTTGGCGGTGTTCTTCACCAACTAGACATTGAAAATTTGATCAGAGGGTTTGCAAATTATCAAAGGACCATTGTGGTCCCTTGCCACGTCTCAAGCCTCTAAAGTTATTTGCTGAACTCATAATTACCCTTTTCTTCATTTTTCTACCTAATTAATTAAGTTATTTTCTTAGGTTTCATTTTCTCATTCTCTTTGGTCAAAGATTGTCTAAAATTCATGACTAATAAGCAAGAGCACATATGAGAAACCAATAGTAATTACCCAAATATCGTGGAAGCTAGCAATTACCCAAATTACCCAAATATTCTAAGTGTTTATGCTTCCAATCATTTTATCAGTACCAACCAGCTGGTAAATTGTCAACTTCCAAATTTTGGTGTCTAGTGTCGGTCTGGTTATAATCTCTAAATGTATCGAAACTTTAAAAACATCTATAATAATATATATTTGAGGATCAAACTAATTAGCGGTTTGATTGACATAATATTAGCATTTAAATATGATTTTTAATACATTCGAAAAAAAATGAATTATTTAAGGCTTAATTGCAGTTTTAGACCCCAAACTTTTCCAAAGTTGCAATTTTAGCCTCTTAAGAAGAAAAAAAACTACAAAACCGCCCCCTAAGTTTTGCACCTGTGGCAGTTTTGGCCTCCAAGACCAATTTTGACTCGGTCTACACTGACGTGACACCCTAAGTGATGTGCCACGTGTTATTTTTTTTATTTTATTTTTTGCCTTAGGAGACCAAAACTGCTACAGTTGCAAAACTTAAATGACGGTTTTGTAGTTTTTTTTTTAGTGGGCCAAAATCACAACTTCATGAAATTTAGGGGCCAAAACTGCTATTAAGCCATTATTTAAATATAAATGTCTAGGTTAGTCAATCAAAGTTTAAGAAAATATCATATTTAACTGAAACAATTTTTAATCAGATTTTACTTAACCCATATCTAACTCATATTATCACAACTTTTCTCTTCTGGTTGGAATGGAGAATTAACTAAAAAAAATTAGTGAAATACTTGCAAGAGTTTTTTTCCATTGACTTTGAGAAAATTTAAGCCAATTCACCAAGGGCACGTATGGTAAAGAGATAGTGTGGACCATGGAACCGGCATATTAAATTGTCCACACAATAATTTAATAGATACTCAAAATTGCATTGGTGATATATACTTTGTCGTTTCCTACCTATGAAGTGGGAACAGATAAGTTGATGAATAATTGGACATATAAATAGTACTGCTGTTATAATCAAAAGGCATTGAATTATTATATTAATTTATAGGAGTATATTTTTAAATAATCTCCTGTTTGTTAAGTTGAATCTTGAAACCAAATCAATCCCACGAATGGATGATCTTGTTTAAAGTGGGAATATGGTTGAGTCAAGTTTGGGACATGCTGGCTTAAAAAAATAAGTTTGCTGTTGTGTGCTGGAAATGGAGCAATTCACGCCATAGAACCTTTCTAGAAATCTAGGTTGGTGGACTTTAATCTCTCTTTGGCGGTTCCCACCTCTTCAAAATTGTAAAGAAAAATTGAAAACTTTATAGTTATTTTTTGTTAATCTGAAAAAGATAGCTTGTTAATTTCAAAGTAAGTAATAATTAAAAAATGACACATTCCAAGTCTAAAGTGAATTTTTGGTTTTCCTTAACAAAGACTAAAGTAATTGTGTACATGAATTTCTTGTTTCATTTAAACATCCAATGATATGATGTTTTGAAGGTGAAAATCTACGATGGTCAATAAATACTCTTTTTTACAATTTCTAAATCACAACCATTGTTTACTCTCTTGAAAAAAATTAAACTTGATATCAAGTTCAAATATCGACTAATTAGAAGGACAACCCCCACTATTCATTAGCGGCGAGTCCAATTAAGATCGGAGCAAAATACTATATAAATTGTTTCAACAAATAAATTGTTAGCACTATGAGGGTGAAGAACTTAATTTTCTTTTTTAAACTACAAATATTATAAAAAGAAAATTAAACATTGAACTTCTAAACTCTCAATCTTAAACAGACTTGTTGAGGTCTCAAGACCACCATGATAGATTATCATAAGTTAGCTATGCACACCTCATTGCAAGATGATAGATTATCATAAGTTAGCTATGATAGTTTCAAAAAGAAAAATAAGTTAGCTCTGATGGAATTTATCAACGGTGTACAGTTGTCCACGAGTTGAAATTCCATTTCATGTATCAATTATTCACTTTTAAACTTGTCTCTTACATATGTGTTAGGTCGTTAACTTAGGGAACCAATATGTGTTTATTATAGGACAATCGAAGGGATTACACCAAATATTGTTTGAAATCATTGTTTTTTTTGACAAATGTTTGAAATCGTTGTTGTCAACGAGATATTATGATATTGGAGTTGGTAAAGAGAGAAAATTAATGCATGATATTCTTCTTTTTTTTTTTGAAGAATAATGCATGATATTCTAACGGGTTAAGATTTATCATGTATATGTATATAATTCAATAATTTATTAATTCATTAATAGTTGATCGTATTCCGTTTAACTTGTAAACTAAGTTTAATCTAGTTGAGTCCTTAAAAAAAAGTTTGATTTAGTTGAGTTGGTTTGATGATGTTGTCCTGAAATTTTAGAGTTTGTTCGTCTTGAGGTTTTAATTCAAGTTTTTTGACTTTAAAAAAAGAAAACTTGTAAAATGAGTTACTCACTTTAGATGTACCTTAACAATGAAGAATGAACTACTACGTATAATCGTGAATGTATAAACAAAATTATGTATTTGATCATTATTTTAGTAAGAGACTATTTAGTGCAAATGAACTTGCATGAAAATTTGACGAAATGATTTAAAGCTGAACAATCCTATGTTTGTTGGTTTTTTTTTTTTGGTCGGTTCATTTTGTTGGTTTTTTTTGTTACACAATAAATTGTTCGTTGGTTGAAAGTTGTAGCATTTTCACACCTGGACTTTCCCTAAAAGGAAAATGAAAGTGTGGGTGGGCAATGCTTGAGGCAATAAAAGATGCAAATGTACTTAGATATAAGAATGAAGATTTTTTGTAAAAAAAAATGAAGATTCAACTTTTCTTTTAGTCAAAAAAAAGTGTGAAGACTCAAATTAGTCATAAGAGATATTGCAAGACTCAATTCAGTCCATGAGAAAGAAACTACGAGAAAAATAAATTGGGATAAATTAATCTTTAACTTCTTTAAAAATAACAAAATTTGAAGGGAACTTCTTTAAATTTTGTTTGGTTGTTTAGAAAACATAAAGAAAAGAAAAAAGTGAAAAGCATAAAAAATAAGATGATTATGTAATATTTGAAATGTGACAAAATGATGATAAAAAATAAATATGTGTTGTGAATGATATAAATATTCTTAAACAAAAATTAATATGATTCTAAATGAGGGATCTATTAAATCTTTCAGTGAAATTTATCTAGTGAAATTTATCTAATAGTATGGATTTGTTAAATTAAAAAAGAGCCACACTTATACATTGCCCCACCGAATCTCGTTCTTTTTCTTTTTCCAGCAAAACCTTCCCATTTCTCATCTAATCATCGAAGATGAACTGCTCCTTCCCCCTAATATTTTTTTCGTAACTATTTATTTTCAACAAGATTTTGTTTAGGATTGACAAAAGAATCTTTGCCCAAACGATTGTTTTGGGCATCATAAAGTGTTTTTCAGATACTTATGACCCAAATCCCTAAAATCCACAATTTCATGGAATACAAATATTTGAAGGCGGCAATTAAGCATCGTAGAACAAACTTTATATGCACCGAAAAAAGCGTGATAAGAATTTCTACTTCCAATTCATGATTTTGTATCTTAATGGCCATGTCCTAGGTCGTATAAATAAGAGTTTTCCATGGCTTTCTTTGCAATATCTGCTTCCAAGGTTCATATTCTCCCTTATGTTGTTGGGTTCATACTTCATATTCACCCTTTCTGTTAAATTGCCAATGAACGTCACCACTGAACAGAGAAGGTTTTATTGGAAAAAGAAAATAGAGCAGGAATTAGGTGAGGGCAAGACATATGTCATATGTGTTACTCTTTTTTATTTCAACAAATCTAAACTATGTTTAGATTGATGGGGAGTGATGGAATGGGGTGGGATATAACCAAATTACATTGTCTGGTTTTGTAAAAAAGGAATGGAATGGAATGTGATGGAACCAATTCCATCCAATACCACCAATTCTTCCAATTTTTGATTCCATCCAATTTGGGGTGTATCCAATGAGATGAAACGCATTAATAATTTAATTACAATTTTATCCCTACATTTTCTATTTCACCTTCTTCTTTCTTCTTGCGTTTGTGCAACTTGATTTTTTTTCCTATTTCTCTCTCTCTAATTAGTATTTTAGGTTAGTTATCTCCAGTTTTATTCTTCCAGAAAGCCTCACGCCTTCCATGGCATAGTAGTTATTTAATGTTTGTGGTTGTGACACCACAAAGTTCCACAATCTGCAGAAAAGAAAATCCAATCCATATAGTCATATAACAAACTTACCGCTTACTATGCGCTTGTAATCCTTTCTATGAACTGAGCCATCAACGATTATTATTATATTGATTAATTAAATAATATCCAAACCATAGGAGAAAATCATGCTTCAAGGTTGTGTTTCAATCATTATAGGTAGATAATAAAATATCCATGTTTTAATTTGCAACGAGTTCATATTCTGGATTCATCACTCTTATATGTGAAGCATTTTTATTAAATTAGGTATAATACATTTTTTAATGTGAAGCATTTTTAATGTTTTTTTTAAATAAGGGTTAAAATTGGAATAAAAAATTATAATACATTCAATTTCGTCTACTTTCCAAACAAGGGAGTGGAAAGTTAGCTTTGTTCCATCATGAAATATCTAAACGGTGGAATGCAATCTCTATTCCATTCCGTTCCATTCTGCTATGTTCCGCTCCGTTAGTTCTATGTTATCCAAACAGAGTCTATCTTGCGGTATGTTATTGATGGTACACTAGTGAGGGACTTAATAGGTCCCTCACCTTAGAATCCATCGATAAAAAGAATACAAATAAATAATTTCATTATGGTCAACAATTTTTTTTTTTTGAAGAAGCTAAAATAGAATTTCATTACTCACAAATCCTGATAATTCAAGCACAAGGAGTACCTGAAAACAAGAAAGTCAAAACAATTACATCAGCAGTCTGATAAGAGGAACAAAAGCAAAAGGAAGCTCATTACAAAAAGATTCCCAAACAATTAAGAGGATTAAGATACCACAAGTGATAGTTAAAAGCAATGTTGTGGTTTGCTTTCAGCCACCAGAAAATTTGAAGCTTAATTTTGTCAAGCAGTTGTAACGAATTCTCATTTTGATCAAAAACCCGAGCATTTCTTTCCTTCCAGATTTCCCATGCACAAGATAGCCAAATGAGATTAAAAACTAAGCGCACACTTTTAGAAAAGCCGCCTAAAGTTTCAAATTGGTAAAAACGATCTGCTACTTGCGCTGGTTGAATCATTATGATGCGAAGCCAATGCAAAATTTCATTCCAAAATAGTCACAAGACAAGAATAAGTGATCAATGTCTTCCATCGAACCGCACCCACCCACACAAGGTTGAGCGTTATACCGTAGAATGTGTCTCTTTGATAAGTTGTCAATTGTTGGCAACTGATTCCGAAACAGACACCAAGCAAACAAACTGACTTTGAGAGAGACATCCTTGTTCCAAATTGATTCTGGATGATCCACCTCCCCGACATTGACCGTCGAAATCAAGTAATGATAGACACTTGTAACATTGTACGAGCGAGAAACATGTAAATGCCAAAGTCACCTGTCAGAAATACTAGATTGTAATATCACTGCACTCGCGCGCCTGCTCCTCCTCACGCGCTAATAACCTACGCCTCTGTAGCCAATCTTCACCCTCTTCCTCCCATCCAAGAGCATACATTTCAGCCACCGTTACCATTTTATTAATGGATAAATAAAAGTATTTTTCTTCTTTTTATCATTTTTTTAGAGGACACTTCTTTTTATCATATTAATTTTTGTTTAAGGACATTGATATTATTTTATAAATAAATATATTTATTTTCAATCATAATTTTCTCTCGTACGAAACAGTAATATAATCATCTCGTTTTCTATTGTTTTCAAAAAAAAATTTCTTTTCTCTCTCTTTTCTTCATGAAACAAACAAAGTGTAAAGTCTTTCTCTTTTCTTCATAAATCAAACAAGGCGCCCTCTAGGGTGCGCGAGTAAGACATGTTGCCTACGGTAGGCAAGTGAAAAAGAGGCAAGCTCATGCTACACTCGATAGGGCCTTATAATTTTTTTACTATGTGATTTTAAAAGCAAAGTTGGGTGGTGATAGGATTAAAGATTTCCAATTTAAGGCAAATCTGTGATATAAAATTACAGATTTCATTTTTTTTTTTTAATTGTAGATTTTGATTTTGCTTTGTAAATGGATGCTTGCAAACAATCATAAGTGACTAAGAGAAGTAACCACAAACTTATCATTGTTTTATATTTTGATTTTGTTAGAAAGGATACAAACCCAGAAAATATTGTATGTCACTTTCTTCTCCCTAAACATAATCAAATTTATTTTAAAGCATTTTCATTAAAATTGTTACTTTGTTTTTGTATTGGCTTAATGCCTTTTGTTTCAAAATGAATATGGAAGCAGTAGGTTGGTGATGAAAGCAAAATCTCTTGAGAATATTCCACATGATTGTTGCGTTACTTCTATGGGAGAAGGTGGCCGGGGCAGCAGGGATAAAATTCTGACTGTTTTTTGCCATCCAATTATATGAAAAATTGGGTTTGAAATTGTAATAATAATTTGATGAATTTTGGATTTAGGAGATTAATAATTTTTCCCAACTTGGATTTGGTTTTGAACATGATCTGAATTTATGGGTGTTATCCATGGAAGGTTGAAAATTGCTTGTAATGTTGTAGGGAGAGAAGACGTGAGAAAGGAAAGAGAAGAGTACTCTAGAAAAAAGAAAGAACTTGGGTGTTAGAGGTGCATCATTTTAATCCAAGTTGATCCAAGTTGCTGGTGCACCCTAGCCTTTAGTGTAAAGTATATGAGAATTAAGTGATCCCAACTTATTTTTTTAAAAGGACTAAACATTACTTTTATTTTGCTTAGTAACTAAATTGGGTCTTATAATATTTCTCAATGGCCAAAATGGATACTAACACTAATATATAGATTTCATTTCATTTTTTATTCAAAAAGAAATATATAGATTTCATTCCCTTAAAAACAAAAAATCTATTTTTATTCAGCATTTTTTGTTGAATAAAAACAACTCCTTTTATCAGAGGCATGGAGGAATTTAAGAATTTTATTTAACAAAACAAGATTAAATACTACCCGTCGACGTTTGTATCGCATCTTCGGCCTTTGTAATGCCTTGCGAACGAAAGTATACATACTAGCTAGATTTTGGTCTTCGCTCATTTTCTCTGATGCCTACGACACTAATAGCTTCTACGGATACAAACAAGTACAAAATAAAATTTCACATTGTTAGACCCAGTGAGTATGGGAGATCGAGAAAGTACTTGCATCAATCGAGATAGAATGACCTTGCACTTTACTGTCCATTCAAATTCCATCTCTTTTCTCAATAGTTCGTAAAAAGACAAAGTGTGTTGGTCCAATTGTGCGATGAATCAGGATAATGTAGTAAACACTTCACTTAGTTGTTGGATTCCCATTTTAAAGAGTTGAGTAGAGTAGACATGTTTATTACAATATTTCCTTGTCCGTATTGACTTATATTCCCATCTTTGTGAGGTAGAATTCAAGAAACTTTCATGTTTAGACTCTATAGAGGCATTTCTCGGGGTTCAACCCCAAATTGTATCTTTGAACCTCATAGAAAACTTCTTTTAAGTGAGTTGCGTGATTCAATTCTTCCTCCAATTTGACAATAAATATCAACCATATAAACCTTGAGCATATCCCTAATTTGATTATGTAACACCTTGGCCATCATCATCATTTGATGTGTTGCACCTATGTTCATAAGCTCGAAAAACATTACTTTTTACTAGTAATTGTTGTTTCTCGTAATGTAAGCCATTTTTTTGCGGTCCATCAGATGCATAGGTGTTTTGTTATACACATCTATCAAATATCAATGACAATAGTTAAACATGATTGGGTTGGAAATAGTCATCTATTGATGGTTAAGCAAATAAACTTCAAAATCATTTAAGCAAATCAAAAGGCACATATCATTTACTTGATTCAAAATCATACATGGGTAGGGTGAAATCCATACACTCGCTACAGACGCTCATGACGGGCTTTGGATGTTGAACAACCCATTTGCCTTTGTTCACAACCCTATGATGAGTATTCGAAGATAAAAACTTTTTTAGGGTCCTGAAAGAAAATAGACTAATTCATAAGAACTCTGTAGAAGTGACGAATACGAGAAAGTTGGAAAACGAAGGTCCTCCCCCTGTTTTTTTTATAAGCAAACGATCACACCTAATCAAAGAAGAAAAAAGATGATCCATTCAACAGTCACCATGGTGCCTGGAATTATGCAACCTATGAGTACCTATATGATCTTAGGCCAATCAAGTACGCATAAGGGGTCTCATGCGTCTCAACGAAGGAAAACCAACTGTCTCTAAATCAAATCACCATAACCCATTCACCACTTTTCAAGCTAACTTGCCAGTTGTCAAAATGAAAACATGAAACTAGATTCGGATCCAAATACACTACATATCCATCACCAAAATAACTTTGGAACGCGTGACATCCACATTCCTAATAACCACGTTTGAAATCAACATCTAATCTTTCAACGAACCAACCTACAATAAAACAATTTCATTGTATTATGGTCTTAAATACTAGCTCACAACTCAAATTAAGACCTTCATTCTCTAAACCCTAAAACATCACATCACAATCAACGACTAACTTAATCATTGAAGTGTTTGCAGATACACCTCCTCTTAATTAATGTCCACTCACATATCCACTCCAAATTAATGTCCATATTACCAATCCAACTCATTGAAAGAAAATCATGAATTCATTATTTTGTGATTAAAGACTTTTATGTATAAAAAATATTTGTTCTAATAGCCATAACCATGAATAGAGACAAGAAAGTGGGCAAGGTTCGAACTTTTATGAGCAATCAAATCTATTATACAGTATCTTTGGTAATCACACGCGCTTGAAATCAAAAAGTGATTCCATTTCATAATAAAAAAAGCAAAAAAACACAACAATGAGACAGTGCCACACAGAACAATCAAAAGCCTATCAGAAACAAGAGAGTCACACAAACACACACTCACACTCACACTTCTACTTCCACTGTCTTTTGAGGTTTGAACCAAAACATCATCAGCATCCATGGCAGCCACCACCAGAGCCATAACCATAGCCAGCAATTCAACCTACACTCTTCTTGGTAAGAAACCATTTCTGGGTGGTCGTGCTCTTCGTCTCAACAATCTCAAGGTTTCTTCTAGAACTACCAGGTCTTATACCTGCAAAGCTATCTATTACCCTGAGGTTTCTGTCAAGGAGGAAGGTGAACCACAAACCCTTGATTATAGAGTCTTCTTTCATGATAAATCTGGTAAAAAGGTACAATTTTTATCATTTGATCAATATGGGTATTGGAATTTTGGGGAGTTTTTTGTAATTGTGATGTTGGGTTTTGCTTAGAATTGGGAAATTATGATTTTGGGTCTTTAAAGTTTATTCCTTTTTGTATCATTGCTATAGAAAGATGATGATGTCATTGATTTGGGGGTTTTTGTTTGATGGAATGATAATGGTGGTATTAAGTAAATAAATTGTATATCTGGCTTATTAGTTACTGTGTTCACTTTGATAGATCAATTGATTGTTCCGTTGTTAGGTGATAGTGTTGACTGTTGTGTTAAGTGTTAATTGTTAACTAATTTTGATATACAGTACTTCACAAGCTGACAGAGTTGTCAGTAAGAATTTAAATCGCTTTTGCGTCGCAGTCATTGGTATTGCAGAAAACCATAGTCAAATGTGGCCATAGGACCTTGACCGCGGTCACCGAGACATCAAAAACCTTGATGTTGTGACTCGTTGCGGCCGCAGACCTTTTTTAAAACCCTGGGTATTATGTTTATGTGTGTGAGTTTCTCTTGTTGTGCTACACTTTTCCTCGGCTTTCATGAAATGAATGAAGGACAGGTGCCGAGTTAGTTGTTTACCAAGGACAGGGACCGACTGTCAGATTTTCATAGTTTTGGTTGCTAGGAATTGTGTAATTAACCTAATAATTCTGTATAGAATATGTTATTGACATTTTCCATAAAGAAAAGGAAAAATTAAAGTAATGCGTTATGAGTGAGTTTGAGTTTACTGCGATGTGGGTTACCCTTGACAATGTAGGTCTATATGCTTATACATACTAATATAATTTATAAAATTTGCAGGTTTCTCCCTGGCATGATATTCCATTGCAGCTAGGTGATGGTGTCTTCAACTTCATTGTTGAAATACCAAAAGAATCCAGTGCAAAGATGGAGGTTGCCACTGATGAGCCTTTCACTCCCATTAAACAGGATATAAAAAAGGGAAAGCTTCGATTTTACCCGTGAGTGATAACTTCAAAGCTCGGACTATTCCTTTTTGTTGTTGTATTATTTTGTCTTTGAATATGCACTTTTTTGTTTTAACCTAAATCCATTTCCCTAATCCAACCAAGAGTTTGTCTTTATCAAGGGAACATTTGCAGTGTAAATGTCATACATATACCTTCTTTACTGATGTCAATATATGAATACGAAAAATTTAAGCATTTTAAGTCTAGTTCATCAGTTGTTTTGATTCTTTTTGTTTTCTTTTGAAAATTCTGCTCGGTTAATTTGGCAAAGATTGGTTCCATATGTAACCTATTGTGAAATATATGTTTACTTTCTTTCTAGCTATAATATACATTGGAACTATGGCTTACTTCCACAAACATGGGAAGATCCATCTCTTGCAAACCATGAAGTTGAAGGAGCATTTGGAGATAATGATCCAGGTATTCCATTACTAATGAGCAATGGATGTAGTCTCCAACGTTGTACATTATGTCATCTCAATATCTTTGTCGTAAATATGACTGAAACTAAGCGTGCCTAAAATTCCTGTTAATCTGTATGTAGTTGATGTGGTTGAGATCGGCGATAGGCAAGGGAAGATAGGAGAGGTTCTCAAGGTCAAGCCCTTAGCTGCATTAGCCATGATTGACGAAGGAGAACTTGATTGGAAAATAGTTGCAATTTCATTAGATGATCCAAAAGCTTCACTTGTGAACGATGTTGATGATGTTGAGAAGCATTTTCCAGTAAGCTTCGTTACCTAACTACTTGATGTCTATGCTGGAGTTGCTTTCATAATGAAAGTTTCATTAAGATGGAATAATTATTGCTTGATGTGATACTTAATTGGTGTCTATAATCTTTGGTTGTCTTCAGGGAACCCTCACTGCTATTAGGGACTGGTTTAGAGACTATAAGATACCTGATGGGAAGCCTGCTAATAGATTTGGTCTTGGCAACCAGGCAGTAAATAAGGTACTTTTCACAAATCTCTTTACAATTGTCCTAATGAATTCCTTGTTCTGTTATTAATCTTTTGACTGAGTTTTGCAGTTTACACGTTCCTTTAAATAATTTACTCAAACTTTTGTTTTTGTGAACAGGATTATGCGCTTAAGGTAATCAAAGAGACCAACGAGTCGTGGAGTAAACTTGTGAAGAGATCAATTCCTGCTGGAGAGCTGTCACTTGTGTAAATGCATTAGTAGAATATCAGTTGTTCATGCCAATGCTTGCATTTTTTTACAATTCTAATTATGAAGTAGCAAACACTTTTGTTGAGCTTCACGGTTATGTCTTTGACATTAATTCCCTTTTGGTCAGGCACTAGTTAAATTGAATACATCCATCTTGCTTTTCTATTCTACATTTTACTTGTCATTATTCATTTTCCATTCCAATGAGATAACTCCTTCATATTCTCTAATATGGCTGGTAATAATCTGATAGTGGAGAATAAAACTATAATGCTGTTGGAATAATTCTTTGAGAGTGTAGTATTGGAAAAAGAAAGGAAGAAAGAGTGAAAGTGGAATACATCTTTAAGCTGAGACTTGTGAACCTTATTAAAAGGTAGAAGATAAGCTGAGACTTGTGAACCTCTTAAAATAAGGTATGGTTAACAGCACTACAAAGCTTGGAAGTGGAGTACATCTTTAAGCTGCCACCATCACAAAAGCAACACTTCTATAAATCGTTGCATCACAATCAAAGAATTAATATCTTTTTAAACCACGTTTTCATAAAAAAAAATTTAAAACCAAATGTGATTAGAAACTGGAGAAAAGAAACTTATCACTTTGTGTGCTTCATACTGATGAACAAAATGCCAAAAGCTCCCTTTTGGAACTTAAGAACTAGCTAGATTGAAGTGGCTTTACCTCAAGGAGCCATGACTGAGATGAATAGCCAATGACATGTATGTTGTAAATATATATATTATATTGAAGCTGTATACATCAAGAAATTAATAGTTTTGTTAAATATAGTGTGTGTGTGTATCGAATAGCAGAAAATACAAGGCCAACAATTTGCTTGTTTCACTTTACAAGCCAGCCTCAAACGTGAGTCTATTGGTGTTAAAAGCAATTTTGGCCTAATTTTACATGAATACTGCTCTCCTCCTGCACAAAACACTCGGACCCTACAGTCATAACCAAAATACCCCTGCGCTGGTTAACTAACGCAAGTGTAAAACTATGCGTTAGTTAACTAACACTGCATGACTTAAGCCATGTGTAAAACATGTAAAACACTGCGTGAGTTAACTCACGCATAGTGTTAACACATGCGCGAGTTAACTCACACTCTACTGATATATCAGTACAACATTCAATGTTGTACTGATATGCATTCAATACAATCAATGTCATTAATGACCCGTAATCTTTACACCCTTATAATTGAACCGAATTACGTCAATTTAACAAGATTATCGGATAATACGGCATAATCGATCAAAATTACACAAAAACATCGTTTTTCTCACAATCACATTATCACACATAACAATCCAAACAGTCCAAATTTCACAAATTCGCAGGTAATGACCCATAATCACTTAAACACACTTAATGACACGTAAACGATCCAAATTACACCAATTTGTCTATAAATCTTGAAAATCACATAATCTCACATAAACGGTTAAAATTACCAAAATTCATCGTTAAATTAGATAAACACAAATTCATTAAAATTCAATAATACGGACACAAATTCGAACATATTACGATATTACACGTTGATAAATATTACACTTCAACGGATCGGACATAAAGATGTAAAACACGTCATCTTCAACCATTACGTTAAACATGTTAGCGACGTCGCTATCATCTTCGACACGTTGTGGAAAATACACCGTCTTTGAAAAGTCCTCTTCCTTATCCTCCCCCAAGTCCACGCCTGACGCATTTAAAATTACATCATATGTTCTATGATTTGAACCAATATGGATAAAGAAGTTGTCAAATTTTGTCTTCAACTCGTCCAACTTGCCGGTGGGCTTTACAAAGAACTTAGCCTTCATTTGCACATCTACATAACGGACATGAAGTTTAACTGGATCTTGTGCATCTTCATACATGTTTCGCTTTACAAAGAACCTATAACCTATCTAAGAATTCTAGTGACATTCCTAGACTTTCCTCTACTTCAATGTCTTCCATCGCTTCAAATTCTTGTTTCTTTTTTTTGCAGAGTGGGAGTATTATCACAAAATATTGGATTGTGCTCATTTGTTGGTTTCTTTGGCGGATCGGCGCCTTGGGCATGAGCTCATTGAAGGCATCTTGTATATCCAAAAACTCAAAATGACATTTCTCCGTCTCACTAATCTTGTTGGACAACTACTCCGTACAACTTGGTGGTAACAGACACCCTTGGTTCAAAATAACATAAAGATAGTGACCGGGAATTAAGCAAAGGCACATGATGTTGGCATGTGGATTAAGTGGTGGAGAACTTCGGATTAGGAAATATGTCCCACATACACCATCCATTTCGGGCAAAGTCAATAGAACAACGACTCTATTGTAGCAAGTCGCAATAATGTGACCCATATCCGGAGTGGTCAACCACTTATCTACCGGCGCAATACTAATTGTATATTTTGGGGGGTGTAAACCATTCAAGATTTTGTTATAACGATCCTCCGTGTCATATATCGGCATGTAGTCACTCTTATGATTTCTCAACTCATGAATAAGTGATCGACGAACCAATACATGATCTTCCTCATCCATCTCCAAGTGCCTAGCTATGACCCGAAATCCACAATGACCATCCCCTTTAACATTCACAATGTCTTCAACAAAAGGTCTCATGAGATTTGGAATTTGTGAAATGTAAAGGATGCTCCGAAGCGGTTTTGAAGTAGAGGATGAAGCTTGTGAGCGGGAGTAAGTGCCAAGACTTTATCCGTCCATGCCCTCACAATTTTTTTCTTAAGGTTCAAAACCATTTCTTCAACATATTTTATGAATTCCGGAAATGGCATGCATACCTCTTTGAATTTCAATAAATTACTTGCATATGATTCCTCCGTAGGAGATTCAACCAAGTCTCTCCAAGCGATCACGACTTTCTCAACAACTTCTCTATTCTTCGCCTTGCTCTTCTTCAATTCTTTCTTGTCAACTTTTGTACCCTTAGGATACTTTGGGTTAACTCTACAATCCGTGATGCACTTAGCCCTTACATTCTTCCCAATATGAAAATAACAAAGCATGATGTATGTTTTAGGGAAAACTGTGCCAACGACATTCATCAAAGCGCCATCTCTGTCGGTAACGATCACCTTAGGCATCTTGTCTTTTGAGGACAAAAGACCTTTCAACATCGTAAGTGCCCAAGCAAAGTTATCCTCTAGTTAAAAGTGAAGGAAGGCGAAACCAACGGAATACGTCATTTTTGTAGAGGTGCAACCAACTATCTTAAACAACGACATTCGGTAGTTGTTGGTTTTGTAAGTGGAGTCCATGACCAAAACGGTCAGAAAAGTGTTAAACAATTTAATTGACTCCGGATGAACAAAAAATATGTCTTCAAGAGTGCTTTTCTCACTATTGCATCTTGTGTAATAGACATATATATGCTCCACCAACTTCAAAATTAAGAATTGCAACTCCGTCATGTTACCTCTTTCCACCTTTCGCCATCTTGTTCGCATATTGTACACTTGCTTGATAGTTGTGTCACTTTCTTTGTTATTTTGCTTCAAATTGGTGAGAATATTTCGGGCATTGTCAAGCTCTTTGTCATGTCAATAACTTTTTTCTTCTCCTCCGCAAAGCCTACCCACAATAAGGTGCCCCTTTAACTTTTCATCCAAGTCATGGTTGTGCATTCCACAAAGCATTGCAAGCCACCAATCATTTGTATCTTTATCAAAGAAACCTTTCAGCCTAAACGGACAATTACATTTCCTTGAACCGATACCTCCAAGGTTTGGTTTCTTCCTCGTCTTAGGTGGCTTGTATATCCCACTCAATTCACATTGCATCGTCAAGTACGACATTTTTAAAACGGATTTATCTATACAAACACTAAATCCGGCCCTACCCCTTGTCGACGAATCCAAGCAAGTAATTCTTCTCGCTCTCTCCATCTTGCATTTGTTGTAAAAAAAGAAGCGGTGTCGCGACCTTCGCAAAGAACACCGATAGGTACCGGTTTAGGTTCTTCAATTTTACCAATGCAAGCTTGAAATTGAATTTTGACTTTAAACGGTTTCACATTAACGGTTGGTTTGACATCGCAGGAACCTTTGCCGGAAGCATCGCCAGAAGCTTCATTTTTGGCCGGTTTCAGTTCGACGTCATCACCCGCGACATTGTCAACCATCTCCCTATATATCTATTGAATAAAAAAAATTACAAAGTGAGAATAAATAAATTACTTGTGGAACAAGCTAACCAAAAACAATAGTGGCGCAAAAATTAAAAAATAAGGACCGTACAGTGGCGTGACTTAAGTCACGCAACCTCTAACACTTGCGCAAGTTAACTTGCGCACCTTGCCCTACTATCTACGAAAACCAGACGAACCAAGCACATAAACAAGCAAAATGAGATGAGTTTTGATGATACAATACCTGACATTTGGTATTTGATGAGCGTAGAAACTTGCTTCCTGACAATTTATAATGATTTGAGATGAGGATTTTGACCCAAAAAATCACACTTTTTGGGTTTTTGAAGGTGAAGGGAAAGAAAATGGTGGTTGGATTATGGACTGATGGGTTTTGTTCGAAAACAATAACTCTCCGCAACTTAACTCGCGCAGCGTGAGTTAAGTTGCGCTGCGCTACTTAACATGCGCAGGAAGTAAAATTGAAAAGCATGCTGGGTAAAGTGTTTTGTGCAGGGGGAGCATCATTCATTTTACATGTTTAGATAGCTATTGTTAAATGCAATTTTGGGGATCAAAAGCGATTCGAGCCCAACGGAAGGTAGTATTTCTCATGTCATCATGTCCCTATTTTCCATTTAATAATATTTATAAATTATGATGAGAAGTTACGATGATTATTGAAAGGGTTTATCCAATCTATAAAATGATGGAAATCAACTGATATAATGTTTACTACGAATGACACATTATTTACAAGTTTTACACATGTTAGCCTTTTTCAATGACACATTTTGCATATTCTTCATATTTATTCAATAAAACCAATGCTTTAGTAGTATGTATGTCAATGAAAAAGCCGATACATACTATACTAAAGCACAAGATTCCATTAAGCAATGTATAGCTTGATGAATTTCAGAAGCTTATCTTTTGCTTGTTCTCTAACTATATAATATAGATATTTTTCTCTTTCCCTCCAACTATATAAAAACATTGGAACTATGGATTACTTCCATTCTTTAAGACTATGAAGTTAAAATAGCATCTGGAGTCGATGAGCCATGCATTCCATTACAAATGATTGTAGACTAGACTTCTTTTTCCATAATGTTACCTCAATATTTCAAAGCAATTGAGGCTCACTCTTTTGTTTTTGTTGGAACAACAAAAACTAACTCTTATCATTATAATCAAAGCATCAAAACGGTACAATACGAGGTGTATCACCAGATTCTTACATCAGTTTGTTTGTACAGTCCAGTTCTCATTACTGTCATACTTCCGCGTGTGTCTCGATCAGATAAATTGATAGATGTTAACATGATAATACATTAGATAATCATTCTCTTAACCATTCCAAAACCAGAAATACTATCTATCTACCCACATCCAAAAACAGAATCACGAAACTTAACGCAGAATCCTGTTATTTCATTTAAAACTTCGAATACAGTCCTACTTCCAATACAAATGCTACTTGTCTTTCTCTCTATTTAGCTCATGAATTCTACCGTGAATCTCGTTAAGAAACTCCACAGATTCAATATTGTTATCCGAAAGGCACTGTAGAACAGTTCTCAGACTAGCAATTTCTTGGTCTCTTGCCTTATCCTGATTTCAAATTGAAATTATTTATAAATAACATTCAGCTGCATGAAGATGGAATGTTTCTTAAAATAGAATTTGAATAAGGAAAAAGAACCTTGATTTCAATGGAGTTGGTTGTCTTGCAACTGCTCACATAAATCGCTCTTGCACTCTGCACATGTTCCCGCAATAGATCAACTGATTGATTCTTGGTGGCCGAGTTATGAGTACAAATGAATCTAACAGCTTCAATATATTGCTGCTTCCGGATAAGATTCTGAACAAAATCTGCAAGGTGCAAGAAAATTTCACTTCATCAAAACTAACATATGGGTTGAATAACATCTCAAAATAAATCGGGGAAGAAAATAGAACACCTCAAACCATTTAAAAAATAGAACATATGCATAGTTTTTTTGGTCTTAACCCTCCAGTTCCTACGGGAAAAGAGTCTTGGTAATCTAGAGTTCGACCAAGATATAAGAAATGCCTGACTAAGGATTGTTCCAGCAAGGATTCGAACTCAAATGTTCCCAAATGATTCATTCTTAACTGAAACTCTTTAACCACTTGGTTTAGAAATTAGAAAGATGTATAAATTTGAAGTCATTCATTTTACAAGCATTAGCCAATATGCTAACTTTTTTGTAACAAATCAGAAATAACTTTTGGGGGAAACAAAATGAAACTTTTGCATCATGTGTATGAGAAACCAATTCCATATCAGTTCAATTTCTTACTAACAGCTAATATCATAATTTACAATCAAAATCCAAAAATATTTATACATTTGATAACCACTAGATGTAATCTGCACTTTGAAGTGAGTAGAAAATAACTATAATGGCTCAATGTGCAGAAAGGAAAAAAGGAGATACTAGTTTCTGAGCAAAACATTTCTAAACTAACATACCAGAAACTTTATGTGCCAAACCCATAGTCCCAAACAGCTCTACAGATATCTTGTGTTGAGCAGCAAACACAAAAAGCTTTAAAACTTCATCTTCATCGAAAGAAGAAACCAATCCATAAATTGAGAGAAGGAGCAAAAACCCCAGAATTGGCACTGGATTTTCAGTATTTTCTCCAATGTAAGCTTTCAGTTTAAGTGCTAGCTTCATTGCTTCTTCTCGGACATGAGGTTTAACATGTGGTGAGATTCTCATCAGTTGTTCGAGCAGATCAATGTGGTGATCATCAATAATTACAACATTTTCTCCCTTACACTGTGGAATGATGGGGTTCTGGATTATATCTAAAACATCTTTTGATGGGTCTGATGATGATGCTAGCAGATTAGCTAGTCTGTCATTGCCATGTGACTCAAGTTCATCAATTTCCTCAATTGGGAGAAACTGCAAACTTCTTCCATCAATGGTAGGACTTGGTTGATCATCTGTGAAAGATGATATTGCATAATTAGCTGGCATATATTTAAAAATATCAAATCATTAAAAGATCAAGTTGAAATTAAAATGTCTCATTAAACTAGATGAAGAGCTTTTACCTGATTCAATTTCCTCTTCAAATGATTTTATTAACGTTTCATATTGACCGTCTCTTAGCTCAAGTTCCTCTTCTTTTGATTCAAACTTCCTCACTCGGCTTTCAAGGTCCTTCTCTGCTGATTCAAACTTCCTCGCTCGTCTTTCATAGTCCTTCTCTACTGATTCAAACTTCCTCACTCGGACTTCAAGGTCCTTCTCTGCTGATTCAAACTTCCTCACTCGGCTTTCAAGGTCCTTCTCTACTGATTCAAACTTCCTCACTCGGCTTTCAAGGTCCTTCTCTGCTGATTCAAACTTCCTCACTTGGCTTTCAAAGTCCTTCTCAACTGATTCAAACTTCCTCACTCGGCTTTCAAAGTCCTTCTCTTTTGATTCAAACCCCCTTACTCGGCTTTCAAAGTCCTTCTCTTGTGATTTAAACTCTTCCACTCGGCCTTCAAATTCCTCTTTCTTTGATTGTAACTCCTTCACTTGTCCTTCATATTGCTTCAATTTTGATTCGAAGTCCTTCACCTGGCCTTCAAAATCACACTCTTTTAATTCAAACTCCTTCACTCGTCTTTGAAAATGTTCCTCTTTTGACTTCAATTCCTTCATCCATCTTTCAAATATCTTTTCTTTTGATTTGAGTCCCTTCAGTTGGCTTTCAAAATGCTTCTTGAATGATTCCAGATCATCTACTTGTCTTTGAAATAGCTTCTCTTTTAATCCGAGGACCTTTTCCTGGCTTTCAAATTGCCTCTTTTTTGATTCAAGCTCCTTCACCTGACTTTCGAATTTTTCCTGCTTTGACTCCGACACCCTTGTCCTCCCTTCATAGAGGAGATTCTCATTTGATTCAAGCCCCTCTAGTCGTCGGTCACACTGCTTCATTTTGGAATCAAACTCCGTAGCTCCACCTTCAAATTGCTTTTCCGTTGACTCTAAGTCCTTCATTTGAGAACACTGACCAGTTCTCCTCTCTGACATTACATTTAGTAAATTACTCCTTTCTGACATTAGTTCTTTTATTTTACGACTAACAAATATTTTCGAAGCATCAAGCTCTTCCTTTCTTGTCTTAAGTTCCTCAGTACATTCATCAATTTTTTGTGAAAGAGTCTTGAGCTCTTTTTCCTTCAATCTTCTACGGCCTTTATCATTGCTATCCATGGCGGTATGAAGTTTTCTTTTATTTTTGTTGAGCTCAAGTGTTTGACTTTTAATCAAACCCTTGATTGAACGGACTCGCTCTTCCTTTTCTGCAAGATCTTTGACACCTTCTTCAATTTTGTTCTGCATTTCCTCGTAATATTGGTTAGTTCGTCTAACATCACTAGCTTGCTTTTTCTTATTTAGAAGCTCTTTGGAGCACTCCTCAATATCTCTTTCAAGGGATTGCAATTTTTCCTCCTCTGCGCTCCTTAATCCGAGTATGCTCTTTTTCATGAGCTTAATGGAAAATGATGACAACTTTGATTTTTTAACTGAAGTTTGCGAGGAAATGTTGTCATCAAAAGGCCTCTTTACGGGCAGTGTAGTAGGCCTATTCTCAACAGAGTCATCACATTTACTACTACTACTACTTGCTCCCAAATTCAAAGCTGACAATGACTTAGCTCTCGAAGGTACATCATCATGATCAGACTTAGAGTCATATAAAACCAGCAACTTTTTTCTCTTAGAAGCCCTAACAACCATTATTGAACTACACAAATCACCAATTCAAATCCTGAGCAGAAAAAGAAAAAAGAAGCATACAAAAAGAAAGTTTTAGATCAACCATTAAGACCCTTTTGGATAAACAACTTAACTTGATTTGCAGGTTATAGCACAAATGCTTATCATGGTAAGCACTTGTTAGAACAACAACTAGTAACAGAAGATTGATAAGAAACGAAAGTAAAAGACAATGAACACACGATTTTTGTTAATGCAATTCGGACAATGGTGCCTACATCTGCGACTATAGAGCAGCTTTAGTTCCATTTGTATTACGGTGATGAATTAGAGTTTCAGTGTTACAAGCAATATACGATAGTATGATTCAGTTCACAATATTACCCATGAACCGTACCTTATATATATAAGCCATACTTTAAAACCACTTGTGTAAAACATATTTTTATAACAAAAGATAAAATAAAGTTAAATTGTTTTCGTATAAACTAGAAGTTGTTTTCATAAGCCAACTTCATAAGTTCCCTCAAATAGTATCAAAGGTGCTTATGCTAGTAGAAAAGTTCTACTAAGTCTAATCCAAACAGATCTCATGTTACAAGTTTATAACAATACATGCATTAGTCTAAGAAAACATGGGGTTCAACTATCAATCACAAATCAGCCAGGGAAAACGAAAACAACAACATGCATGCAGTAAAAACATTAAAAATGTATTGAATAGATGCTACTTTCCATGGAAATGTAAATGATAAAAATAAAAAAAAAAGGTAAAAAAAGAAGTTAGAATTTACTTACCTTTGTGTGGCTGAGGAGAGTGAGCTAAGAAAGTAGGAATGAAACGAGTAAGGAAGAAGAAGAATAGAACACTTCTAATCTGAGTTCAGAGATTCCCAAAGTGAGACACTGTACTTAGTGGAGTGAACTATGCTTTGCTTGTAGTACTAGTAGCGGTTTGTGCCTTTGTGGCCCATGTGTGTGGGGTCCACACCACATGCTACTACCTACTCGAGTGACATGTTGCAATGATAAAATTTAAGATTAAATGTACCAAGGTTTAGTTTCTTTAGAAAAATTCTTCAATTTTTTGTCCCTTAATTTTAATTTTTTTTGTTTCTAGTAGTTCTTACAAGACCTTCTTATTACTCTTACAAGACCAAACAACAATGTTAAGAAGAAAAATAAAGGATCAACCGTTAGATTCAGTGTTGGGGTAACAAGAATGCGGTTGTTGAAATGAGAGTCCTACATACATACATGGGAAGAAGAAAAAGGACGGGCAGCACTTTAGTGTTTTTGGTTTAGGTGTCTTTGTTTTTATATCTCTCTAAACCATTTATTATATCTTATCTAAATAATTTATTTTAATCATTTAGTCAACATTCTTTCTTATCTAAAATGAACTAAAGACACCTAAATGCACCGAAGCTAAAGGCAAGTGTCATCCAAAAAGGACAAATGTAAATTTCATTTCTAAAGGATGTTAGGGTGCATTGAAAAATGATATTTATATAATTATTTTGTGATAATTTTTTGAGAACTCTTTTATATTAACGTTATGTTCTATTTTTGTTGGTTAAATATGTTTTTGGTCTCTATAAATATACTAACTTTTCGTTTTAGTTTTTCTAAAATTTTCCTTCAACTTTTAATCCCTATAAAATTTTCAGTCACTACTTTTGGTCCCTATTTTTAAGTTAATTTTGTATTTTTTAATGAAATTGTGCAGAAATGTGTAGAATATTGTAAAAAAAAAATCCAAAAAAATTAGAATTCTTTAACAAAACATAAATTAAATATAAATTTTTAACCGTCAAAAATATAAAAATTCATATTAAATTCATCTTTTCTTAAAAAAATTCTATTTTTTTTCAGAGATTCTTATAATATTATGAATTTTTCTGAAAATTTTTGTTCAAAAATATGAATTCTACATATAAGTTTACTTTAAAAGAGGGACCAAAAATGAAGATGGAAAAAAATTTAGGGACTAAAAATTGAAGAAATTTTTTAGAGAGACTAAAATGAAAAGTTAGTATATTTATAGGGAGCAAAAACATATTTAACCTTTTTTTTATATTGTGTTTGGATTTGATCAATAAAAAGAGAAAAAAAAATTGTCGCAAACGTTTGTCACAAATAGTTGTATCAATACCACTGCTCAACCATATTATTATTTAAGTATATGATTTAGAAATATATCTTGTATTATTAGTTAACTTCATATATACCCCTTTGTTCTTAATTATAAAATTATCTAAAATAAGTTTGTTTTTGAATATAAGACTCACTATATATGCATTTATTATTATTTTTTAAATATATTCCTTATTAATAATATCAATTTATATTGAAATATGAAAAGTAATTTTTTTAAAGATGAAATATGAAAAGTAATAATGAATTTATTTATATACAAAATGTAATTTAGTAATAGTCGCAAACATTTGAGACATATTTATTACTTTAACAACCTTTCTTAATACACATGGTTGCAAAATTTTATTCAAAAATATAAATTTTACACGAGTTCACCTAAAAAGAAGGACCAAAAGTGAAGATGAAAAATTTATAGGGATAAAACAAAAAGTTTGTATATTTATAAAACCAAAATCATATTTAACCTAAAAATAATAATTGGCTTAAAGTAACAAATATAAATGAGATGGAACATGTCTCATTTCTTCAAAAAAAAAAAGAAAAAGTCTCATCTAACTTAAACAAAGTCATGGGTTCGACTTCAGACTTAGGTATGCAGCAACGTTAAAACTCTCAGAGAAATTGCTACCCATTTGCACGCGAAGATACCTAATATACAATTAAAAATAATATACTCTTTTTCTATTTCTTCTCTCAAAGGTCTTATAAATTAGGCTTAAATGTGTCATTGATCCCTGCATTTTTTTTTGTTTAGCATTGATCCTTACGCATTTTAAATTTTTTGGCATTAGTCCTTCTGTTAAGTCTAAGTTAAAAAAAAAACAAAACTAACGGTGTGCCAGGTGGACCAATCATTACATGTCACGTGGCACACTAAAAGACAAAATTTCCAAAAACTATTCTAAAGTTTTGGTATTAGTCCCTACACTTCAGCATTTTTTGATATTAATCCCTACACTTTGGTATTAGTCCCTAAACCCTTTATTTTTTTTAATATCTTTCAATGATATTATTATGTTTATTTTTTTCATTATTTTTATTGTAAATAATTCTAAAAATACTCCCTTAAAAAAATTATAATAAATATTTTTTTTAAGTTTAAATCACCAATATGGATTCTTCAATAATGGAGAATCACCTTTAAAGTTTAAATCATCATTATTTGTGCAATTTTACACTGGTCAGTCGCATGGTTAGTAGGCAAACACAACAGTACGAAAAAGGAAAAAATTAAAAAATATGTAGTGAGAATGATTAGCCGTTAAACATGTAAATTTAAAATGATGGTCATGTTGTATTTTTTAGTTATTATTAAGTATTTAAGGATTTATTTATTAATAGGAATCATTTTTAGAGTAAATTACACTTTCCTACACTAAGAGAACCTTAATTTATCTCCATTTTCCATCTTATGTTAAAATATACATTATCTTCCCTTGCAAAGTAAATATATATGAAAATAATATACTCCTTAATGATAATTAAATTTAAAGATTTTGTTATTAATTTGAAGATTTTTAGAATAGAGCCAGGATCCGTTGACACCTGGTGTCAATGGATTCGTTGACACCAAATCTCAACCCTCCATTTAAGTTTGATCAAAGGCTTATAATTCTCAATTAATGGTCTCTAAAAATGGCCAAATTTATTGGTACATTGAATCTCACTCTATATTTTTATTTTCAGCAAATAAATCTAGCTCTTTATTAATCATATATTATTTAGTGAAATCTTGTTTCTCCTCACTAATCTCATATTACACGGTTAATCCTTATTGGCTCGTGATTTTTTCTTGTTTCGGCAAATTGATTTTTTTGTACACACTATTATTGTTCAGTCATTGAAAAAATCAAATTGAAAACATTGTTTGTCTCATGAATCATAATATTCCTTGTCTACATCTCCTTTTTCACTTGGCTAATAGTTCGTATGAATTGCAGCACCGAAGACAATTTTTACGAAATTCACGATAGCCATGATAATTTGAGAGGCATATAGTGAACGTAGGACTGTGTTAGATGAATTGAATTCGGTTCAAAAAAAAATGAAAAATACTCATGGGGTTGTATCGTTCAAAATGAATTGAATATGTATAAAATTAATTGTCTGATTTTGATAAATTGGAAAACCCTTTAAATTGAATTGGGGCCAATTTCTCAAATCAAAGGGAAAAATCAAGAATTATCTTTACAAGGTATGAATAGTTATGATTGTGTAATTGATATATTTGAGAGGAGAACGAATAAACTTTCAGATCATGAGGAAAGAGTTTGCTGAAATCAAATGAAAAAGACCCACGAGAATATATTTAATAAACAATTATGTGCCTTTGGGTTGAATAGATAGACGGTCAAGATTTGGTGTCAACGAATTCGTTGATACCTAGTGTCAACGGATCCTAACTCATATATAACATATAATTTTAATTAATTTTAATTAGCTTATTTCATCAATTTCAATAATATGTCTAATATAACCCATGAATATAGCTCGGCTAGCAGCAAGGACGGACATCACATTTAGAGAAAAAAGACGATGCAATAAGATTTAAGTTTAATTTTCATTAAAAAGGATTTTTTATTTACTTTTTAGAATTATTCTCAATAAAAATAATGAACAAAATAATAATAAAATATAGGCTAAATTGCTATTTTAGTCCCTTAATTAATTTGTTGGTATAGCTTTGCTCCCATAACTAAAATTTGATGAGTTTTGGTATTTTAATTTTTGCGCCGTTACATGTTTTGGTCCTTTCTGTTAGTTTTATTAAAAAAAAAAAAAAACGTTAGGGTTCATCAATTTCTAAAAAATAGGAAGAACACCATCAACAACAACAACCCAGCAATAACAACCTACAACAACAACAAATAATAACAACAACCCAACAATAACAATCAATAACAACAACAACCCAGTAGCAACAACTAGAAAAATGAGTAGAAAAACAACAAATTAGGGTTTGTGAAAAATAGAGGATCATAAGAAGAAGAAGTAGTTTGGGAGAAACTGAGACCAAAATCATATCAAAGCTCACCAAAAAAATCATACTACCAGCATTAAACCCAGAAATTAAAGGCAATAGTGACTATATACAACCCAAATTCATTCTCCCTAAGAGTATGTGCAGAGGCACATTTCGCAAAGAAAAAATATCACCTTATTTGTGTGGTGGTGTCATCATAAATTGTGACACATTCAAGGGATTTGGAGGAGAAAGATAAGGGATTTTGGTTGAAATTGGGGATGTGAGCTATGTGAGTAAAATAAGGGATTTGGGTTGAAATTGTATTTCACTGATTTGGAAGGAAAATTTCAATTAATAATAGATTAAGAGTAATAAAAGTAAATTATTGATGTAGTAACAATATTTGATAATCAGTAAGTGTATATAGGGTTAAAGGTTTGGTTTTGATTTTGATTGGAAGTGAAATTGTTGGGAATTTGAAATCGTGTGTTTTAATTCAAAGATTTTTTCTGTTTTTTTTTTTCTTCTGAAAAATTTATGAAAGGTGATATTGAAGATGATGAAGAAGAGGAAGATGAAGAAAAGGGAAAAAAATATTAGAGAGAGGGCATGGAAGATGAGAGAGGGAGAGAAAGAATTTTATTGGTTTTTCTTCTTATGTGTTTTATGTTGAATATTTTTATGAAGGTGGATGAGGAAGATGATGAAGAAGTTGAATGAAAATGATGATTTAACAAACCCTAAGTTTTTTTTAAAAATAAAACTAACAGAAATGACCAAAATATGTAACAAAGCAAAAGTTAAAATACTAAAACGGACCAAATTTTAGTTATGGGACCAAAACGATAGCAACAAATTAGTTAAGGGATTAAAATAGCAACTAAGCCTAAAATATAATAATATTATTGAAATATTTATATTAAAAAAAAGTTCAAGGACTAATACCAAAGTGTAGGGATCAATAACAAAAAGTGTTGAAAGAGCAAGGACTAATAATGAATTAAATACTTAGAATATTTTAATTCTGAAAATTTTATATTTTAGTTTACCATGTGACGTGTCCTAATTGGTCCATATGACACACCGTTAGTTTTAATAGAAGAACTAAAGCCAAAGTATTTGTGCAAAAAAAAACATAGGGATCAATCCCAAAATATTGAGTGAAAGTGCAAGCACTAGTCACACAATATTTAACTATATACATTCGAGGGATTAAACATTTTGTTTATTCGTTGCGGCGGGAAAGAGTTAGTTTGTGTGCAGGAACAGCTTCATCCATTTCCGTTCGGCGGCGACGATAACCACCGCACACCGCCATAGCAGCAACCTTCCTCCGCCGTTGTTTTTCGCAAACGAACTTCTGCTTCATCTTCTTCAGTTCATTCTTAGAGATATGGAAACATCATCCCTTGGAAGAGACTCAACTACTCCATCGCATTCCTCTTTCTCCGGTAACCATTTCTCTTACTTAACCGATTATAAACACATTACTTTATCACAGTTGTATGTATTATACTTGTTGTTGATGTGAAATTGATCTCTGCATGATGAAAAGATTCGAGGTTGTAAAAACGCCGATGTAGGTTAAAATCTGTTCCAATTTCATTTGGTTTTTTTCGTTATCCATTTGCTTTAATTCTTTGAATCATGATACTGATCATGTTTTGAGAAAATGACATAATTCAATGTAATTAAGTATGTCGGAAAAAAATGTAATTCAAATCTTGAAAAAATGAATTGATCTTAACTTGTTTAAAATGAGGCCATTATTGTAGATACAAATGGAATCTGTTTGATGAGAAATGTATGGAAAGAGGATCAACATCCTTCCTTCATTGATTTTATCTCCACTTTCCTCTCTGCTAACTCCTTTCGCCTTAAGTTCGTTCCAATTGCTCCGGTATGTCATTTCCTGTTTTAGCCTGTTTTCCCTTCCTGTTCGTCTTATATATGGTGGTTCATCGCTGAAATTTTGAGGATTTTCCTTGAAGGACTTTATTTTCAATTGTGGCGGTTTGTCCGTGGCCTTCATTTTTGTCACAAACTGGGACTCAAACAATGTGGCTCCAATCTTCAACAGGTTACTAGGCTCTGTTGTTTTGGAATCATTTCTAATGCTTGTGGGCTATAATGTTTAAGTAGTATTTATACTTATCAAAGAGTTTATGTTTTATTTGATTCTTCTGTTGCAGAGTTCAGAAACTGAAGACTCAATTTTCTCGTTTTTATGTTGTTATAACACTACCAGCAAAAGAGGAAATCAATTCATTTACTCAGTCATATTTCAAGTGAGTTTTGTTACTTCTGTTCTTCTGATTGATTATTGTTAGTTATGTATGTATGACTTGAATAATTGAAAGAACATGGATCCTGGTTTGTTATGAAAATGTGAAGATTTGGGATGGTGATTGGCAAGCCTACATTTGTGCCAGTTAAAGACTTTGAGATGGGATTTGAAAAGATGTTAAAAATAGCCCATTCTACTGGAGGTAGAACCTGAAACTTCTTCTAACTATCTTTAATGTGTTGTTACAATTTAATTATAACTCTTGTTCTCCTACTCATTGCAGTATACAAGCAGCAAAGAATTGAAGAAAAACTGAAAGCTGAGGTGAGGTCAGCTCGTTGATTTTACAAAAAAATTTAATACTATTTAGCTGCTACTAATCACATATGAAGTGAAACTAGCAAATTGATATATGAATTTTGTTATGGTTTTGAAGAGGAAGCAGTTGGTGCAAGGAATGAACTTTTACCTTAAAGTTGTTACATCAATCCCAGGCATTGACAATCACGATGCAAATGCGGTAAATCTCTCTACCACAAGGCAACTCTTCAATTTAGTTTTATTTTTACATGCCTCCTTTCATTATTGATTAAGCTCTGAATTCTAGAGTATAGACATGTTAAACTCACTAAAGTATAACTTTCATAAGCAGTTTGTGCATAAGCATTCCTTTTGTTTATTTCCAGATAATAATTGCATTGGTGTCAAAGTTTTCATGCTATGTTAGGCTTGTGTTATTTTCCTACTGGCTGGGGATAGTCTTTGCCACATAATAATAACTTTGCTATATGAAAAACCGTATAATAGCCATGATTATAGGTTGATTTATTTTGTTTTTCTGATTGCTCAATTCAGCTTAGTCAAGCTATTGGTTCTGTCAAAGCAATTGCCAAGGTATCAAAAGAGCAAATTCTGGAGAACACAGATCTTTCTACTGACAAGGCAGAGATGATTTCAAGGTTTCTCAGAGACCCAAAGTCTTACTTACGTCCCAAGATTAACTGATCAGAAAATAACAAAGGAATCCAGATTCAAGTGATGGGGATTTATGTTAATTCCTTCTTCTTTTATCGTTATTAACTTCTGTATAAAGTAGTTTTTTTAGTTTCAATTTTATCAATTGATAAAATAGTATTCTTAGTTGCAATTTATCAATCGTTAACTTCTATATAAAATAGTATTCTATACAAGACACTGAAATTACTCTTTCTGGAAAACCAAAGAACGTCTCCTCAGAATCTGATTGCTCCAACTAGAGCCCCTCTCAGACTTCATTACCATTTTCCATGGGACTTTGAAGCAGGGGATGGTACATTCTATGCGATGGAAGCCGATACCCAAATGAACTCTCTATCATTTGAGATTACCCGGCATGCCTTTGTTTTTTTACTTCTTTCACTTTATTCATGTAGGGTTTTGGGTTAATAGTGTTTTCACCCTTGTAATATATGTCTTTCCGGTTTTCGCTCCTGTAAAATTTTCGATTTGATTTGCATCCTTGTAAATTTTTTTTTTTTTTTTTTCCGGAAAACACCCCTCCTCCATCCAACTCAGCAAATTCGCATATGTGGCGCTGACTTGGCTTTTATTTTCATTATTTATTTTTTTTATTTTGCCACGTGTAAAAAAAAATCCACGTCAGATTTAATTTTAAAAAAAATTAAAAATTAAGATTTTTTTCCAAATATTAAAAAAAATCGTTTTTTTAAACTAAAAAATTCAAAAATAGTCACATTTTTTCCAAAAACTTTTAAAATAAAAAAATATTTAGATTTATTTATCAAAAATAAAAAAACTATAAGATATTTTTTAAAATTAAGAAAATCAGAAAATATAATCAGATTTTTTTTAAAATTAAAAAGATTTTAAAATATTCTGGAATTTAATTTTCAAAATAAAAAAAATGTCAGATTTGGTAAAAAAAAATTCTGGAAAAAATCTAACTTTTTTAAATTCTAGAATTAGTTTTTAATTTTTTGAAAAAAAAATCTAAATTTTTTTCGATCTCACTATTTTTATAAAAAAAAAATCGGAAAAAATCTGGAATAAAATTTTCGAAAAAAAAATCTGAATTTTTTCAAAATTTTTAAAAAAATTGTATCCAAATTTTAAATAATAAAATGTTTCCATAATTGTTTTTTGCAGAAAAAATTTTAAAAATACTTTTTTTTGGAAAAAAATATAACTTTTTTTTAAAAAAATTGAACTCCAGAATCTTTGACAAAAAAGAATATTTTTTCTTATTTTTTTAATTTTTTGGAATTTTTTTTGAATATTTTTCTGATTTTTGGATTTTTTTATTTTTGAAAATTAATTTCCTGAATATTTTAAAATCTTTTTAATTTTAATAAAATATCTGATTATATTTTCTAATTTTAAAAAATATCTTATAGTTTTTTAATTTTTGATAAAAAAATCTAAATATTTTTGGAAAAAATAATGTGAATATTTTTCTGTTTTTTTATATTTCGGAAAAAAATCTTTATTTTTTTTTATTTTTTTTGTTTTAAAAAAAAACGATTTTTTTAATGTTTTGGAAAAAATCTTAATTTTTAAATTAAATCTGACGTGGATTTTTTTTACACGTGGCAAAATAAAAAAATAAATAATGAAAAAAAAACCAAGTCAGCGCCACATATGCGAATTTGTTGAGTTGGATGGAGGAGGGGTGTTTTCCCGAAAAAAAAGTTTTACAAGGATGCAAATCAAACCGAAAATTTTACAGGGGCGAAAACCGGAAATGGCCTATATTATAGGGGTGAAAAACACTATTAACCCTTGAATGTATTTCAAACTATTTTTACAATTTACATATACTGTTTGAGCTTAGTGGATCAGGTATATATGTTCCAACTGATTTTTTTGTTTTGTTTTAGTGCACTAATGTGACAATGCAGTTGAATGCTACGTACCCGAGAATCAACAAATTCTACTCCACATTGTTCACAAAATTTTAGTTGGTCTTTTTTTATCTCCGATTACTCAATAATTTCCACAAGCACAAATCCCACTTTTTATAGGCCCATAAATTCGTTCACAAAATAATCCGTCTTTTTCAGGCTTATTAGTTTTGTTACGAAGAGTATAGGGTTTTGTTATAAAAGAGGCTATTTCTTAATGTATATTATAGTTATATTTTATTGGATATAGTTTGTTAGTCTATTTCCTATACATTATAGGATAGTTAGTTTAGGTTCCCTTTGTATATATTCACATTGGGGGTATCTTCCTTGAGATAGATTGTAATATACATTCTTTCAATTCAATGAATTCCCATGAGGAATATTCAGTTTAATCTCTCTTTGTTTCATAATTCAATATGGTATCAGCCTTTTAATTTTTTTTCTTTCACTCTTAGAGACAATTCTCTTTCTTCCTTTGTTACTCCTTTTCTTTTACGTTTCTTTTTACCCAGAAACAATACCAAAACCTAATTCCTCTTTCTTTCTTTTCTTATTTCTCCAAATTGATCTGCAAAATCGATCCTTCCTTCTCTATTCCAAAATTCAATTTGAATCCTTTTCCTTGTTTCATCGATGGATGAAAACCAATTTTTAGATTATGCAACAAATCCATCTAATCCCTATTACCTTCACCCTAATGAAAATCCCTCTCTCATTCTTGTCTCTCCCTTGCTCGATAGCAAGAACTATAACTCTTGGGCTCGCGCAATGAAAGTGGCGCTGATCTCGAAGAACAAATTAAAATTCGTCGACGGCACATTCGCCAAACCTGCAATCGCACATGACCTTCATGATCCATGGGTCCGCAACAATAATATGGTACTTTCTTGGTTACTGCGATCGATTTCAGAGGGAATTGCTCAATCTACGCTTTGGATCGACAATGCACACCTTGTTTGGAAGAATCTGGAAAATAGGTTTTCTCAAGGAGACATCTTCAAGATTTCAGATATTCAGGATGATTTAACCAAGCTTCAACAAGGTAATCTTGATATTTCTAACTACTTCACAAAATTGACCTCTCTTTGGGAACAAATTGACTCATATCGACCTACACGCGACTGTATTTGTGCGATTCAATGTACATGTGGTGCTGCCACTGATTTACAAAAATATAAAGAACAAGACAGGGTTATAAAATTTCTTAAAGGATTAAACGAGCAATTTTCACATGTACGCTCCTAGATTATGCTTCTTGATCCATTACCATCTTTAGATAAAACTTTTTCCTTAGTTTTGGGTCAAGAAAGACAACTTAGTAATCAATTTTCTACTGACGTAACTCTTGAAAATCAGACCATGGCAATGCCAGTTCAGAATTCTAATTCTAATGGGGGAGGTAGAGGAAACAACTACTTTAATAATAGAGGTAGAGGTAGAACAAACTCTGGCTATGGACGGGGAAATTCGACTCGATATTGTACAAACTGTGGTAGGAATAATCATACTCTGGAAACATGTTTTATCAAACATGGCTATCCACCAGGTTTTCAATCTAAAAACCACAAATCAAATACCAACAATGTTACTGCGAGTGAATACCCCTACGGGTTCCGTTGTGGGTCAAGATAACACATCTCCCTCTTTAGCTGTTATTCAAGATCAGTATAGCCAGATTCTTCAGCTTCTTCAAAGCAATTTTGGTGTTTCTTCTCCTGCAACAATGACTCAAGCAGCTACTAACATTGTTGCTGATCATTCATGTATCAACTCTATTTCATCACCATTAATGGGTAAGCAAGCTGTCTATTGGGTCATTGACACAGGTGCAACACATCATATCACTCCTAACTTTGTAAATTTTATTTCTTATTGCAAAGTTAAACCTCTTGCAATGAAATTACCTAATGGTAACACAATTTCTACTAATATTTCTGGTTCTGTGCAAATTTTAGAATTTCTTACCTTACATGATGTTTATTATTTGCCTACTTTTCATGTTAATCTAATTTATGTGTCTAAATTGGCGGATTCTTCAAATTGTCATTTGAATTTCACTAATGCTAAATGTTTAATTTTGCAGAACACAACCAGGAGAGTGATTGGTACAGCTGATATGCATGGAGATCTTTATGTCTTTCAAGCTCAAGCACTCACCTCTGCTCCTGTAACCTGTAATACTTGTAATAATGTCTTTTCTATCACTGATACTGCCACTTTATGGCACCATAGATTAGGACATACTTCTGATTCTATTCAAAAATGTATTGCTTCCCAATTTCTGTTTATATCTTACAAATCTAATGATAAAATACCTTGTGATACTTGCCATTTTTCTAAACAAAGGAGACTTCCTTATCCTATTAGTACTAGTCAATCTTCTAAGATTTTTGACATTTTGCATGCTGATATTTGGGGTCTCTATGCCATTCCTTCTATATCTGGTCATAAATATTTTCTCACTCTTGTGGATGATTTTAGTAGATTTACTTGGATTATTTTGATGACACATAAGGGTGAAACTAGAAAACATTTAGTTAGTTTCATTTCTTATATAGAAACTCAATTTTCTACTAAATTGAAATGTTTAAGAAGTGATAATGGCCCTGAATTTTTAATGCACAACTTTTTTCAATCTAAAGGGATTCTCCACCAAAGATCATGTGTTGAGTGTCCTCAACAGAATGGAATTGTTGAAAGGAAACATCAACACATTCTTAATGTGGCAAGATCCCTTTCTTTTCAAGCTCACTTGCCTAAGAATTTTTGGCATCTTTCAATTCAGCATGCAATACATTTAATTAATAGGTTGCCAACTCCTCTCTTACACAACAAATCTCCTTTTACTTTGCTGCATAATGCTCCTACATTTTCTCATCTTAAATGTTTTGGTTGTTTAGCATTTGCTTCCACTTTGCATGTTCATCGTACTAAATTTCAATCCTGTGCAAGAAAATCTGTGTTTTTAGGCTATAGAAATGGTACTAAGGGTTATATTCTTTATGATTTAAATTCAAATGAATTCTTTATGTCTAGAAATGTTGTTTTCTTTGAAAATGTTTATCCTTTTTCTTCTGTGCATTCTTCTCAAGGTACTTCTAGCATCCCTATTGTTCATGGTGATAATACTGATCTTGAACCTTTAATTTCTACTTCAAATACTACACCTGCCACAATTGAAATAGATCATGTCGCACCTCCTGCTTCCCCTATAGATAATCCTGTTCCCTCTGATCATGCTCAAACACTTAGAAAATCCAGTAGAACTATTACTAGACCTACTTACCTTAATGACTACCATTGTGATCTCCTACATAAAACGAAACCCACTACAAATATAGTTTTTAACATTCCTTTCCCTTTATCATCAGTTTTAACATATGACAATTGTAGACCTTCATATCAAAACTTTTGTCTGACTATATCATCTATTACTGAACCTAAGACATATAACCAAGCTTGCAAGCATGATTGTTGGGTCACTGCGATGAATACTGAATTAAAAGCCCTTGAATCTACTCAAACCTGGTCCATTGTTGACTTGCCTAAAGGTAAGAAGCCCATTGGTTGTAAATGGGTTTATAAGGTAAAGTACTTTGCAGATGGTTCTATAGAAAGATATAAGGCACGTTTGGTTGCCAAAGGATATACACAACTTGAAGGGGTCGATTATTTTGACACTTTTTCGCCTGTTGCCAAATTAACTATGGTAAGAACTTTAATTGCTTTAGCTTCTATTAAAATTTGGTTTTTAGAACAACTAGATGTCAACAATGCTTTTTTGCATGGTGACCTTCACGAGGAAGTTTATATGTCTATTCCTCCTGGATATAAACCATCTCTTGGCTCATTTAGTTCTACCAAAGTTTGTAAACTTCTTAAGTCTATTTATGGACTTAAGCAAGCAAGTCGACAATGGTATTCTAAACTGTCTAACTCTCTTATTTCCCTTGGATATTCTCATTCTAATGCTGATTTTTCTCTTTTTACTAAGCAAAATAAAGATCATTTTACTGCTTTGTTAGTCTATGTTGATGACATAATTTTGACTGGAAATGATTATAACGAAATCCAACAGGTAAAATCTTTTCTTGCTGCAAGATTCAAGGTCAATGATCTAGGCAATCTGCGATATTTTCTTGGTCTTGAAGTTGCGCGATCTCCTACTGGTATTGTTTTAAACCAGAGAAAATATGTTCTTGAACTATTACATGATACTGGTTTGTTAGCCACTAAACATGTCTCTACTCCATATGACTTATCTCTCAAACTTCACTGTACTGAATCTGATATATTCCAAGATATTACTCAGTATAAGAGGCTTATAGGGAGATTAATTTATCTTACAACGACACGACCTGATATTGCCTTTGTTGTTCAACAATTAAGTCAGCATGTTTCACAACCTAGAGTTGTGCATTACAGGGCTGCTATTAGAATTCTTCAATACTTAAAATCTTGCCCAGCCAAAGGATTATTTTATGCACATAAAACTGATTTATCTCTCTCTGGTTTTGCAGATTCGGATTGGGCTACTTGCCCTACAACAAGACGGTCTGTGACAGGATATACTGTTTTTCTAGGATCGTCTTTGATCTCATGGAAGTCTAAGAAGCAGTCTACCGTTTCAAGATCAAGTTCTGAGGCCTAGTATCGTGCTTTGGCTGCATTAACATGTGAAGTACAGTGGCTTCACACTCTATTTACAGAACTGAATATAACATTTCACAAACCAACATCATTGTATTGTGACAACCGATCTGCAGTGTACTTAGCTCACAATCCAACTTTCCATGAACGCACCAAACACATCGAAATTGATTGCCATCTAATCCGTGAGAAAATAGAGCTTGGATTAATCAAACTCTTTCCTATTTCTTCCACTGCACAGATTGCGGATCTTCTCACAAATGGCAACACCTTCCTTTTTACATCTCATTTCCAAGCTTGGCCTCATTGACTTACATGGTCCAGCTTGTGGGGGAGTAAAAGAGGCTATTTCTTAATGTATATTATAGTTATATTTTATTGGATATAATTTGTTAGTCTATTTCCTATATTATAGGATAGTTAGTTTAGGTTCCCTTTGTATATATTCACATTGGGGGTATCTTTCCTGAGATAGATTGTAATATACATTCTTTCAATTCAATGAATTCCCATGAGAAATATTCAGTTTAATCTCTCTTTGTTTCTTAATTCAATATGTTACCTCTCTATAATGCATTAGCTCCAACATTCAATCGAATAGATTGTTGTAATGTCAAATAATAATATACCATTGGTGAGAATTATTGATAGAAGAATATGTATGAATGTTATTGTGTACCTCTACCTGTTATTCCCGGTGGAATCCAAACTCGTGTTGTGGCCCCCAAGATAATTTACTCGGTGTTTCTTTTTCTTCTAATTTTGGACAAAAGTATGTTGTTTTTGTAATTGCTTTCATGTACAAATTTGTTGTGTTGGATTCACTTTATATCCCTAATAATCATCCTTGATGCACGGAAATTAACTGGTTTTAATATGTTGTTCTTTTATGAAATTGCTATGAAAATATTTCTCTTTCAGGTGAAGACAGAAAGAAGGAATATTTGCATTTCACCAAAAACCAATGCATTATAAACTTAGGTGAGGCTTTTGCATTTCGAGAAACCAAATGCATTATAATATAGGCGAGGCTTGAGAAGTGCTCATAACATAATTTTCACTCGACAATTAACTTTTGGTCCCCTCTCAAAAAAATTTAATTTTGGTAAAAAAAAAAAAGACAATTAACTTGGTACTAGACTACCTCTGAGAATACAGAGACATGCTTCCAACACTTCTCAACGTAGGTTGCTTGCTTCCAGTAAAAGAAAAACTGGTACATTGAATGAATGTTGTTGAATGAATTTCAAACTATTTTCACAATTGTATCGTGCATAATGCAATATGTCTCTCTACAAGTATACAATGCATTATGTCCAACATGACCAATTTTCAACTGAACAGAATATTGTATTACCAATTATACTATTGGGGTGAATTGTTGATAGATTTTTTTTTATTCATTACTAAAAGTGATGCAAAGAGCACCACACATTTCAATAAAAAAGAGACATGGGCGCAAAAAAGAAAAGGAGGATTAGGCCTTTTCAAAAGGAAGTAAATCTATAGTTAAAAAGGCCTAATATATTTTTAACAAAATCTCTTCTGGAATGCCTTCCCACCAAGTGAAAGTGGATAAAGAAAGCCCTGCGGTAGCTAGGATATTAGCACAAGAGTAACATTTTCTATAGGTGCGTAACATTGAATCAGGTTTGAATTGAAATCAACATGCTCCTAAAGTGAAGGTGATCGCTTTATTGACCATGGAATATGTTAGTTGGAATGTATGAATTTATGCATTATGTTGTGTTAATGGGATATTTCCGATTAAAATCATGAGTTTTTGTTATAATAACAACAATTGATTTTTTATTTTATTTTAACTTTTTTTTAAAAATTAAATTGACTAACATTCACGAAAAAAATAAAAGTCGAGATTGAGATGGAAACCTCTCTTAAAACCCAAGAAACACACATCACTCACTGTGTTTGGCTTTGTTGAGGTTTAAGCCGCTGAACCCTAAAAACACCATCTTCCACCGAATCAACGATGGAAAATCACAAGAAAAGCAAAGCATTCGATAAACAAAGATGCAGCGCCGATTCAACTAGTGGTGGTGATTCGCTGGCGGAGTTTGATATTGTTGGTAATAAAAGAAGCTTTGATCCAACCTTGTATTATGATCCTTTTATAGATGAAGATGAAGAAGAGTTTGGTAGACCTAAAAAAAAAAATCGATCTGATCTTGGAATTTTCGAATTGTGGTAAACGTTTTGGTTTGACAAAAGCTCAAAAAGAAGGGTTGCCGTTCTATCCATGAAATTGGGGAGAAAATGATCAATGAAAGTAAGCATGAATTCATGGTTTTTTTGTTACTTGCCTCTCAAGTCAATCATTGAAAAACAGTATTAATACAAATTAATTAACTCTATTTTATTTAATTGTGCAGGTCAAGTCATCTTTATGAATCAACAGAGAATGCAGAGAGAAAACTAACAAGAGACTCTGAAATGGTAAAATTATCTGTGATGTGATGCCCTTTTTAGTGGTATATTTATTCTACTTATTTAGAAGACTAAGTTTTGAGTAACACAACTATTGTATTATTAGCAGAGACATAAATTATCAGATCGGATAGAAGCATATTATGTTAGACATAAGTAGTGATTAGAGCCTAACACATTGCCTCATTATGTTAATGTAATTATCTGAATAGACAGATAGCAGTGATTCCAGTAATATGATACGATTGGAATAACCGTATGCTTTTAATCGTAACACAATTATCTGACTAGATTTACTCTTCAATGTTTGTCCCCTCTGTCCCGAAAGGATTTAGAGGTCAATGAGTTGGATTCGAATATGGTTTATGATAGAACACTATGACATCATTTGATCCATGTAGCCGACCTCACTTAGTGGGATAAGGCTTGGTTGTTGTTTGTTCCCTCTGTCCTACATTTGCTAAGTTTTTGTTTTCTTTTTTGGATCTTAGGTTCCTCTTTCTGGAAAACCAAAGAATGTCTCCTCAGAATCCGATTGCATCAACTAGAGACCTTCTCAGACTTCGTTACCATTTCTGGAGAACACAGATCTTTCCACTCACAGTTACTTATGTTAATTCCTTCTTTTTTTATTGTTGTTAACTTCTGTATAAAATAATATTTTTAGTTTCAATTTTATCAATTGATAAAATAGTATTCTTAGTTTCAATTTTATCAATTGTTAACTTTCTATATAAGATAGTATTCAATCGACAATTTTATCATCATCAATTTATCAAGCAAACTATTGATCTTAGTCTAAATTTTTCTCTCAATTAAATGAAATGATAGTAGTAGTATGATGGTTTTTCTACACTAGATTAGATATTTACAATTATAGTTTCCTCATCTAAATTTAATGAATGACGCCACTTTGTTTCATAGTTAGGTGGGTTTCTCAATTGGTGTCATCATCATTTAGCTTATGTCATTCTTAATTCTAATGAGATAAAACCAGATGGTTCTTTGATAACTAAATCATCTTGTCATTCAGCAATGATTAGCTATATCTATCTGCGGTATGCTACTGCCAATGGATCAACATCAACTGGTGCAAACTGCAAACCATGTTGGGATATGATGCTTCTGTTTTTTAGTACTTCAATACACTCTCAGAAATGATATTGTCAATAAATACTTAACTGTAGAACTTGCAGTTCCAGACATCTGAGTCCCACATTGCTGAATGGTAAGAAATTACAGCTATAGCAAGTTGTGGAGCCATGTAGAAATACCACGTGCTTGGTACAAAAAGTGTCAATACTGTTAATTTTATTGGGCAAAGCATCTGGTATTCCATTCTAAAAGGTCCCTAAAATTTTAGTCTAAATTTAAAATCTTGTCAATACTGTTAATTTTAAGTCCATATAACATTGGTGAAATGCTTTGTCCTTCGTAATTGCTCTCTGATATGTTTCATACTTAAATATTTGTTGCATTAGAGGGCACCCAAACAAAATGCTGCGCCAAGAAATGTTGTCACTGAGAGAAGCTGTAAAATAATAGTACCCTGAGAAAAGGAATGATCTATTTGTATACATCCATCAATTTTTTTCTTCTTTTCTTAATTATGTATGGTTTTGGTCCTGTGTTTTCACTCACTCACGGAATTGATCGCCCACTTTAAATCACTTGGTTTTGACTTCTCTTTTGGATTTGTGAACTTAAAATCACATTTAGATTGAAATTTTAGGGCGCTTTTAGGTAATTTCATAGGTATCGATCAATTTTTTTTACCAAATAGCCTAGTAGCTATAAATTCACCTTTTTAAGGTGATTTTGTATTGATCATTCTACAATATCATGTCGTATGCTACATTTAAAATATGTCACACCATTTTTGAGTCCAAAAATAAGAGAAAGGAACCAAAATTGAGTGATTTTAAAATGGTGGACCAATTTTGTGAGTGAGGGAAAATAGAAGAGGGACAAAAAATGTAATTAAGCCTTTTTTTATTAACCCTCCGGTTCTTGAGGGAAAACAGGGGGACGAAAAATGTAATTAAGCCTTTTTTTACTAACCCTCCGGTTCTATTAATTGACTATCACAGGTAAGTAAACGGAACATCGATTAATTGACATAAAATTGTCTACTAATGAAATAGAAAAACAACAAATTTGAAAACCTGTTGCTGAACCGTTAAAAGTTAAAACCTCTACTTAGCATCATTGTTCTCACTAATCAAAATCCTCAAGCAGTGCCTTGTGCACCATTTGGAAGCACTAGTTTCGGATTTTTCAATGGAAATATAGTCATCTGTTCCAAATTGAAGTCATATCCATATTCTTATATAATGAGGTTGTTTTCTTAATGCCACTTTGCTGAACAAACTATATTTGTTGTTTATTCCCAAAAAGAATAAGAATTAAGTGATTTTGTGAATGAGAATATTGCTGGCAAATTTATGTTGAAACTGAAGTTGTAGACTGAGATAAGTCTGGTGGTAAACTAGAATTGTAGACTGAGATAATTTGGGAAACTTGACAGTGAGGTTAGACTCTCTGTGGAATTATTTTATTTCATTTGAACATGAAGTGGCCTATAAGGAGCGAATCAAAGAAGGTAAGGATTAACTATGAGTGATTAATTGATTAACTATGTATTTTTCGTTTGAGGGATTTTTTTTTGTTATAGTTACACATAAACCATATCCTAGGTGAAATACGAACTTGCAATGGATTTTTCATCACCACAGTGAATTCTTGTTTTTCCGACAAATCAACATGCCCACCTTCTGGAACCTTCCAATCGAAATTCCAAACCAAATTAGCCACAAAATATTCCAAATGAAGCAAAGCTAAATTATATCCGGGACAAATTCTCCTTCCAACACCAAAAGGCATCATCTTTATCTCTTTACTCCCAGTAATATCAAACGTTTCATCCTTCAAAAACCTCTCTGGCTTAAACTCCATTGGATCCTCCCAAACACGAGGATCCCAACCCATCTCTGCCACCATAAAATTCACTGTCCCATTTTTAGGCACCAAATAACCATTAAAAAGCACATCCTCTGTCACTGCGTGTGGCAACACATTATGCCCCGGCGGATGACGCCTCAACCCTTCCAAAACCACACACTTCAAATATATAAGTTTCTGCAAGTCTTCCTCTTTAACTTCCACCTTCTCTCCATTTCCATCACCACCCATCACCTCTCTAATCTCCTCCACAAGCCTCCCTTGCACGTCCGGGTACTTCACCAAATTCGCCATAATCCATTGCAAAGCTGTGGAAGTAGTATCTATCCCAGCATTCAAAAACTCCGAACAAAGACTAACCATTTCATCTTCACTCAATTTTCTTTTCTCATCAGGCAACTCCAACTCCAAAAGAGTATCCACATACGAAACAACAGGGTTAACATTGTTCAATCTACTCTCTTTAACTTTGTTCCTCGCTCTAATCAGCGGAAGCAAAACATCTTCTTGATCCTTTCGCAACTTCAACAACTCTTCCCATCGTTTGCGAAACAAAATCCGAGTAACTTTTGGCCATAAATTTATTATATTGAATTTGTTAACACTCAACAGAATTGTCCTTTGTACACGCTCAATATCACTGATTTTCTCATCATTAACTCTTTCACCAAAACACATGAAAACAAGTAAACAGAACATAGCATAGTTGAAGTGTGGCATAACTTTAATATAATCAGCTGGTTTCAATCCGGATGCAGTTTTGAGACGGTTGATGAGAGTGTGTAGGACCCACTTACGAATTTCCGAGAAAGATTTGATCTTAGAAGGATGAAGCATCTCAGAAGCAAGGTTACGACGGAGGGTATGCCATGTTGCACCATAAAAAGCGGAGCTAATATTGTGTTGGTTGCTGGAGATGATTTTGGCGGTAGGAAGAGCTCTAGGGCGATCAGAGAAGATGGCTGAGTTTTGAACGAGAGCTTGGTGGGCCAGAGCACGGTCAGCGATGAAAATGGAAGGTCGAGAACCGATATTAAGATTGATGATAGGACCATGTTTGGCATGGAGAGTTTTGAGAAAAGGTTCAAGTTGGGAGGATGATTTTCGGAGCCACTGGATGCTTGTGATGATGGGGATGTATTGTGGACCGGGAGGTAGGGTTGCGGTGGTTTTGTTGGTGGTGGAGATGGATGAAAGGGTGGCTTTGATGAGGAAGATGATGCAGAGAGAAGCAAGTGCAATGAACCATGTTTCCATCACGTAAAAGTCTTGTGTTGTGCAACAGAGTTTGAAATGGAAGAGATTTATTTATTGTGAATTGTTATCTTGCTGCACAAGAATAATAATAATATTACACATTTATTCCCATGCATAAGAGATTTTCCTTTATTCTAGCTATCACTAGTTTTAGATAGAATTGTGAATCCTCTTATTGTACTCATTTTTGGGCTCACATGCTCGACCAGTTTCATTCATTTCAGCAGTTGGTGGGTGCTGCTAGTTTGGTGTGTTCAGGATTGAGATAAATAACACACGTCTCTCCTTCGTATACAAACAAACTAATTAATTAAGGTGTATATATAATTGAACTTACCACCCATAATGGTTATGTTTAAAAACCATTTTCAAATTTTTAGAGCTAGGACTTGTCTATGTAAACATAACTTATTTAATTCGTGTGGTGAATAAATTATTCAAACTCCAACCCTTACATATCGCAATGCCGTCCGTACACGGGGGATTGATTTATTTTCTTTCTATTTATACTTTCATCCATTTGTGAGCACTAAATTGATTAAATTTATGATTTATAGAAGAGGAAAATATACAAGGCTTGAGGAAAGAAACAACTTTTAGAAAAAGCATAAATCATAGTGTTGAAAATAAAGGGTTTGTGCGTAAGAGTTACCCCATCCCATTGATATGAATTTCATAGGAAATGGGTTTACGCGAACACATCTAAAATGAGTTCACAATAAATCACCATTTTTGTCGATTGAGCTAGGACTTGTGGATAGACACACATAATTGTTACAAAATCAAAAACAGAAAGAAAGCAAATCAACATTCTTGAGATTGTGCATGAGATATTGATGTTTCTCCGGTCTTCTCTTGAAGTAACGGTATAGTGCACACTTGTTGTTCACTGTCATCTTCAAATCTATCCACACTATGCACAAATACTCCTACACATTAATCACAGCAAATGTTAAAATAAATTCCAACTTTTGGGGGAATTGCTGAAATTATAAAGCTTTTGAGAAAATGTGGTGGTGATGTAAGACTTTAGAGGACCATTTTCAGAGTTTACTCTATACTTTTAGGTTGGGTTGGACTTGGTTTCTCTAGTAATTTATTTTATTCATGTTCAAATAATCTCATTTTCTTATGCAGTAACGAAACATATTCGCCGTTGCAATAGTGACATGTCAAAAGTATGCAAAACAGAATTCTTCTTTTTAGTTTAATAACAAGATTTCATTATGACATACCGATAAACCATATTCCAGCCGCTGGAAACAATATGGTTGTTAGGATCAATGCAGTTGTTCTCCAGTTGTTAATGCTATCCTGCATTATCATAGTGTGTCAACAAATTCCACAGTACATTTTCTGTTAATGAGCATTTAACAATTATACTGTGAAGTTATTTGAATCAGAAAAATAATACTTTGGAATAAACTTTAAGCTACTGATGTCTCCTAAAATCTATGATGACCATAGATGTATGAAGTAAACTATGTTAGGCTTATAACTTTCAGGCACATACTTCCAATACAAACGATGTATAGTTTCTATTTTTCAAAAAAAAAAAATGTCTTATGCTTTGTATTGAAAACAAATTATCTGCACCTAATTTCACATTGTTACTTTTTTTTTCTTTTCTTGAACTTGTCTAGCCTAATTTCAGCCATCAATGTCTGGAAAAGCAATATTACCACTTTACTTTCCGAAATCAACAACTTTAAAGTGAAAAAGACACCTGCGTTTACTAGAACCATTGGCAAAATAATTTCCAAAACAAATGTATGGGAATGAATAAAAACTGCAAAAGGTGTGTGTGTGTGTGTGATTGCGGGGCGGGGGGATCTGTAAAAGGCTGACCTCGAGAACTCCAACAAGAGGCGAGGAAGGCACATCTCCAAAGAGATGAATGGCAACAGTAGACATGGCCATGGATAGTGGCCTCAAACTTGGTTTAACACAATGGAGACATACATAATTCACAGGACCCTGAAAAGAAAACCGCAACCAAACATAATAAATATTCAAAAGAAGTCACAACCAACCGTGCAATGCGATTGAGTTCTTGGAGAGAAAGTTTGCATCTAATTTTCCAATTATTTTACTTTAAAACACATAAATATTCTTGTCAAGAATTTAACTAGGAACTTTCAAGAGTAAATGATAGCTTATAGAGTAAAACTCAAGAACCGATAAAATATTCATTGATGGTAAGTAAGAATGTAAAAAGGATAGTATTTCCATATAACAATTGAACACAGAGATGTTCCTTAGTTAGAAGGAAAGTACCTGAGTGGCAAAAACAAGAAGTTCACCAATAGAGAAAAGAGCAAGAAAGGCGGTCACATTTCTGCATAAGAAGGCTCCAAAACAAAATGCTGCCCCAAGAAATGTTGTCACTGAGAGAAGCTGCAAAAGAATAGTGATAAGAATGCAGTAAACAATATGTTATGCTCACTAAAACTTGTTAATACATATTTAGAGATCACGAAATTTGTCAGCAAGCGTGGCTTACAGCTTACGTGCAGGGACATCTGTTGAATATTACGAGGAAAATCTCTTTTGTAAAACACTTGTAACCTATTACAGACAGCTAATAATTTTAAAGCTGCACCCATGATGCTCAATTTATTGTTCATACATGTCTCATATAAGAGCCTGCACTGTGCCTTAAGTGAAGAAATCTCTAAATTTTCAAATGTATGCCTGATCAGAAGGCCATTTGCAAACTGAAACCCTATAACTAAGACCACAGCTGTTTAGTGAGGAGCTGAGGATGCATAATTCATATGGTATAATATACGATGAACATAGAAGGTATAAAAGTAATACTAGAACCTATCTTTAATTTGAATACCAACCTTAAATGCATTTGATAATGTGTTAGTCATATAATCCAGAACAAATCCTCCAGCTAATGTGCCTACTATTCCACATACAATCGTAATTCCTCCAAATACCAAATCTGCATTGGTCTACCAAAATTAAACAACTTTAATATTACAGCAAGTCAACAACAACATACTTTTTAACAATGAAAATTGTCTTGGCTTGCCAGAATGGCAAACATGTTTTATTATGTACAAGAAACAAGATAATTAAGAATGAACAAGAACAACTATCGAGTTAAAAAAATAATAAAAGTGAACAACTATGTTAGTAAGGTGTATGTATGCCTAACGCCTAGCAGATCATTGAATGAAGTGAAATCTCACCATGTGATAAATATTATAGCCAGCTTTGGGGCCCCAATATGAGTAAGCACCTAAGACAAAGTTGTACGCTATGTAGCCTACAAATATATATATTTAAGTCATGGGTTAAATAAAGCGATGTCACAAAATATTATTGTTAAAAATAGAATACATATACGATTTTACAATATGAAGTTCGCAGGGAAGTAAGCTATCCAAATAGCATCTTTCTGACACAAGTTTATCGACAAAATAAAGTAAATCTTATAACGAAAATTAGTTGATGCGTACAGTTGATTAGTTTGAGTGAGAAGCACCTAGAACATTGATAACATAAACCTTATCGAGCAGAAGTGCTTTCATATCAATCAAAAACCTCGAGAACTGATCAAACATTTTTGTAACAGATTTAGACCTAAAATAAGAATCAATCAGACAATAAAGATGCAATAAATCAATCATTGGAAAAACAGATATTTCAGAAGGTATGTGTTCTAACTTGGATTGGTCATTTGAACTTTTATCTCTGAACTCTGCCTTTAAGTACACCGACTCATCTCTGCTGGTAGACGGACTCATGACTTTAACTCAAACAAGTGAATTTTGTTAAGGCTAATAAAATTTTGAAAGGGGTTGCATTTAGCTAATACTTAATTCTTAGTGTACCTTTAACTCCTGATGCAACCGTCTCGAGTACTTGCGTCTTTATCAAATCGGCATGAACAAAACCTGGACCCAAAAGTAGCTTGTAGATGGAAAAACATAATAGAAGTTTACTATAAACCTGTGCAAGAAATATGTGTACCTTTCAACTGTAAAGGCTTCATTGTGAATCCTAAAATAGCAAATGGAAGCATCAAAATAGACTCGACCCAGAATGCATAACGCCAACCAAAATGACTTCCGACCTGTTATTGAACATAAAGGATAAACCAGAAAGGTCAATTTATTTATTTCAAAAAAGAAGTAAACAACTCAAATTGATTGATTAGTGTTCAATAGTGATACGAGGAGCAAGATAAAGACTTACTAAACCACCATAGACATAGCCAAATGCATATCCGGATGGTATACACATGTAAAACATTGCAAGCCATGCTGTTTTCTGATACAACAAGGAGTATGAGATAAAGATTTCCACCAGAAATAAATATGAACAGCGAGCAGTTATTGACAAATGACATTGATTTGTTGAAATGAATCAAACTTGGCACATATCATGCTAATCAACTGATTAATAGTAATATTCTTTATGTCGGTTTGATTATTACACGGTACTAATAATATACTATCTCATTTAAGTTATATGATCACTCTGCCTAAGCTTGATTAGATTTTCGACTCTAATTATATAAATAAACTTACATGGGAAAGAAACAAACCTGAGAAGCTGGAGCATTGTCATCAATAAAAGGTGCTGCTAGACTTATAAACGAAGCCTCACCAACACCAACAAACCTATACAGAATAATAAAGGCATAAAGAAAAACTAAACCATTTATCCTCATATTTGGTACTAATATTTAACTGCACAAAACGAGAAAATCATATAACTTGGAAAATAAGGAACCACTTACATGCGACAAACTGAAATGGACCAGAAATTAAAAGAAAAACCACAAAAGAAGGTTGCAAGTGTCCAAACTGACAATCCGACTCCTATAAGTCTAAATGGATTGACACTGCAAAATATATGAACTGTGAGAAAGGATTCTTATGTCATTTAATGTTTAAGCTAACAAAAGTATCTATTAATAAGAATAGGTTTCAAACTGATTGCAACATGAATGGTTATTCTAATTACCTCTTAGCAAGAGACGCAAATATTGGAGAAGCCATGAGAAGTCCAACCATAAAAGCAGATGATAAAACTCCATCTTCAAAATTGTTCAATTTAAAATCCCCCCTGCACACAACGAGACAAATAGTTAAAAACTATTAAATCGCGTGTAAATATACTTCCGCATAACATCAGGGAACTAAGCACAACAGCAAGTTGCTGTCAGCAACAATTATCCTGCATACAAGAAACTAAAGGCTACAGAACTCATGCCATTATGGACAGAGTACGTAATAATGGAAGGAAACTAGGCCATTTTTTGTCTTTACCCTTCGATTTCCAGGGGAAAAGGGCCCTCGTAATCCGGTATTCGGCTAAGACATAAGTAAAGCCTAGACAAGGATATTTCCAACTAGAATTCGAACTTGAATACTCCCGAACGATTTGTCCTTAACTGAAGTTCATTAGCCACCTGGTTGGACAAAAACTAGGTATGTAACCAAGTAAGAATCCCCAGCTTGTTTATCCCATTAATGCAATAATTTATACATAAGCACTTATATGACAAGCAATTATAGCATAAAAGTTTAATTAAGTTATTTATCCAAACAGATCCCAAGTACTCTCACAAACTCAACTCCTTTTCAGCTATGTTCTATACTCTACTCTTTGAGAATCTCTAGCAATAAACATGGAAAAGAAACCACTAAAAACTCATAACAATAATGCATGGAGAATTAAATGACAAAATGTGAGAGAAGTGATCCTCCACCAAAGTATATTATATATCTTACTGTATTCCTGTAGCAGAAGTGCAAGTAGCAGCAGCACCTTCAGTGCATGTTCCATTCCTTCCATTAACACCATTGCTAGCTATTGCTCCTCGATCCATATAGTTTAACAAATTAATCACACAAAATATACCAAGTAACCTACAAAACAAGAAAGAATCGCATAAGCAACACTAATAGAATGAAAAAAAAATGAAACAGACGCAAAATTGGTTAAAATGTTTGTCCCCACATGCTATAACAAAACATGCCAAAAATATTGAAATTTTATTTTTCTTTATTGTTTACCTTCTAGCATGGATGAATATAGGAGGTGTAAATAGAAAATGTAGAAAAGTTAGAAAGAAAATACCTCTTTGGTGTAAACCATGAAGTTGTGGGAATCATGGTGGATAAAATTATGGATGGTTCCATGAACAAGACTTTGGATGTTGCTTGCAGTTGTAACTCATCATGTCAGTGTAATATCTAACTACAATACTCTCTATCTAACACTAGATGTACAAAACAATGAAAATTGTTTAGTTGAATGGTAGTTAACTAACTAACTAACTTCATTCAATTTATTTATTTTCTAAAAGAAAACTTCAACATAGTCAGGTCTATTTGACAGGAAATATGTTTTTCATTAGAAATTATAAATGTCATTTTGACTTAAAATATTTACTTATAAATAGTACAAAGTTATTTATTTCCTCTGGACATTTTAATAATTAATTTTTTTTTTTTTTTGTGGTGGCCGGGGTTTAAACCCCGAATCTTGCATATATTATGAATTGTTCATACCGAACTAAATTCACAAAGACAAAAAATATATAGTTAATAGAAAGACAAAAATAAATAGTTAATACAAGCTAAGTGATCTTCCAATTTGTGGAGATATGCAGTGACACACACAAAGGTCCCTAAAGTTTTAGCCAAATATTTTATATTTTATGCTTTTGAAAGTTGTATATAAATTGCATATTCTTTTCAATCCATATATAATTGGTATGGCTGAGAAATTGTGATTGGTAACCATAAAAATAGGCAATATATGAAGCAACAATTTCATACGACAAGTCTTGTGACATCTAAATCAAAGGGTATGATAAAATCAAGAAAGTCTTTATGTTAGTGTCAATTTAAGGTTAAGTCTGTTTTTTTTATAATTTTTTTTGTCAATAGACGAACTGACAATCATCATCCGAAACTTATACATGCTGCTGCAAGGTTCCGAATACAAATTCGGATGAATATGTCCAACCTAACAAATTTTGTTTTAGAGTATCTTCTGTATTAGAAAAGAGGATGAGCTCATAATAACGTGTGTACCATGTGGTTTTTACATATATAGCATGTAAATAGAATCCAAAGCATACATTAAAAAATATGGTTAATTCAAGTACATATATATTGTATAGCTTTGACCAAATTTTTCAATGTGAATTGAATTAACTATCTACACAATTGAATTAACAACATTTATTATGTGATTAACAAGGTGTCGCGGGTGTATGAAAAAGTGAATGTCCTCTAAACATTTTTGTTTATCTCATTACATTTTTACTTAGAGAAGATCAACCCATAAAAGGTGACAGTTAAATCCCACCTTGCTTAATTACCTATGAACTATGAGGTAACAAACCATTATATCCCACCTTGCTTAATTAAAAGGAGTACAGGTTATTTGTACGCTATAATTTGGTAGGGTTAGCATTCTTTTGAATCCCGGAGCCATGTAGTGAGCACAAAGCGAACTATTCTTTCGCCTTTTGCTAATGAAAAATCAATATTCTTCAGATTGTGCAGGAGATAATGATGTTTCTCCGGTCTTCTCTTGAAGCAATGGTATAATGCATGCCCTCTCAACCTTTGACACTTGATGCTCACTGACATCTTCAAATCTTTCCATACTATGCACAAATATTCCTACAAGATATCGATACACATTAATCACAGCAGCTGTTAGTATATATAAAAAATATCACAGAAATGTTAATAAAAGTAATTTCCAACTTTTCCGTGTATTAGGAATTTATGAAAATACGATGATTTTCATGCGACCAAGTATTGTCCATCATAACAAAATGTCATGACTTTGGTTGGATTTTATTTCAATAGTAATTAATTTCATTCATGTCCAACAACTTCAGATTCTTATAACATCTTTGCTCTTGCAACAATGATATGTCAAAAGAAATGCTTACTCCAATTCTCCGTTTTACTAGTAAATGAACAAGATGACATACCGATAAACCATATTCCAGCTGCCGGAAACAATATCGTTGTTAGAATCAATGCAGTTGTTCTCCAGTTGTTAATACTATCCTGCATTACCATAATGTATCAAAAATCATGAATCTTGTATATCACATAATACATTTTCTGTGACCAGTAATTTTCTCTGCCTCAACCTCCCTCTGTTTCGAAAGTTATGGGGATTTAAACAATCATGCTGTCACGTTGTTTGAATCAGATACTTAGAAGTTTGGGAATTAACTTTTAGCTATTGATGTCTCGTAAAACTTATGATAGCCATTGACTTCATTGATGTAAGCTATGTTAGGCTTACGACTTTCTTTGGCACATACTTCCAAAACAAATTATGTATAGTTTTGATTTTTCCGAAAAAAATCTAAAAACAAATGTCTTATGCTTTTCATCAAAAGTAAATTATCTGCATATGATTTTACATTACATACTTATTAATACTGTAATTTTTTCTCTTAAACTTGTCTAGCCTAATTTCAGCCATCAATGTGTCGAAAAGCAACAAGTCCACCCTACTTTCCGAAATCAACAACTTTAAAGTGAAAAGGACACAAGCGTTTACTAAAACCTCCGTAAAAGGCTGACCTGGAGAACTCCAAAAAGAGGCGAGGAAGGCACATCTCCAAAGAGATGAATGGCAACAGTAGACATGGCCATAGATAAAGGCCTCAAACTTGGTTTAACACAATGAAGACATACATAATTCACCGGACTCTGAAAAGAAAACAGCAAGCAAACGTAAATATTTAAAACAAGACACAAACAACCGTACAATGAGATTTAGTTATTGGAGAGCAAGTTTTCATCTAAATTTCCAAATGTAAAGGTTATTTTTCTTTAAAACACACAAATATTCTTGTCAACAAATTTAACTAGGAATTTTCAAGATCAAATGATTAGTTTGTAGAGTAAAATTCAAGAACTGATAAAATATTCATTGACGCTAAGCATGTAAATATAACGAACATAAAGATCTTCCTCACATAGAAGGAAAGTACCTGAGTGGCAAAAACAAGAAGTTCACCAGTAGAGAAAAGAACAAGAAAGCCATTCACATTTCTGCATAAAAAGGCACCCAAAAAAAATACTGCCCCAAGAAATGTTGTCACTGAGAGAAGCTGCAAAAGATTTGTGTTAAGTATGGAATAGAACTTATTAATGCATATTTAGAGATCGCAAAATTAGTTAAAAGTGTAGCTTACTGGTTCCATTTACTAGACCATTACAACAATTCAATCAATGTAAAGATACATATAGGTATACTCAATATTAGGAGGAAAATCTCTTTGGTAGATCACATCTAACCTATTTCGTACAACTGTAACCGTGATGCTCAATTTATTGTTCATACACATGACTCATCTAAGAAGCTGTTATGTGCCTCACGTAAAGAAATCTTTAAATTTTCAACTGTATGCCAGATACGAAGACCATTTACAAATTACAACCCTATAACTAAGACCACAGCTTGTTTAGTGTGAAACTTGGGATGCATAATTCTTATGGTATAAGATACTACGAACCTAAAAAGTTATATAAGTAATATTAGAACCCATCTTTAATTTGAATACCAACCTTAAATGCATTTGGTAAGGTGTTAGTCATATAATCCAGAACAAATCCTCCAGCTAATGTGCCCACTATTCCACATACAATTGTAATTCCTCCAAATACCAAATCTGAATCAGTCTGCCAAAATAAGCCAAGTTTAACACGACAACAGCAACATCATACTTATGTATATTGAAAGTATCTTGCTTACCAGAATGAACAACCATGATAGTAAAGGTATATTAATGCATAAGGGATCATTGGATGAAGCAAAACCTCACCATGTTATAAATATTATAGACAGCTTTAGGACCCCAATATGAGTAAGCACCTAAGACAAAGTTGTACCCTATGTGACCTACAAATATATATATCCAAGTCACGGGGTTAAGTAAAGAGAGTTGTGATAAAATATGATTTCTAAAAATAAAATACATATACGATTTTACAATATGAAGTTCACAGGGAAGTAAGCTATAAAAGCAGAAGCTTTCTGATGCAAATTTATCGACAAAGTAAAAGAAATCTTATAAAAATAGTTGATGTACAGAGTAGATCAGTGAAAGTGACAAGTACCTAGAACATTGATAACATAAACATTATCAAGCAGGAGTGCTTTCATATCAATAAAATATCTTGAGAACTGACCAAGCATTTTCATCGCAGATTTTGACCTAAAATAAGAATCCGTCAGATATATTTTTGAATGCTTCGGCCACTAAATTATAAATGTTATACAGTAAAAGATACAAGAAATCAATAATTGGAAAAATTGTTATTTCAGAAGATTTGTGTTCTAACTTGGATCGGTCATTTGAGCTTTTATCTCTGAATTCTTCCTTAAAAGACAGTGACTCATCTCTGCCATTAGAAGCGTTCGTGACTTTGAATCAAACAAGTGAATTTTGTTAAGGCTAATAAAAAATTTCAGTCAATTGCAAGATATTAAACCAGAAATGAGTTTCAGGCTAATGCTTAATTCTTAGTGTACCATGAACTCCTGAAGTAACTGTGTCAGGTACTTGTGCCTTTATCACATCGACAGGAACAAAACCTGGATCCAGAACCAGAACTAGTTTACCGATGGAAAACAATAATAGGGGTTTACTATAAACCAATTCAAGAAAAATATGTACCTTTCAACTGTAAAGGCTTCATTAAAAATCCTGAAATAGCAAATGGAAGCATCAATATAGACTCTACCCAGAATGCATAACGCCAACCAAAATGACTTCCAATCTGTTAAGAAACACAAAGGTCAATTTATTTATTTTCAAAAACAAGTAAAATGCTCAAATTGATTCTTTTTCCAGTACATAGATATTTAGTATTTGATAGTGGCAGGGAAACCAGATAGAGACTTACCAAACCACCATAGACATAGCCAAGTGCATATCCAGATGGTATACACATGTAAAACATTGCAAGCCATGTCGTTTTCTGTTACACACATTATTAGTATGAGATAGAGATTTCCACCATAAAGAAGAAAGAACAACAGGCAACGATTGACAAATGACATTGGAATGTTGAAATGAACGAAGCAAACATGGCACATCTCATGATGATCAAGTGATTAGAAGTAATAATATTCTATGTCAATTTGATTGTTAAACAGTACTGATACTGGTATATTATTGCATTTCAGTTATGTGATCACACTGCCTAAGCTTTATTAGATTTTCAACTATGATTATATAAAGAAATTTACAAGGGAAAGAAACAAACCAGAGAAGCCGGGGCATTGTCATCAATGAAAGGTGGTGCTAAACTTATAAATGAAGCCTCGCCAACACCAACCAACCTATACAGAATAATGAAGGCATAAAGAAAAAAATAAGCCAGTTCTGCATAAGTTTAGTACTAATGATTAACTACACAAAACAAAAAAAATCAAATAGCTTAAAAATATAAGAAATCACGGTACCACTTACATGCGACAGACAGAAATGGACCAGAAATTGAAAGAAAAACCACAGAAGAAGGTCGCAAGAGTCCACACTGACAATCCAACTCCTATAAGTCTAAATGGATTTACACTGCAAAATATATGAATTGTGAAAAAAGGTCTTATGTCAGTTAATGATATGATAACTATTACAAATGACAACAACCACAGATGCAGCACATACAAGGAAAAAGATCAGAAATTTATAATCCAACTACTGTGGTAATTTTGCTGCAAATACGATAGATACACGGTCTCGATCATTTAAAAATATGAAAGTCAAAGCCAAGAAGCTGATTGCATCAAAGATACATCAAGAAGGACAACTTGAAATTTGATATAATTGCTCTGGTGGTTTAAAATCACGTTCAGCTTTAAGAATTTTCATTCATTTGCAAATTATCTTATTTAAGCAGATAAAAGTATATCTAATTATAAGAATAGGTTTCATATTGATTGGAACATAAATGGTTACTATAATTACCTCTTAGCTAGAGAGGCAAATATTGGAGAAGCCACGAGAAGTCCAACCATAAAAGCAGATGATAAAGCTCCATCTTCAAAATTGTTCAATTTAAAATCCCCCCTGCACACAACAGGCAAAATACGGTCATGAAGGGACGAGTGAGTTGGATACCACATCTTAACCCAAAACCTTAAGATATTGAATTTGTAAGTCCTCCCACAGTCTCACTTATAAAGTGTTCAACTTTTACTTTTCTAAGCAATGTGGGACTTCTAACTCACACGTGCTACACAACACCAAGGATTGCTCCACCCAGGATTTGAACTCAAATGTTCCCGAATGTGAACCACTTGAGCCTAGCCACATAGTTGAATGAAAAATAGGTCTGTAACCAAATATGACCCCAGGTTGTTTATTCCCTTATCAATTTTTAAACGTAAAACCTTTTTACTAAACCATGACAACACCCTATGTTCTTGATTTCTTGTTATGAGAAAAGAAGGTTTTTAATTGCATTATATCTTACTGTATTCCTGCACTTCCATTAACACCATTGCTAGCTATTGCTCCTTGATCCAAATAGTTTAACAAATTAATCACACAAAATATACCAAGTAACCTACAAAACAAAAAAGAACATTATAAGCAACTCTAACAGAAGTGGGAAACAACATACAAAAAAAAATAAAAAAATCACAAAAACAGATTACATGTCCAAAATTGAAACAAACCCAAAATTCGTTAAAACGGTTATCCCCACATACTATACCAAAAATGCAAAGAAGAATGAACCTATATTTCCTTTGTTACTTACCCAGCATGGATGGAAATAGGAGGTGTAAGTAGAAAATGTATAAATGTTAGTTATACAATACCTCTTTGGTGTAAACCATGAAGTTGTGGGAATCATGGATGACATTATGGATGGTTCCATGAACAAGACTTTGGACGTTACTTGCAGTTGTAGCTCATCATGTCATTTATACAATATCTAACTACCACAAGATGTACAAAACATTGAAAATCTTTGAGTTGAATGGTGGTTAACTAACTTCATTAATATATATATATATATATATATATATTGTTTTCATTCATAGCTAAATAGTACAAAGTAATTTATTTCATCTAGACTTTTGAATATTTTATAATTGTTAATAAACTTTTTTTTTGAAGGAATAATTGTTAATGAACATAAAAACGTGTTTTAAACTAAAAATGTTTTTCAAAATTAAATATTGTCCTTTTTGGTTAGACAAAACAGAACCCATAATATATGAACGCAAGTGGATTAATTTTGTGGCAATGTCTGTACTGTTTTTGTGTACCAAAATGTTCTGCCACCAAATGAGTGGTCCTAGTTAGATAGGTAGGTGTAAGTAACTTTTTTTGACACAAAGGTAGGTGTTAGTTATTTAAACTAGTCCATTATTTTTTGTATAACAAATACGTCTCTGAAATAGTAAAATGTTATTTAAAATTGTGAGAAATATTTCTATGATCAGAAGCCTAAATAAAAATCATGCAGTCACACACATACTATAACAATACATTTCATTTTCGTTCAAAAAAAAGGATTCATTTAATTATGTTGAAAATATACATTATTTAATTTTTTTTAACTATTCAATTGTTTTCTATTGTACCTTTTTTAAGTTTTGCGAGTATGTGCAAATATATTTAAAGCTGTAACCACATAGCGTTCCTCTAAAATTGTTACACACTTAGACTTGAATAATTTGATAGTTTGTGAGCTGAAATCTCTAACTTAAACTGTTAGAGCAGCTTTCTTCTATCGGTTGTATATAAGCATTTTCCTTGTACTCTTTTCATTCGTTCTATTGAACCACAATAACAAGATCAGAGATTTTCTCTCTGTTTCCTAGTATGATTTCTATGAGTTAATCATTCATTTGAAAAATGGTTTCTCTATTGTTATAATGACGTGATATAATTGTATGTTGATCCTAAGTCATTGTCACCTCAATATAGAATAGTTTGTTAGTGATGTGAGATTAACATCGAGAAAGCGTGCATTTAGTAAAGGTTTAAATTTTTATCCTTACTAGCGAAAAGACGGGCACGGCGTGCCCGTCTTACCGTTCTTTTTATTGCGTTAACGTTTGTAAATTATGAATGATATTTTTTTTTATGAAATTTTTGTTTTGATTAAAAGTAAAAATATGAATGATGGTTGTTTTTTTTAATGACACGAACAACCATCTTTATTATAGAAAACATTGTTTAAGGTATAATTGGGATAATTAAAAAAGTAAGTATAAATATACTCATTTAGTTTGTTATATTTTTTAAATGATAAAGGGAATGGAAAAAACCATATATACATATATTCAATATATCGTGTTTGTTACATTTGTTTTAATATTTAAATTTATTCTTATCTATTTGTTACATTTGCTATTAATATTGAAAATTAAGGGTATTTTTGGAAAGAAAATTTCAACCCAAAAATATGTTGAAAGGGGTAGTTTTCTTTATATATAGTATAGATAAATATATCAACTTTTTCGTTTTAATCCCTTTAAAAAATTTCTTTGATTTTTAGTCTCTATGAAATTTTCAATCATCACTTTTTGTTCCTATTGTTAAGTCAACTCATGTGTAACTTGTGTATTTTTTAATGAAATTATGCATAAATGTGTAGAATATTATAAAAATCCCTCTAAAAAATGACTATTTTCTATTTTCATTTTAGTCCCTGTGACACCTTATGCACATCACCTCATTCGTTAACAAAAAATTTTAACGTCAGAAACTAAACTGATAACGTACGTGCATATTTAGTACTACTTTGTATTTAATCTTGAATCAATAACCTTTGTAACAACGAAGTGCAGAGCCAGAAACCAGAGTGATCATTTACTCATATAATTAATTAGGTGACAACTAGAGTACCTATGGAAGAATGATGGGTAATTTATCTCAACCAATGAACATTCATCTTTTTAGGTGGTATTCATGAACTATTTGGACCCCACCAATAAATTGCTCATTTTCATTGGTTGGTGGGCAAATTACCCATCATTTTCAAAGGTAATTTAGAAAAAACCAATTATTAAAGATGATTCATTCAGCATATCAAACACATGTCTAAGAGCAATACAAGTACAAAAATTAATAGATAGTACACAAAAATAAAATAATAGATAGTACATAGTTGACATAATAATTGGTGGAATAATGTATAACTATTTGATGATAACTTTTGTGACAATATTCTTTTTCTCTTTTCTAAATGATCAAAACGAGAGAGAGAGAGAGAGAGAGAGAGAGAGAGAGAGAGAGAGAGAGAGAGAGAGAGAGAGAGAGAGAGAGAGAGAGAGAGAGAGAGAGAGAGAGAGAGAGAGAGAGAGAGAGAGAGAGAGAGAGAGAGAGAGAGAGAGAGAGAGAGAGAGAGAGAGAGAGAGAGAGAGAGAGAGAGAGAGAGAGAGAGAGAGAGAGAGAGATCGTGTAAGTATGAAACAAATATAGTTGTACAAAAATTGTCAAAAAAATTGTACAACTACCTCTATAGCTGTGGATGTCGTTGTTATTAAGAAAATCAGGAACCAAAATTACTCTGAATTCTCCACTCAAAATTACAAATTACAGCCCTATAATTAAAACTGTAGTTTTTTAGTGAGGAAAAATGCATAATCCATATGTCATAAGAAGTTGTTACCCACATCCATGTTGTATATTGCCTTCAATTGTGATTATGAGAATGCACAAAATCGTGGTACAATTTTGAGAACCATAACGCGATTTGGTTGGCAGAACGGGAGGTTTATGGCAAAGGAAAATCATGACACGATTAAAACAACTTCTTGAGCAAGTTTACCTGAAAGTGACTGTTCACAACGGTTGGAAAGGAAAAATCGTGGCACGGTAGGTGCAAATCGTGGCGCGATTTGGCACTTATGTGACTAATATTTAAGTGATTTATGCATTCTTTGAAGGAGAGCTGAAGCAAGAGGTCTAGGGTTCACAAAGGGGGAACTTGAGGGTTGAGTGCCTTTGTAGGGATAGTCTCTTGGGTTGGGATAAACATTGTAACCACCTTGGGTAGTGAGATTACATCATTGGAAGGATCATAAGCTTCCTTTAGTGTAATCTCTTGTAAGATCTTTTGAGTGAGGTGGGTCAAGAATAAAGTGTAGAGATTAGGATTGAATGCTGATTTCTTGTAACCTTTTGTAACATCTTATCATAGTGGATTAGAGAGCTGCTCTCTCCTCCATAGTAGGTCATATTGATTGAACTGGGTTACCATCTTGTATGTGTTTGTTTTTCTTAAGCTTTCTTATCTTTATGCTTTGTTAGTGTCATTGTTTTAGCACTACACTTAGGTTTTAGGTCTGTTTTGTTGTTGCTTGAAGACACTTAGACCTAAGATTACTGTTGTATATTGGCTTCAAATTGTATATGCAGAAGCAACCCAGAAATCGTGACACGATTTGGGCATCGTGACACGATTTGCTTGGCAGAGAGCATGTCTTGTGAGATGGAAAATCATGACACGATTTGGAAAATCGTGACACAATTCAACAACTTCCTCAGCAAGTTTACCTGAAAGGGATTGGTCACAACAGTTGGATAAGCAGAATCGTGACACGATTGGGCCAAATCGTGACACGATTTTGGAAGCTTGTGACTAGTATTTAAGTGGTTTTCTGCATTCTTTGAAGGAGAGCTGAAGCAAGAGGTCTAGGGTTCACAAAGGGGGGAACTTGAGGGTTGAGTACCTTTGTAGGGATAGTCTCTTGGGTTGGGTTAAACATTGTAAACACCTTGGGTAGTGAGATTACATCATTGGAAGGATCATAAGCTTCCTCAAGTATAATCTCTTGTAGGTTCATATGAGTGAGGTGGGTCAAGACAAAGGGTAGAGATTAGGATTGAAGGCTGATTTCTTGTAACCCTTTTGTAACATCTTATCATAGTGGATTGGAGAGCTGCTCTCTCCCCCAAATTAGGTCATATTGACTGAACTGGGTTACCATCTTGTGTGTGTGTTTGTTTTTCTTAAGCTTTCTTATCTTCATGTTTGTTAGTGTCATTGTTTTAAGCTCTACACTTAGGCTTTAGATCTGTTTTTTGTTGTTGTTGCTTGAAGGCACTTAGACCTAGGATTACCACTACCTTTTGCTCCACACATCTTTGTTTTCATTGGTGTGATTTTGAACCGATCGTGATCAATTTCACAACAATTGGCGCCCACCGTGGGGCTAAGGCGTAAAGTGATATAGTTGGTATTATGGGTTCAAAGTGGGACATCGAGAAGTTCACCGGAAGTAATGATTTCGGGTTGTGGAAGGTTAAGATGCAAGCGGTTTTGACACAACAAAATTGTGTAGAAGCATTGAAGGGTGAAGCGGTGATGCCGGCACATTTGACACAAGAGGAGAAGCGTGAGATGATAGACAAGGCAAAGAGTGCCATTGTTTTATGTCTCGGAGATAAGGTTTTAAGGGATGTCGCGAGGGAACCAACAGCGGCATCGATGTGGGCTAAGATGGAGTCATTGTACATGACGAAATCGTTGGCTCATAGGCAACTCTTGAAGCAACAACTCTATTCATTCAAGATGGCGGAGTCTAAATCGATCTCGGAGCAATTGGCGGAATTTAACAAGATTCTTGATGATTTCGCCAACATTGAAGTTAATGTGGATGATGAGGACAAGGCATTGTTGTTACTTTGTTCATTACCAAAGTCCTTTGAGCATTTCAAGGATACCATCCTTTATGGTAAGGAGGGCACCACTACTTTGGAGGAAGTCCAAGCGGCTTTGAGAACCAAGGAATTGACCAAGTTCAAGGACTTGAAGGTTAATGATAGCGGTGAAGGCTTGAATATTTCAAGAGGGAGGAATGAGCATAGAGGAAAAGGCAAGGGAAAGTCAAGGTCCAAGTCTAGGTCCAAGGTTTTTGACAAGTCAAAGTACAAGTGTTTTCTTTGTCACAAACAAGGTCACTTTAAGAAGGATTGTCCGGATAAGGAGGGTAATGGTAGTTCTTCTGTTCAAGTTGCGGTGGCGTCCGATGAAGATGGTTATAAAAGTGCGGGTGCACTAGCAGTCACAAGTTGGGAACCGGAGAAGAGCTGGGTTTTGGACTCAGGATGCTTTTATCACATGTGTCCTAGAAAGGAATATTTTGAGACTTTGACTCTAAAAGAAGGAGGAGTTGTTCGACTCGGAAATGACAAAGCATGCAAAGTCCAAGGTATGGGAAACGTTCGTCTAAAAATGTTTGATGGGCGTGAATTCCTTTTAAAGGAGGTGAGGTATGTTCCCGAACTTAAGCGAAATTTAATTTCCATAAGCATGTTTGATAGTCTAGGTTATTGCACTAGAATTGAGCATGAGGTTTGTAAAATTTCGCGTGGTGCATTGATTACGGTTAAGGGGTCTAAAATGAATGGGTTATACATTTTAGATGGTTCCATAGTAATTGGTAATGCATCGGTAGCTAGTGTTGTACATCATAATAATTCTGAATTGTGGCATATGAGATTAGGGCATGTTAGTGAAAGAGGTTTAGTTGAACTAGCCAAACAAGGTTTGCTAGGTAAAGAGAAATTGGATAAGCTAGAATTTTGTGAACAATGCATACTAGGAAAACAACATAGAGTTAAGTTTGGTAGTGGCATGCATAATTCTAGTAGACCTTTTGAGTATGTACATTCGAACCTTTGGGGTCCTTCCAAGACTCTTACTCATGGGGTAGGATCTTATTTTCTTTCCATTATTGATGATTATTCTAGGAGAGTGTGGGTCTTTGTTTTGAAAAACAAAAGTGACACCTTTGAAAAGTTCAAAGAATGGCACACCCTCATAGAAAATCAAATGGGAACTAAACTAAAAGGTTTAAGAACTTACAATGACCTGGAGTTTGTTTCAGAGCAGTTTAATGAGTTTTGCAGGTTAAAAGGAATCAAGAGGCATAGGACCGTACCAAGAACACCGCAACAAAATGGTCTTGCTGAACGCATCAATAGGACTCTTTTGGAGCGTGTGAGGTGTATGATACTAGGAGCTGGGTTACCTAAGAGTTTCTGGGGTGAAGCAGTGACGACTGCAGCTTATTTGATCAACATATGTCCATCAACGGCAATCGACTTCAAGACACCTATGGAGGTATGGAGTGGGAAACCGGAAAGCTACTCAACTTTGAAGGTTTTCGGAGCTTTGGCATATGCGCATATCAAGCAAGACAAGCTTGAGCCTAGAGCTTTGAAATGTGTCTTCATTGGTTATCCGGAAGGTGTGAAGGGCTACAAGTTGTGGAAATTGGAATCTTGTGGAGGATCAAAAGTCTTGATTAGTAGGGATGTTACCTTTGATGAAACCCGTATGGGGATGAAGTGTAAAGACCTAGAGACTTTGCTACCGGAAACAAGGGTGGAGGAAACTCAGTTTGAGGTGGAGCTTCCAAGTGAAGAAGAAGACGATGTGGAAGATGAATATTCAACATCGGAGCCAAGTGGAACTCAACCGGTAGTGGATCCTGATTATCTCTTGGCTAGAGATAGAGAAAGGAGGACCATTACGGCACCTAGTAGATATGGTTATGCAGACTTGGTGTGTTTTACTCTAAATGCGGCTGAAGGTGTGCAAGACTCGAAGCCTAGAAACTTCAAGGAGGCATTTGAGAGCAAAGAAAGCAAGTATTGGTTGAAGGCGGTGAATGAAGAAATGGATTCATTGGAAAAGAACCAAACTTGGAAACTTGTGAAACTACCTAAACACCAAAGGGTAGTTGGATGCAAGTGGATCTTCAAGAAAAAGGAGGGTATTCCGGGAGTTGAGGGTAGCAAGACTTGTGGAGGGGATTGACTATAATGAGATCTTCTCACCGGTGGTGAAACATTGTTCCATAAGGATTCTCATGGCTATTGTGAATTATTTCAATCTTGAGTTGGAGCAAATGGATGTAAAGACCGTTTTCTTACATGGTGACCTTGAAGAGACAATCTACATGGAGCAACCAGAAGGTTTTGTGGAGGACAAGTCTAAGGTATGTCTTTTGAAGAAATCTTTGTATGGGTTGAAGCAAAGCCCTAGGCAATGGTATCGTCGGTTTGATGATTTTCTTTTGAAGACCGGGTTTGTGAGAAGCGGGTATGATTCATGTGTGTACATGTTGAAGAATGGTGGGAAAGTCATTCTCTATCTTTTTCTATATGTGGATGATATCTTGATGGCAAGTTCTAGCAAGGATGAGATTATGAGGCTCAAAGAAAAGTTAAATGAAGAATTTGAGATGAAAGATCTTGGTCCGGCAAAGCGAGTTCTTGGAATTGATATCGTGAGGAATCGTGACAAAGGTGAACTTTTCTTATCTCAACTTAGTTACTTAAAGAAGGTGGTGGAGCGTTTTAGATTGTCAAACTCTAAAATTGTGAGCACTCCCTTGGTTCACCACACGAAGTTGTCCATAAAACAATGTCCTCAATCCGATGATGAGAAACAAGCGATGGTTAGGACTCCCTATGCTCGTGGGGTTGTAAGCATCATGTATGAAATGGTTTGTAGTAGACCGGACTTAGCGTATGCGGTTAGCATTGTGAGTCGGTTTATGGCAAATCCGGGTATTGTGCATTGGCAAGCTTTGTAGTGGGTGTTGAGGTATTTGAATGGGTCTTTGAAGGGCGGTTTGAAGTACACAAGAGCAACTCAAGGGAAAGACGCTTTGGAGGGGTATGTGGATTCGGATTATGCGGGCAATGTAGACACTAGAAAATCCCTATCGGGTTTTGTGTTTACTCTCTATGGCACGGCTGTTAGTTGGAAGACAAATCAACAATCCGTGGTGGCATTATCTACAACTCAAGCGGAATATATTGCCCTTGTTGAAGGGGTGAAGGAGGCCATGTGGCTGAAAGGGATGATTGGTGAGTTAGGAATTACTCAAGAATGTGTGAAGATACATTGTGATAGCCAAAGCGCGATTCACTTGGCAAATCATCAAGTGTATCATGAGAGGACAAAGCACATTGATATTCGCCTGCACTTTGTTATAGACATGATTGAATCCAAAGAGATCATGGTGGAAAAAGTGGCATCGGAAGAGAATACGGCGGATGTGTTTACCAAGTCATTGCCTAGATCAAGGTTCAAGCAGTGCTTGGACTTGATCAAGTTTGTTGAAGAGTAATTCCCTTTTGGAGAGAGCAGCATGGTGGTTGATGGTTAAACTGGCATCATCACCAATTAGAAGTCAAGGTGGAGAATGTTGTATATTGGCATCGAATTGTATATGCAGAAGCAGCCCATAAATCGTGACACGATTTGGGCATCGTGGCACGATTTTCTTGGCAGGGAGCATGTATTGTGAGATGGAAAATCGTGACACGATTCAACAACTTCCTCAGCAAGTTTACCTGAAAGGGACTGGTCACAACAGTTGGATAAGCAGAATCGTGACACGATTGGGCCAAATCGTGACACGATTTTGGAAGCTTGTGACTAGTATTTAAGTGGTTTTCTGCATTCTTTGAAGGAGAGCTGAAGCAAGAGGTCTAAGGTTCACAAAGTGGGGACTTGAGGGTTGAGTACCTTTGTAGGGATAGTCTCTTGGGTTGGGTTAAACATTGTAAACACCTTGGGTAGTGAGATTACATCATTGGAAGGATCATAAGCTTCCTCAAGTATAATCTCTTGTATGTTCATATGAGTGAGGTGGGTCAAGACAAAGGGTAGAGATTAGGATTGAAGGCTGATTTCTTGTAACCCTTTTGTAACATCTTATCATAGTGGATTGGAGAGCTGCTCTCTCCCCCAGATTAGGTCATATTGACTGAACTGGGTTACCATCTTGTGTGTGTTTGTTTTTCTTAAGCTTTCTTATCTTCATGTTTGTTAGTGTCATTGTTTTAAGCTCTACACTTAGGCTTTAGATCTGTTTTTTGTTGTTGTTGCTTGAAGGCACTTAGACCTAGGATTACCACTACCTTTTGCTCCACACATCTTTGTTTTCATTGGTGTGATTTCGAACCGATCGTGATCAATTTCACAACAATTACCACTACCTTTTGCTCCACACATCTTTGTTGTCATTGGTGTGATTTTGAACCAATCAATTTTCACAACAAGCCACATTCGATTATAAATTTGTAATATGAAACTCAAATATCCATTCTGCACAAATAATAAAAAAAAATATTACTCCCTCCGATATTTATAATAAGAATTTTTTTTTACAATAAATTTGTTCAATTATAAGAAAAAAGTCACAACTTATGAGGTATATTTATTAGTAAAAGACTTTTTAACCTTCATTTAATATTTCTCTTTTAATATTAGTGCCTATATTTAATATTTCACAAATTTCGATGAAAGTATATTTGTAACAACATTTAAAATGTTGCAACAATTAATTATTATCTTGGTTTGATTTTTTTTTTCCTTCCATTTTTCTTATAATAAGGAGAGGAGGAGCACAGGAGTAAGTAATTTTACTTTTTTTGCTGGAAGGGCCCTCGAATTCACCTAAGCAAAAACAACTAAACAAATTTGACAAGAGTTGTTTGCATTGTTAACAATAATCATGAAATGAAACCAACGAAGACATGTTAAATACATTGAGGACAAAGACCTCAACCACATGACCAATTGCATATGAAGCGTATTTAAGAATTTCAGTTTGGCTACCACAATATATATTAATTAATCATAGTTTTCATATATTCTTGTATGAGCAAAACTTCCCCGCAACAAACACATGTCTACGAGCAATACAAGCACAAAATAATAGATAGTACATAGTTGCATATCACAATAAATCTAGTGTTTTATAATTTCGATCATCAATTCACTTTTTTTTTTTGAGGGTATCATCAATTCACTTATTAACTCTATTTAAATTGTATTTTTTATTCACCCTTTTGACGTCAATTTTTATTCCTTCTTTTTCATAAAATATATGCATCTAATCTAACCATGCTGTAATGTACATGTCAATTATGTTTTTTTTTATTGAATCTGGGTGTCAATTATGTTGTTACTTTGTTTGGATCCATCGTCACGTCACATCCAATCCATAACCTTGTTTTCTGTTTTATTCCCTGTTTTGTGTCCGTTGTAATCTTCTGCCTGTCTCATCTTCATTTGATTTTAAAATGGAAATGCAAAATCCAAAGAAAACAAAACTTAACTATATAGATTATGATATTTTTAGTTAAACAAATTTGGCAAATCGTATGCAATTTTCATAATAACATGAAATGGAGCCAACGAAGACATGTTTAATACATTGAGGATAATAGAAGCCTCAACCAGACCCACATGGCCAATTGCATATATAGAACATGAAGTTCGGATTGGCCTCCACAATATTTGCATTTCACACTGTACAAATAACGACATGGAAATAACAAATAGTCAGTCAGATACTATGAGTATGTATCTTTACTTCTTTAGGATACTTGTAAGTATCAAAAAATAGAAACTATCAAATTAAATGTGAAATTGTTCAAGTTCTCAATGTGTTGATTGTTATGTTATAGTTCTTTTTAGTAAACTTGTAAAATATGACTAGGAAAAAATGAACTTAATAAGTAGGACTTGCAGAGAGGAAAGGAAGAAACACAAACTACTATTTCAAATAGAACTAATAGATGGTTGATGCGGTAATTGATGATGATTGATTCAAGTTGACAAACTAACTCTACATCTATGAATATTGATATGGAGAAAAATCAGCAACCACCATTTTACTATGGCCATAATTACTCTGATTTGTCCACTCTATTCTATGCATCATTTCTGCACTCAAAATTACAAATTACAACCCTGAAATTAAGACCACAGATTGGAGTTACAAGAAGCAACCAAATGCAAGGATGATGGAAGGTCTAATTGGCTGGTGTTTTGTTTCAAATATTGGAATTTAAGGCCTGTAATATGTCTGTAAGTTTACTTTGCAGCAGGTTTTTGTTAGCACTGAAAGGCCATAATTTCCGAATTTCTCTCTACATATTTTCAGATTGTGCAATCCAAACAGCACCGGACTGTGTTTAAGTCCAACATAATTTGTAAGGTGAAATTATGAAAAGGTTGAGGCTGGAAGCTTAGAAATGTAAAGGTATATAGTCATATGTGATGACGTCTCGTTGCATATGGTGTATAGGTTTTTTCATTCTGTAATATGTGTGATTGAGAACTCTAGTTTTTTTAGAAGCTATGCACAACTTGTGCTATTATGCTTCTAATAAACCAACTTGAATATACAAACAAACAGCATACTTTTTCACATTGAATGTATCTTGGCTTACAAGAAGGCCATGTATGTTTTATTTTATATAAGAAACAAGATATCTGAGTATGAACAACTATGATAGTCAAGGCATATGTATGCATAAGTGATCATTTGATGAAACAAAATCACACCATGTGACAAATCTGCGCGGATAATCTTTCCCTGCTGTGATATATATTACATTGCCAAGCAGAGAATCAAGAATAGTTTAATTACACAGTTGAAGACACATTTAACATTTTACTTTCACCAGAAACCAAAAGCAACATGTTATTGTTCTCTACACATAACACAATCTAGATCCTAGAAGAAATATGAGCTTGCAATGGATTTTTCATGACGGTAGTAAATTCCTGTTTCTCTGACAAATCAACGTCCCCACCCTCTGGAACCTTCCAATCGAAATTCCAAACCAAATTAGCCACAAAATATTCCAAATGAAGCAAAGCTAAATTATATCCAGGACAAATTCTCCTCCCAGCTCCAAATGGCATCATCTTTATCTCTTTACTTCCTGTAATGTCAAAAGTCTCATCCTTCAAAAACCTTTCCGGCTTAAACTCCATTGGATCCTCCCACACACTAGGGTCCAACCCCATCTCTGCAACCATAAAATTCACCGTCCCATCTTTTGGCACCAAATAACCATTCAAAACCACATCCTCGCTCACTGCATGAGGCAACACAAAATGCCCTGGTGGATGACGCCTCAACCCTTCCAAAACCACGCACTTCAAATACCGAAGTTTCTGCAAGTCTTCCTCTTTCACTTCCTCCTTTTCTCCAGCACCATCACCACCCATCACCTCCCTAATCTCCTCCACAAGCTTCCCTTGCACGTTCGGGTACTTCACCAAATTCGCCATAATCCACTGCAAAGCAGTGGAAGTAGTATCTGTGCCAGCGTTCAAAAACTCCGAACAAAGACTAATCATTTCATCCTCAGTCAATTTCCGTTTCTCCTGAGGCAACTCAAACTCCAGAAGAGAATCAACATACGAAACAACAGTGCTAACATTGTTCAATCTACTCTCTTTAACTTGCTTCCTCGCTCTTATCAGCGGAAGCAGAACATCCTCCTGATCCTTACGCAACTTCGCCAACTCCTCCCATCGTTTACGCAACAAAACCCTTGTAACTTTCGGCCAGAAATTCAGTATATTGAATCTGCTAATATTCAATAGAATCGTCCTTTGTACACGCTCAACATCATTAATTTTCTCATCGTTAAGTCTTTCACCAAAACACATAAAAACAAGTAAACAAAACATAGCATAATGAAAGTGAGGAACAACCGTAACAGAATCTGCAGATTCCGATGCAGTTTTGAGACGGTTGATGAGAGTGTGCAGAACCCACTTCCGGATTTCAGAGAATGATTTGATCTTGGATGGATGAAGCATCTCGGAGGCGAGGTTACGACGGAGAGTACGCCATGTTGGTCCATACAAAGCGGAGCTGATGTTGAACTGTTTGTTAGTGGGAAGTGCTTTTGGACGATCAGAGAAGACGGAGGAGTTCTGAACGAGAGCGTGGTGGGCCAGAGCACGGTCGGCGATGAAAATGGAAGGTCGAGAACCGATATTAAGAGTGATGATAGGACCATGTTTGGCATGGAGAGTTTTGAGAAAAGGTTCAAGTTGGGAGAATGATTTTCGGAGCCATTCAATGCTTGTGATGATTGGTATATGTGGTGGACCAGGAGGGAGGGTTGCGGTGGTTTTGTTGGTGGTGGAGATGGATGAAAGGGTGGCTCTGATGAGGAAGATGATGCAAAGAGAAACAAGTGCAATGAACCATGTTTCCATTACGTAAAGGTGTTGATGCAACTACTTTACTCTTTTTACGCGGACAGTGTATACAGGAGGGATGAATGAATATGATAAGAATGAGGACGGATGGATATTCCTTCAAAAATATATATGGTGTGTGTTTGTGCAAAAGGTGAGAACACATCCTTCAAAAAATAAATATAACACGTGAATTTTTTTTCAGTGTCCTAGTTGAAATGGAAAATCAAAATGTGTCCTAGTTGAAAAGAAAATACCAAAAGTGTCCTACTTTTTCAGAGTTGACTATTATGTCATAAGTTAGACTTGAGACATACCCTATGTCACAATTCCAACTTGCGACATACCCCCTATTTCATAAGACCAAATTGCGACCTACCCTCTAAGTTTTGTCCTTATTGTATGTCACAAGTGGGACTTGTGACATATTTAATTTTTTTTTTCCAATTTTTTCTTCTACTAATTTAATAAAATTAGTTTTAAATTTTTTTAAAAGAATTGAAATTAATATTTATTATTTAAGATGACACATTTAAAAAGTAACATACATTTAAATGAAGAATAACCATAGATGATTTGTTCACTATAAAAACCAAACGTGAATGATTTGTTCTTCGGACTCATCCTTTGAAGCAAAGACATATCAATATACATTCTATTATTTTCAACTGTTGTTATAAGAGATGACATTTTTGTGGATGGGAGAAAACCATAGATCTTACCTACCACGCCTTCAAGCATGGGTATATATATCATAGATCTTTTTTTTTTCTTAAATAATATTTTCTATGTATTTTAAAACATGATTTATTTAGAATTATAATTTTTTTTCCTTAAATAACATTTAAATTTTTTTAGGATTTGAGGAAAGCACCTTTGAACTCTCGTTTACGACGACACAAGAGACCAAGTCCACTCATCAACGATTATTTAGATCAAGCTGGGTTTTTGGAGATAAGTCAGTTAGACGGTTACAAAATGGATTTGCATCTCTTAACTGCTCTGGTTGAAAGGTGGAGACCCGAAACACACACTTTTCATCTTCCAACGGGTGAATGCACAATCACATTAGAGGATGTCTACATGTTACTTGGTTTACCTTACGGAAGACGTGTGGTTACGAAAAAACCTTATATTGACTGGGAAGAGTGTTCTGATTTGTTGGGATTGGAAATACCACTTGAACATACGAAAAGTTACCAGTTATCGTTAACATTCTTGACTGATAACTTGAATTACGGTCTAACACAAGATTCGCCTGTTGAGTATAAAATAAAATGTACAAGGAGGTACATTCTTTGGCTCATCAGGGCTTTTTTGTTTCCAAATTCATCTGGTAAGTTTGTTCACAAATGTTGGTTGCCTCTGCTAGCTAATTTTGAGGAAACAAAAACATACAGTTGGGGTTCTGCAGTTCTGGCGACCCTCTATCGTGGCATGTGTGAATCAGCACACTACGATAAAAAAGGACTATGTGGGTGTAACTTCCTCCTTCAAGTTTGGGCATTTTGTAGGATGAAGCATATTGCACCAATACCAAACCCAAATGATGGTGATAATAACCAAGTCCAATTTCCGTTAGGAAATAAGTAAGTACGATATAATAATAACTTTTAGTTTTATTACTTCTCTATTAATTTTTTATTTTTAAATATTATTGTTTTCAAGATTAATGATTAATTGATCTATTCTTTCAGATGGACCGGAAAGGGCTCGAATTATTACAATAATCCATCTCATGACACCATACATTACAGAACGAAGTTTGATCGCTTAGTACATGGACGAGTAATATATAATGACTATTATTTGTTTATTTATAAAAATGTAACTCAATTAATTTTAACTATATATTTTCTTTTATGGTAGTTTGGCTGGAGGCCGTACAAAGAATTGCGACACCGCCAACCACGGGACTTTTGGGATTGTACAACAAGCACTTATCTGATATGTTTTGACAAAGTCGTGTGGCATCCGGCGAATAGGGTAAAGCTCCAGTTTGGTTTACCACAAGATATACCAGAACCACCTAAGGACATGCAGATATACCACAAATTGAACAAACGGTTCAAGAAATTTTATGCAGACATTGAATCACAATTTCCAGAAGCGTGTGCCCATTGGAACAGTCGAAGTGCATATACTTTACCTCGTGTGCAAAGGAGAACGCTAGTCCCAAGTGAGGAGTATATGAATTGGTATACAACTGTGTGCAATCCAAACTTAAGGATTGATTATCATGATGATCAACCACAAGAGGTGGCAGAACATGAATTTGACGTGGAATCAGAGCCGGAGTTTGAACCAGAGAACAACAACAACAACAACATATCACCGTCATCGAGCTTTTTCTCAGGACTTGATCAACGATTTACTGATCCATCCAACTACCAAACAACCACTGACACAACAACACTAGTACCACAAACTTCCGACTTCGCCTTTCTTGATCTCAACACCCCACTGCACCAAATTATCCCACCACCACCATACACAACACCTAGAGATCATTACCCACCAAGCATTGGGTCATCTTACATGAACGATTACATGCCAACCTATGCTCACAATGATCTAAACCAACTTGGAACATCCTACACAAATAACCCCCAAGCCAACAACCAAAACTACAACAACCAAATGTACAACAACCACCCACCAACACCAACTGACCTATATACCCAATTCACACCGGGTTCCAAATATAATTTTTCAATTTCTCCTGCAAATGACGCCGAGTTCGGTCAATCGTCGTTGGGCCGTTTATCATTAAACTCCATTGAAGATAATCAATTTCTCAATACGACATGGCCTAACAGGGAATACGATGTTTCGTTGACGCTTGGTCAAAGTAGTCAAGTGCACAACGACGAAACTGACGATCAACCAATTCATCGTCAAAGATCTCGGCGTCAATTTATTCCTCCTGCTCCAACACGACGTAATGCAACAAGAAATGCAGGCGCACCATGGTGTGGAACCGGACCACCTAATGCCCAAAGAAGAAATAATTAAATGTATTGTATTTTTTTTGTCAAGAATGTATTGTACTTTTAAATGTGTCATATTAATAATAAATATTTTCCCTAAAAAAATAATAATAAATATTAATTTCAATTATTTTAAAAAATTTAAAACTAATTTTATTAAATTAGTAGAAGAAAAAATTGGGAAAAAAAAATTAAACATGTCACAAGTCCCACTTGTGACATACAATAAGGACAAAACTTAGAGGGTAGGTCGCAATTGTGACATAGGGTATGTCTCAAGTCCAACTTGTGACATAGTAGTCAACTCTGAAAAAGTAAGGCACTTTTGGTATTTTCTTTTCAACCAGAGCACATTTTGATTTTCCATTTACAACTAGGGCACTAAAAAAAATAATTCATAACACGTCCCTCCTTCTCTTAGAAACAAACAATTAATTAGCTTACTCAAAACTAATTTGAGAATCAAAATGGTTAATAAAAGAATGGTTAATAGTGCTTTTTCTCTCCGTAAAATTGGCCATTACCAGATTACCCTCTAAGAAATTTTTGATTTGGAGTTTGTCCTTGTAAATTATTATTTTTCGAAAATACCTCTTAATAGGCCATTTTTAGATTTTTTTTTTCTCAGAATTTTCGTTTTTAAATGGCCTATTAAAGGTATTTTGAAAAAAAAAATAAAGGCGAATTTCAAACCGAAAATTTCTTAGGGGGTAAATCAGATAGATATGGCCTATTTGACAGGGAAAAACACTATTAACACATAAAAGAAGCACAAGTGGATATGTTTGTAATCTTATACATTTAATAATTAGGGTTAAATATATTTTTGATCCCTATAAATATGTCAACTTTTCGTTTTAGTCCCTCTAAAAAATTTCTTCAACTTTTAGTCCTCCAAAAGTTTTCCATCTTCACTTTTGGTCCCTCCTTTAAAGTAAACTCATGTAGAATTCATATTTTTTACTAAAATTTTACATACAAATTTATAATATTATAAGAATCTCCCAAAATTATTTTTTGAATTTTTTAACAAAACATGACTTAAATATAACTTTTTATATTTTTGGTGGTTAAAAATTCATATTTAATTCATATTTTGTTAAAAAATTCTAATTTTTTTTTTGGAGAGATTTTTACAATATTCTTATCAATTCTGCACAATTTCATTTAAAAATACAAAAAATCAACTTAAAATAGACACTAAAAGTAGCGAGTGAAAATTTTATAGGGACTAAAAGCTGAAGAAATTTTTTAGAGGTACTAAAACAAAAAATTGATATATTTATAAGGAATAAAAACATATTTAAACTTAATAATTATAATGTCATAACCTCACATGTTGAAGTATTAAAATAAGGGTCTTGTTAACATTTTAAAAATGAAAATATTTGATAAGTTTTACGAATAAAAAAGTTATTTTTTAAAGTTTTCATGTTAATGCATCATTTTCATGACAAAATTTATTTTTTAGACTTTTTAAAAAATATTTTAAGGACACTCGTTAGCATTTTCCTTAAAATAATTGTGTTTATAGGAAAGGATCAAAATAATTGCTACCCCATTGACATTTTATTTTAATTTATCAATGAATTTATATTGGATTTGGAATTTAATTAAAATATCTAAAGCTTATTTTTTTTGGTTTTGAAAAGATCAAAATGATATATATAAACTAACAATAGACTATCTTCCCAGCACAAGATGTACTAGAGCAGAAAGCCAAAAAATACGGCAAACGTTCAAAAGAATGAAGCACAAATTAGCCAATATCCACACATAAAAAAAAGTTTTTGCTTCAATTATGAAAGCTATAATGAAAAGCAGCAAATTTAGACCACCAAAAGGAAAGAAACTTAATACTCTCCACAAGCTAAATAGGAGTATGTTATATGCCACGGAAAAACATATCATTTATATCCTTCTATATCACCCAAGAGATAGTAAACCAGGTCAAATGCATGAAAGAACACATTGATTTTGTGAAACCCGAAGAGGTACCAAACTTATAAAAATGATCAACAATGTTTGATGGATCCATTGAATTAACTTCAAGCCAATTCCTAACCAAGCTGCCAAATCTGACCAAAAAGACTACAAGACAAAAATAAATGAGTCTTTGATTCTTGTAAACCACAACCACTGACACACAGCTAGGCCTCAAGAGAAATAATTTGTCTACAAAATTAATTAGCCTTAGATGGCAACCTATTCCGAAAAAGCTGCCAAGCGAATACCAAGACCTTCAGAGGAATATCCTTCCTCCATAAGAGGGCCGCATGGACATAATCAACGCGGGGCGCCCTATCGGTAAGAATGTGATAAGCTCCACTGACCGTATACCCAGCAACTGGATCAGGAGCCCACCTCCACACATCATCAAGATTAACCTGCAGCATAACGGCCAACAATAATTTCCTACACTCTTCTGACATCTCCTCCTCCCACACCCATAATCCCCTTCTCCACTTCCAAGCCTCCCCTCCCTCATCCCACTCCATAGTAATAGCTTTATATTCTTATAAATCGTACAAATGGTGAAACCTATCACAGAGATAGACATCTCCAACCCACCTATCCAACCAAAAAAAAGTACCAGCTCCGTTACCGACATTAAGATGTAAATTGTTGAAAAATCAACTACCCAACGCTGAGCCACCACCATCACGGGTGCTAAGATCTACCTAAAACTTAATTATAATTTTGATTCCTATATATTTTCCGTTGAGGAATTGATCCCCCTATTTTAAAATTCATCAATTTTGGTCTCTCTTTCAAAAAATTTAAACTAAAAAAGAGGTGATTTTATATATTTCAAATGACGTGATTTGGTGATTTTGAATCATAAGTGGATTTTATCAACAACCAAAAATTGGGATAAATTATATATATTTTTTCATGGGATTTTTTTTTCTTTTTGAGGGTTTTTAGGGATAATAATATACACGTTGTTAATTAAATTATAAAAGGGAATAATTTCTAATTTTGAATTCAAAGTTTTTAGAGACTTTTTTTTTTTTTTTTGCAATTTCAAAGTATTGATTATTTCACATCATCAAATCATATATCAAGTCATCTAAAAATTGATGAATTTTAAAATAGGTGGAATATCCAATGAGTGAGTGAAAATAAAGGATCGTATCAATAATCAAACCAAAAATCTATCAACGAGTATCTTGACTTCCACAACTCAAATCACTTAACATGTACTATTATCTATCAGTTGTTGGTTTTCAATTTTTGGACAAATTAAAATCCTTGTTGAATTCATAGATGGATTTCATTTCTCTGATAAAAAATATACTTCTTTTGTTTCATTTTAAGTATCATTTTTGAATAGTACTTTCCATTTAAGGTAGTGAATTTTTGGAGTTTTTTTTCTTTATATTATACTTTCATTTTAATTCACTCATAAATTCATATAAAATTTATATTTTTTTTTTTGTATACACTCTTTGTTTTCAATAGATTCAATGTATTATACTACTTTCTCCCGTATCAAACATTTGTGATACACTCTCCCTCTCATAAGTGATTCTTTGCATACACTCTATCTCTCCAATAAAATTGATGGATCTTCTCTCTCTCTCTCACTCTCCCCCAACAAACAATTGCCAATAATAGACTAAAATCAATTTCACATTAGTCAAAATTTAACTCTATTCTAAGGAGACTTTTCACTCTTTCTTCTTTTTAAACATTCATAGAATCGTGAAATCTCATAAAAACACTCATGAAGTCTTTTTTTTCTTCATAAGAATTATTCTTCTAGTTTACACTTTAAACTTTTAACGATGTTACTAATCTTTATTTATAGAATTTCAAATCTTTAATTGATCATATCATGGAATCATTATTCTTTTTTTTGTTACAAGGCTAAAAAAAACGACAACAAGAAAAAAGGAAAAGCCTAAGCTCTAGGGAAGAAGGTTCCCATGGCGTCGTTCCTGATCAAAGGAAGAAGGTCGCTTGGAGGAGAAACATGAGTAGAAAATTCCTCATTCGAGGTGGCTCCGAGCTTTACCAAAAAGTCAGCACATTGATTCCCTTCTCTGAGACAATGATGAATGGAGAAATTTCTTGAGCAAGAGAGATCTTTAATATCTTGGATTAAAACAACATAAGCATGAAAATTGAAAGCATGTTCAGCGACAAGCTTTATGGATAGTAGAGAGTCGAAGTAGCAAACTAAATCCTCAATGCCTGTTTCTATGGCCAGGAGCAGACCACGGTGGATTGCAGTAAGCTCGGCGAACAAAATGTTAGTAGTTATTACAATGTAGCCCAAAAAACTCGAGAGATAAAGACCTGCAGAATTCCGAATGAAGCCACCATATCCAGCTCGAACTGAAGTTCCCAAACAACTACTGCATCCAAATTGCATATAACAAAATACAAACTTTGTTTTAAAAAAAAAACAATTTTTAGTTTTATTAAAAGGAGTGAGTAAAGTAATTGAAAAAAGGTATATCTGACAAATCATAACCTTAAACTATCAAAACGATATTTCAATAGGAAAAAATAAAGATATTAGTTCTAGAGTCTACGTTGAAACAATATTTTTTCTACACTAAAATTTGACATTAATATTGTTGAAGGGAACAAGTGCCCAATACACAAACATAAATACAACGATAGCCACGATATATTTTTGAAGTGGTTCCAAATTTCCGCTAGGTATTAAATATGAGACTGTAATGAACAAGTTTTGAGGTTGTTGATTAATGGAGGAGAATTATTCTAAAAAGGAGAAAAAACTACAACTAAACTATTCTAACATAATTGATTAAAAAAAAAAACTATTCTAACATAACTAAATTCTTCATTCATTTCATTTTGATAATGATTACAATGATCAACTCATTATTTATAGCATTGACATTCCAATGACTCGTCACAAAAAATATCTATGGTCTTTCTAGAACATGGTGACTCATCCACTAAAATACCTAATACAACTAACTCATCATAATCTTTAGTTACTTGGACTACTCTATTATATTGGGCCTATCTTTTGATCAATACACATACACAAAATTATTGCTCTTCTCCCATTTAGTTTTGCTCGTTCCCATCAAAATAGCAGAACGTGAGTTAACTCAAGCGTCCATTCTTCACAAATCAAATAGTAACTACTTTTACTTTTTATTGTTGAAAGGGATTTGGAATCACCAACACAAGGCTATGAGATTCTTAATTAGTTAAACAAATTTGACTACAATTGTTTGCAATGTTAACATCATGAAATAAAACAAACCAAGACATGTTAAATACGTTGAGGATAGAGGCCTCAACCTCTTGGAAGGAGACATGTGTGCACTAGTTAGTGGATATGGTTAAATTTACTTATTGAAAGTGGTTTTTAGGAAAATATTCTGGTCAAGTCTGTTCCTTTTATGAGTGGGATCATGAATCCATTCTATGTTGACACCGTTAGTGTCTTGTGACGGATTTGTCTAAGAGTTGGTTGATTGAGGGGTTTTAGTCCTAGTTTTTGCTTGTTCGGTTGTGGTTGTGTTCCTCATAGGAGTGTAGTTGATTTTCTTCGTGTTGTTTTAATTTTCACTCTTGTTTTTTCGTGGGAGAGATTTTTTGTTTTTGTTATTGCTTGATCTGAGTACTTCTTATACTCAAACTTTTATTTATGTTTGTACTCTTATAGGAGATTTATCCTTTTTATATATAATATATATTTGCCAATAAAATAAATTAAAAGAGGCCTCAACCACATGACCAATCGCATATGTAGACTAGCTAATAGAGAAAAGTTGAGTTGAACATCGTTTAGCTTGGCTCTACTCGACTAGAAAATAATTTTCATGTCTTAGCTAGGACGCACATTCTTAGTCTACTCCCAATAATCTATATCAGTCAACCAAAATAAAGCAAGTTTAATATTATAACAACTGCATCATACTTATGTTATGCCAGCGTGTTTTATTCTATACCAGGAACAAGATATATAAAAATGAACAACATGATAGTAAAAGCATATGTGTGCATAATGGATTATTGCATGAAGCAAAATCTCATATGGCAAATCTACATATAATATTCCGCTGTTGTGTTATGACATTGCCAAGAGAGAATCTAGGGTGGCTTACACAACAACATACATTTTATTTTATGAAGTAAAATCTCACCATGCGACATATTTTATGAAGTAAAATCTCACCATGTGACAAATCTACATATAATATTCCGCTGCTGTGTTTTATTGACTACAATTATTTGCAATGTTGACAGACAGGAAATAAAACCAACCAAGACATGTTAAATACATTGAGGATAGAGCATCAAGAAGACGCACGTGCACCGGTTGGTGGATATAGTTAAATTTATTTTTTGAAAGTGGTTTTTAGGAAAATATTATGGTCACGTCTGTTTCTTCTCAATGGAATCATAAATCCATTGTGTTGGCACCGTTAGTATCTTGTAACGGATTTGTCTAGTGGTTGGTTGATTGAGGGGTTTTGGTCCTAGTTTTTGCTTGTTCGGTTGTGGTGGTGTGTTTCTCATAGGATTGTAGTTGGTTTTTTTTTTTTTTTTATGTTTTTTAGTTTTCACTCTTATTTTTCCTGTGGGATGAATTTTTTTTACTCAAACTTTCCTTTATATTTGTACTCTTGTAGGAGATTTATCCTTTTTATATAATATATATTTGCCATTAAAAAAGAAAAGGCATCAACCCCAACGTCAACCACATGACCAGTTGCATATGCAGCCTAGCTAATAGATAGGGTCATTCCTACAAAAATGGAGGCTCGACTCTCAAATAAAAATAAGCTTGTAGTTAAAATAAAAACACAATTTTTTTAAAATTGCAAAAAAAAAATTATAAGGTTTTTTTATAAGAAATAATTATAATGTTTGTTGTTAGAGCTTGTTGGAAGAAGAGGAGATATATTTTAGCATATATAAACCTCAAATCCATAAAAATCAGGCAAAAAATAGGCCCTATTATGCTAGAAAAAAAATTAAATGATAAAAAAAAAAAAAACAAAAATCTGCCCTCACAAGAGTTAAAACGGAGTACACAAGTTCAACATCTCCGCATTTTACCATTAGGGCCATGACATCCGTGTTGTATACATTTCAATGCTATTGATATATATTAAAATTTCCAATGCATTATATATATAAAAAAAAAGGTTAAATATGTTTTTAGTCCCTATAAATATTCAGAATTTTGTTTTTAGTCCCTATAAAATAAAATCACACTTTTTAGTCCTTGCAAAATTTTCCGTCAGGATTTTTAGTCCCTATAAAATTTTCCATCAACATTTTTAGTCCCTGTAAAAATTTTATGTCAGCATTTTTGGTCCCTAAAATGCTAAAGGAAAATGTCACAGGGACTAAAAAGTGTGATTTTATTTTATAAGGACTAAAAACGAAACTGCAGATATTTATAGGGACCAAAAACTTAATTAACCCTAAAAAAAACTGGGCCCCAAAATTGAGGAAGTCCGGCTCAATAGAGTTGTTTGCACCTCTCCAGGGACAACCCTACTAATAGAGAAGAGTTGAGTTGAACATCGTTTAGCTCGGCTTTACTCAGCTTAAAATTCGATTTGAAATCGTGATCGACTCAATTCAAGCTTGCAAGTAACTTAATTCAAATTAATCTTTTCAAAAAAGAAAAAAAAACTCAATTCAAATAAACCAAAAGAAAAGAAGAAAAAAAGGTCACTATGGTTTAAATGGAAAAAGAAATAAGTCATAAACCTATTAATGGTTTAAAAACCACTGAAAACACTATTAAGTAATTAAAATAATTAATAAATCGATATCACTGGAACATTCTCATTCTACACGACTCTTTTTATAGATAACTTATTTTCTATCCTCCACAAAATTTCCGATGTGGAACGTGAAATTGCAAGCTCAATTTTTTTTTTTTACATGCAAGCTTAAATGAGTGTATGGGTCTGTGTTTTATGTTATATTATTGCTTTCTATACTCCACTCACTGTCGACATTATCATTGTGAGATATTCCATTATTTGTAGTCAAGTGAACGTGTTTATGTTATATTGTTCGTAAAGTAGTAATAAAAAAAACTTTGAAATAAGAAGTAGAAATAATATTTCATTTAAAACGTGTAATTGATTTAACAAATATTTATATCGAGTTGGCTCATAAACTATACGAGTTGAACTATATATAGCTCAAGTTCAACTCATTTATTTGAAGAGTTTAATTTTTAACTTAAATTTGACTCATTTGAATCACGAATCAATTTCAACAAGTTAATTATCGAATCGAGTCTAAAATACCTCCACGATATTTGAATATCACAGCACAAGATAGGGTCAATATGCTAGGAAAAGCTCTTTGGGCATAACTTTCATATATTCTATTAGGAGCAAAACTTCCCCAAAGCAAACACATGCCTAAGAGCAATATACAAACATAAAATAATATATAGTAGATAGTTGATACAATAATTGGTGATGATTCATTCATGTTGACAATGACAAACTTGTTGGAATATTTTATTATTTTATTATATTCCAATATCATTGTGTGGACAAATATCGTAATAATAATTATATTAGTTATTTATCAATTGTGAGCCTTAATTGATTAGTGATCAAATTAAGTAATAAGGCTATTAGATTTCTAATTGGATAATTAATTAAATATATAATTAGTTGATATGGACTCAATGAGTGGATGTCCGGATAGCCCATTAACGGAATAATGGGAAACCCTAATGGTCATCCAATATAAAAGAGGCGATGGTCCCCAATATACCGTACACAACAAACACTCTTTCTTCTCTCCCATCTGAAGAGAACTTGAGGCATAAAGGTACCGGTTGAGGAAAAACCAAATCAGCCGCCGCTAACCCTTGCTGTGTGTTTCAGGTCATCTCTTTCTTTGGTTATCATTGTTGATAAGAGAGATGTCATCAAAGTTTAATCCAGGTATTCCTAATACTCTAATTCTTAACTTTCTTGATAAATCAAACATGTCGTAGATCCGATCATAATCATATTCTATGTTTTGTTTGTTTCCGCTATTGATTCGTAATCGTTGAACATGTTTATGAAATTTGTTTTATTAAGACCTAAATTTTCAACAAGTGGTATCAGAGCGGTCTTCATGTTTTGATTTATCGGGATTAGTTGCAAATTTTTTAATTTGTCCATAATTGGATTTAGTTTTGCATCTATTTTTCATGAACCCTAAAAGTTTTTATTTTGCGGCTTTATTTTGATGCCGTACTAAGATGCCGAAATAATTTTGCTTTTATTTCAAAGCTTCGTTTGATTTATCGAGTTGATTGAAAGTTCTGATTGAATGAATGATATTCATATGTCGATTTAGGTTCTCCGATTCATTCTTTCGAATAAACCCCTTCTTATTATGTTTTATTTGGGGGTTTATTTTTGTTTGATCCGGTGCCGTAACCATTTATTATTGTTTTGCTTTATCTGTGATGATCCGCTTCATCCGTAACTATTGTTGCTATTATTCTGTATATACTTTTGTGGTATATATTATGGATCCATATACTATGCAACTTTTGGTAATTTTACTTTGATGAAGTTTGGCTATAAACTCTTAATTTGATTTCCAAATATTTGTGTTTAGAATTACCTTTATGATTATAATAATACGTATTTTCCTTTGTCTTACTTGAATTGGAAATTGATATAAAGTTTGCATCAATTCTAGTCTTTGGATTGTGTATATTTTGGATCCGGCTTATGATACTTGTATGCTTGCTCTTGCTTGGCAAATAAAATAACACATATGGATGTCTTGCTAAACTGTTATTTTGGATAATAAAGTGTGTGTGTGTCTATATATATATATATATCACTACTAAAAAAGCAAAAAATAGTGAGGGAATTTTAGAGAGGGAAAACGTGAAATCCCTCTCTAATTCCGTCACTAAATTTTGCGACCAAATAATTTGTGAGGAATTTTATTTTTTCCGTCATTAATTTCCCTCTTTAATTTTGCTTTTTCTAGTAGTGTGTATATATGATCGATATAAATTTGTAACAAAGTTTACTATTCTGGTGACCGATCACATTTGTAAGCCTATTTTTTGGGAAAATATTCTTTTTCTTCAATGTTGCAAGTTGCGAAGAACTGGTCAAATAAAGTTTTATCATTTGACATAGTTAAATTTGTTTTAACTTTCAGAAATTTTGAAATTAAGGATTTGAGGAGTATGACAGTGATAAATATTTGGATTTTATTTTGATTTTGTTGATTTGATTCTATATTAAATCTTTTGGTAAAAATAATTTTTCAATATTTTTTATCATATCTTGCAGCTTAATTTCTATTAGAAATTAGTTTCTTGGTTCACAAATTTTTTTGTACATAGAGATTATTTTGAGAAGTATGCAAATAAAGAGTTAAAATATATGTATGATATATATGTTGCCTATTAATAAGAATCTCAAAATATTGTTGTTAGTACAGAAAATAAGGTTTTGATTTTTTAAATTTTGAAAATATTGATTCTAGTTTTGTTTGTTTATTTATAGACATATGAAGGAAAATATTTATGCTAGAATTATGTTTTATTTTGTTTAAAGAATCATTCAGTATATATGTGAATCAATTATAGCATGAATACTTTTTGGGCATATAAAGATTCAATTTTTGATTTGTTTTGAAATTGAATGTCTGATTTATAGCATGATTATTATGTTTGAGTTTATTGTTATTAAGTTTTCTACAATAATATTTTGTCTTGATCATGCATTATAGATATATTTCATGCTATGTTTGTTGTTATCACTTTATGCCATCCTGTAAATGCATTGTTATACACATATTGGTATGATTGTTGACTTGCATCTTCTATTATATTCTTGTGAATTTGTCTCCACACTTAAGGGTTGCAAAGTGACCTTATGGTTACTTAGCGACATAATGGATTAATTCAACCTACATTATGTCAGTAGTGCCTTGTAAATTTAAGACCATTCCCATTTATTTTAATGTGAAATGGCTGGTAATTGCAGTTGTTTTGGTTGAAACAACATGTTGTCAAAGTAACATTTGTTGCGTAGATTTGATTCAACTGAACTTACAAAAGGACGTAGTATGAAATTATTCATGCGAGTTGTCGTCGGCCCTAAGGAAGACACAACTTGGCCGGATAGTTGCATGCATGTGATAATAAATGTATGGTGATTATTAAGTAATTTTCCATGTGAATAATAGCATACTCGAATGTAACTATTATTTGACAGGATTTATCACCCCATTTAATTTATATTAAAATTATCTAGTAATTTCGGTTAAGTCAGTTGAAACAATAATGTTGCCCAAGTAACCTCTGTTGTGTAGATTCGACTTAACTAAAGTTACAAAAGATGTAGTGTGTAATTATTTATGCGAGTTGTCGTCGGCCCCAAGGAAGGCACAACCTGGCCGAATAGTTACATACATGTGATGGTAATTATGTGGTGATTATAAAGTAATTTTCCATGTGGATAATAGGATGCCCAAAGGTGACTATTATTTGACAGGACTTATCACCAATGTTTGATCATTACATTAAGAGTACCGCTTGCAGTTAATTCTTAGCAATCCAAATATTGTGTTTTAATGGTGTGCTTGGTATCTTGTTAAGGTCTTTTATTTACAAATAAAGAAGCACATTTATATAATATTTTACTGACATGTGCGATAATGTTGTGCGAGTGTAAAATTATTTATATATTTAAGAGTTTACATTCACACAAATTTAATGACAAACATATGACAATTATAAGAATTCATTCTTTGTCAAAGTAAATTGTCATTGTTTGATCATTATTGTAAAATACCACTAGCAATTGCTATTATTGTTTAAAGATTTAATATTGATGGTGCACTAGGTATTTTTGTGAGTACTTTTGCTACTCTTGTTCTCTTTAAGCTAATATAATTATGTATTTGTTTGTTAATTTGAGTTAAATTTTTAACTCTTAAAAGTTTTAACTTTTAGAAATTAAAGAATAATATTAATATTGTTCTTGGATCTAAACCTTCGATAAGGATGGTGAAAACTCACATTCTCTCATAAATCCAGCACCTAATGTGAGAATCAAGTTTGACAAGTGAGTATACACCAAATCTCATAGGTCACGTGAGATCATAAAGCTAAAATATCATATGTATTAGAGGTGTTATTTAAGATGACAAAATTTTTGTCATATTTTCTTTGCTTAAACTAAGGTGCTTTTAAATCAATATAGAGTAAGACAAACTCTCACTGGAGAGTGGGTATTTCATTAAGGTTATTAGACAAAGAAAATGTTAGGAGCACATTATGTAAACATTTAATCTTGCTAAGACACTTTAATTTCGACTATCATATAACTTGTTCGAAAATTCACTAATTTCGACTATCATATGACTTGTTCGAGAATTTAGTATTTAGTATTCTCTTTGCACAATTAAGTTTATAACTGTTACAGTTAGAAATGATCATTTAAATGATCAATTCATAAAGTGTGCAAATAAGGAAAGGTTAAAGCAAGAGAAAATAAAATAGTGCTCATTCGAAAAATACCTCAAAAGAGAAGGGCAAATAAAGAAAGTAGTCTTGACTGACTTATGTCCAATGATGTTGAAAGATATATCAATTTAGAATGGACAAAGTCGATGAAGATTATTCTATTCATTTTGAATTATTTTTTGGATTGTCGTTACAAGCTTATTCCTTCTTCTTTTTTCTGTATTTAAAAGACAATTTGGCGAATCATTATTTGAATTAATTTTTGCTTTAATTTCTCTTTGAATAAATCAAGATATTTTGAGTTTTATTTTCAAATGATGATTCAACGTGTCTTTTAAGTTTAATTATTGGAGTCAATTCAGTTATGACCTATGACGTTCTATATTGTTTAAGGTTTTGAATACTATAAGTTTTTCGTCCCACAAATTAAGAAAATTTTGAGACATAAATTGTTAAGTCTTCTTGAGGATATTGAGTTTGGGGGAGAGATATGGTAATAGAACAAAATTGAATGAGGAAGAATTAGTTCTAAACTAATTCATATAGTTACTATTATTATAGTATATTTGGATCCTCGTGAGGATATTATTGTTCTTTCTCTCAATCAAGTTAAGAAATTAATTCATATAGATCAAACTCAACACCATTAAGAACTAGAGCTTCTAGTGTCATTAAGAATTGACTAAAAGAGAAATTCTATTTAGTTTAATTGAAAGACTCTATTAGGACAGACATGATACTAGTTTGCTTATTATGATTTTGGAGCTGCATAAGATGAATTTCAATATAGCGTTTCTTAATGGTGACATTAATGATACAATACGGTGCAACTTAATAAAGCTTTTGTGTCAATTAATACAAAACATATGGTTTGCAAAGTCATAAAATGCATTTGTAGGTTAAGAAATTTGTCTCTTTAGTGTTACCACATATTCTCATGAAGTAATTGTCTCATTTGGTTTTGAGATGATATCAAGGAGAGTTGTGAATTTAGCAAGCTCAGTGGGATAAAATTTATATTTCAAATTTAATATGTCAATTTTATTTTACTTAGTCAACGATGATATATGTTTGTTATGTGAAACCAAGGAAATCTCTAACAAAAGTTAGTGATGAAAGATTCCGAGGACACCTCTTTTGTATTAGGCATTTCAATACTTAGAGATTTTTCTCAAGGTATTATTCAGATATCTCAAAAGAGTTATATCAATAAAGTTGAAAATGAAATGACATATATTTTTTTTGGATGACCTCAATCACCGAGAGAGACTTTTCAGTCTCAAATATTGCCCATTAGAAAACTTCTGAATTCGAAAATTAAGTATTTTTCTATGCTTTGCCTATAGGATTTTTTATGTATGATTTTATTATATGCATTTGGAAGTAGCATATATAATAAGATTGTTCGGCAGAACTTGAGTAACCATAAGGCAACCATAAGGTCTATTTAAAGAGAACAAGAAAGCTTATGCTCACATCAGAAATATGATAATTTAGAGATCGTTTACGTGTTAGACTTTGGCTTTTGGATGTAAGTAGATAATAGACATCCTAACTCAAGAAATGACTGTAAGTATTTATGTCACTTGGTTGCATATGGTAAAAGGTATTGAAAGACCACTTAAGTTATATAGTGACATAATTTAGTCATATGGTTATTCAACAACGTTTATAAAGTTTATTGTCTTATAGATTATTGTTGTTGAATGATAGAACAAGTAGAGACAAACTTTATGCTAGCTGATCCATTAATCAAAGACATGACACATAAGGTCTTTCATACGGTTGTTGTCATTAAGGATGTCTTGGATTAGTGGGAGTCTCTTAATTTATGTTCTATACTTTTGTTTTTGGTATCGATACAAACTTTATGTTACGATTTTATGCAGAAATAAAGTTCATGAGGTTATTTTGTTATAACCATTTCTATATCATTTTGTGCAAATATTGAATTTGCAAACTTCAGTTTGATCTCACTAAAGTTTTCAGTTGGATCAGTTGGAAATAGACATGATTTAGAGATCACATTACATGAAATTTCCATGCCACTCATCCATATCGATCTATGTCATCAAGTGCATTGATATGGTGGTCGTCGGGGTTCCGTCACGTTATACGTCAGTGATGACAGCCGTGGCGGTCCCATTATTAATGTATGAGGTGGACCAGATTGTAAAGTTGAAATCTAAAGATAAATAGCATTCGTACGCGCGCCTTAAGAATTCTGGTATAATTATAAAGATATGTAGCCCAAGTGGGAGATTGTTGGAATATTTTATTGTTTTATTATATTCCAATATCATTATGTGAGCAAATATCGTAATAATAATTATATTAGCTATTTATCAATTGTGAGCCTTGATTGATTAGTGATCAAATTAAGTAATAAGGCTATTAGATTTTTAATTGGATAATTAATTAAATATATAATTAGTTGATATGGACTCAATGAGTGGATGTCCGGATGACCCATTAACGGAATAATAGGAAACCCTAATGGCCATCCAATATAAAAGAGGTTATGGTCCTCAATATACCGTACACGGCAAACTCTTTCTTCTCCTCATCTGAAGAGAACTTGAGGCATAAAGGGACCGGTTGAGGAAGAACCAAATCAGCCGCCGCTAACCCTTGCTGTGTGTTTTAGGTCATCTCTTTCTTTGGTTATCATTGTTGATATGAGAGATGTCATCAAAGCTTAATCCAGGTATTCCTAATACCCTAATTCTTAACTTTCTTGATAAATCAAACATGTCGTAGATCCGATTATAATCATGTTCTATGTTTTGTTTGCTTCCGTTATTAATTCGTAATCGTTGAACATGTTTATGAAATCTGTTTTATTAAGACCTAAATTTCCAACGAAACTAACTCTACAATTACATCAGTGAATGACGTTGTTAATAAGAAAATCAGGAACCACCATTTTATTCTGACAAAAGTTACTCTGAATTCTCCACTCCAAATTACAAATTACAGCCCTATAATTAAAAGTACAACTGTTTAGTGAGAAAAAAATGCATAATCCATATGGTAAATGATGGGTAGTATTTGAGTGACATTGTGGTTGGTAATATTGATGATATTGATCAACCACAATGTCATAAGTGTACAAAAAAATAAAAAAAATTTGTGAAAGAGAGAGAAGAAAAACACTTATGACATTGTGGTTGGTCAATATCACCAATATCATCAACCACAAGGTCACTTAAGTGTTATTTAGTGTAAGACTATAAACCTAAAATAATTTTCATGTCTCGGCTAGTACAAACATACCTAGTCTACTCCCATAATCTGCATAACCAAGTTTAATATTATAACAACGAATATTTCTTGAATGAACACAAACATTTGATCACTTCATTTAGTCACACATACCAAAAATTCATATACTATGATCATTTAAAAATTAATGATTATTTTTTTTACTTTTTTTTCTTTTATATGCGTGATCAAATAAAATGTTCAAATATTTGTGTTCATCCAAAAATTGCTCAATAACAACTACATCATACTTGGACGTTTATCCGAGCGTGTTTTATTCTATACCAGAAACAAGATATATAAAAATGAAAAACTATGATAGTAAAAGCATATGTATGCATAATGGATCATTTTATGAAGCAAAATCTCACCATGTGACAAATCTACATATAATATTCCGCTGCTGTGTTTTGTCACTGCCAAGAAAAGAATCTAGGCTGGTTCACACAACAACATACATTTTATTTTCACCAAGAACTAAAGCAATATGTTATTGTTATCTACATACTCCAAGGTTACCGTTACGCATAACACACATAATCTATATTCTATGAGAAATATGAACTTGCAATGGATTTTTCATCACCATAGTGAATTCTTGTTTTTCCGACAAATCGACGTGGCCACCCTCTGGAACCTTCCAATTGAAATTCCAAACCAAATTAGCCACAAAATATTCCAAATGAAGTAAAGCTAAATTATATCCCGGACAAATTCTCCTACCAGCTCCAAACGGCATCATCTTGATCTCTTTACTCCTTGTAATATCAAAAGATTCATCCTTCAAAAACCTTTCCGGCTTAAACTCCATTGGATCCTGCCAAACACTTGGATCCCACCCCATCTCTGCCACCATGAAATTCACCGTCCCATCTTTAGGTACCAAATAACCATTTAAAATCACATCATCGCTCACCGCGTGAGGCAACACAAAATGCCCTGGTGGATGACGCCTCAACCCTTCCAAAACCATGCACTTCAAATACTGAAGTTTCAGCAAGTCTTCCTCTTTAACTTCCTCTTTCTCTACACCACCATCACCTCCCTAATCTCCTTCACAAGCCTCCTTTGAACGTCTGGGTACTTCACCAAATTCGCCAAAATCCAATGCAAAGCGGTGGAAGTAGTATCTGTACCAACATTCAAAAACTCTGAACAAAGACTAATAATTTCATCCTCAGTCAGCTTCCGTTTTTCCTTTGGCAACTCCAACTTCAAAAGAGTATCCACATACGAAACAACATTATTACCATTGTTCAATTTACTCTCCTCCTTAACTTGCTTCCTCATTCTTATCAGCGGAAGGTAAAGATCTTCTTGATCTCGACGCAACTTCAACAATTCCTCCCATTGTTTACGCAACAAAATCCTTGCAACTTTTGGCCATTAATTCAGTCTATTGAACTGCTAATCTTCAACAAAAGCGTCCTTTGTACACGTCTAATATCATTAATTTTCTCATCGTTAACTCTTTCACCAAAACACATAAATACAAGTAAACAGAACATAGCATAATGAAAGTGTGGAATAACCGTAACATAATCTTCATATTTCGATGCAGTTTTGAGACGGTTGATGAAAGTGTGCAAAACCCACTTCCGAATTTCAGAGAATGATTTGATCTTGGATGGATGAAGCATCTCGGAGGCGAGGTCACGACGAAGGGCACGCCATGTTGGGCCATAAGTAGCGGAGCTAATGTTGTGTTGGTTGCTGGATATGAGTTTATGAGTGGGAAATGCTTTAGGACGATCGGAGGAGAGAGATGAATTTTGAACGAGAGCGTGGTGGGCCAAAGCACGGTCGACGATGAAAATGGAAGGTCGATAACCGATATTAAGACTGATGATAGGACCATGTTTGGCATGGAGAGTTTTGAGAAAAGGTTCGAGTTCGAAAAATGATTTTAGGAGCCATTGGATGCTTGTGACAATAGGGATGTGTGGCGGGCCAGGAGGGAGGGGTACATTGGTTTTGAAGGAGGAGAGAATGGCTTTGATGAGGAAAATGATGCAGAGAGTAATGAGAACGATGAACCATGTTTCCATTACGTAAAAGTTTTATTCAAATGTTTTATTCTTTTTACATGATAGTATGTAAGGATGGATCTGGTGTGTGTTCGCAAGGTGGTGAGATTTGTATTACCCTTTCATAAATTGGGGTAATTTAAAACGGAAATGCTTATTATAGCAGAACTTTGGATCCCGACGGTTTTCTGTAAGACCTGACAATTTAAAATAGAATTTGATTTTGGAATGAAGGTGATAAAGAACACATGTTGAATCAAGAAGATGAAAAAGTTTAATTTTCTTAAGATGAGAATGATAATTGATTGTAAGAATAAAGATAGAGAAAATGAAGAAAAAAAATTATATAGGTAAATTACCTTAATTCATTAAAGTGTAATATAGAAAAAACCGTGAAGGTGAGATATATATAAGATGTCTCTCCTTCTCTTACAAACAAACAAATTAATGGAAAATTATCCAAATAAATTAGTGTGCTTGATGACACTAGGTCATACATCATTTTTAGCTCAGTTTTTATGTAATTCTAGTTGAGTTCAGGTGATTTTGCACAAGTTAGAAGCTACAAAAGAGCAAATTTGGATGTTATGCTGCTTGTTGCTACTTTTCTTAGATGATTGCTATAGCGGGAAGTCCCAGGAAAGGATTCAAGCTAGCTTGATGAGCCTCTATGGAGGACCCCCTGTGTTTTAATCTATGATGAATTCTCGTGCTCAGAGCCCTTCTTTGGGTTTGCGTTATGTCTTTATGCAGAGCACACTTAAGGGTTGTTGTTTGGCGAGGTTCAGTGCCCGTCAAGGGTTGATGTTTGATAAAAATATGAAACTAATGATAAATTCTTTGCACTTGTTTCGGAAGTAAAAAGAGTTCCATTTGTTCCTTAATAACTTCCTTTAAAAGGGCCTCTGCAGTGAATGTCTTGGTAGAAGATATGATTTCGTTGAATTCAAGTTTATTTGTTTTCAAATACGCTTGTAACACAACGAGAAAATAATCCCGAGTTTTGAAAATGCTATCATATCTACTTTCTTATATCGGTACATAAAAATTTATTTCCGCAAAGATAAACATTTAAATTTCGCGACGTGTGTGGTGCAATTATTTAACGATGTTTTGCAAATAAAATAAAATATATATATTTAATTAAAACACTACATTGATGTTAATATTTTAAAAATAGTTATTAGTTTTCAAAACTGTCATATTAATTTTCTCATCTTGATACATTAAAACTTGTATCAACAGATATAAGTAAATAAAATCCTCAAGGAGCACAAAACAAATAATTAACTTTTTTTTTTACATATAAAATGCAAAAATATTTAATCGAAACTTTACAATTATTCTCACAATTTTCATTGAATATCTTTTAATAGTTTATTTGATCCAAACGAAATGTCGGATTTAAAATAAATCACAATTCGATTGATCGCAAATGAAACATTGTTGTAGTTCATTGAATCTAGATAAAATATGAATTGATATAAAAAAAAATTAAAATATAAAAAATCAAATGAATGAATTCATACTTTTTAATTAAGAAAGATTGACTTTTTTTTTTAAGAATGGAAAGATTTACTATTTCATATATACATATATATTTTCATTTTTATTTTTCCTTCGAAAAAAGACACGGTATTAAAAAAATTATATAATTGCTCAGTGATAACATATATTTGCATTCCAAATTATTTCATAAAAGATGTATTGGTCAAGTGGTGTAGTAGTAAAATTCTAGATAGTGAGAGCACCCTAGTTTGATTTCCATGGGTGATAATTTTTAATTTTTAATGGTTTTTGAAAAGCCATTCTTAAACTTTGGTTTTAAAAAAGAATTTTTTTTTTTGGAGAGTGATGATTGGATTGGAGGGAAATTTAATTAATTTGATGGTTTAACTTGCAAAATGTCAATTTAATTAATTTGATGGTTTAACTTACAAAATGTCATTAATTTAAAATAGGGTAAATATGCAAATAAATACATGCTAAATTTTTGCAAAATAAAATAATAAATATTCTTGTTATGGTGGATGACACATGGCTAGTTTATATTGGTTTGGATAAATTGCCCATGAGTTTTCAAAGGTAACCTAGGCCTCACTTTTTTTTAGCACTTAAATCTATTAGAGACCAAATTGATGAATTTTGAAATAAATAGATCAATCGAGTGAGTGTGTGAAAATAAAGGATCAAAACAATAATCAAACCAAAATCTATTTATCAAGTGTGTCGTGACTTGCACAACACAAACTACTTTACACATGTATTATTTATCATTGGTAGGAACATCGTTCACGTTGTACTCTTGTCTCCCATCGAACTCAAACCAAACTTGAACATACATGAAAAAGTGTTTCAAAGACATGTTCTACTAGCCTCATCCAGAAGTAACGACAATCGATCTAATGAATCTAAAGCAACAAGTCGATGAATCAATTGCCGACTTCATTGAGAGGTTCAAAAAATGAATGGGAAATAAGTGTGCTAGCATGCACCCACGGTTAAAAGAGAATTGGTTGGACAAGTCTGTCATGATCTAAACGTATTTGCTTCCCGAGAAGCACGTGGAGATCAAATCATTCAAGAATGAGAAAATAAGTGTGCTAGGATGGAGAGGTCAACACCTTGTTTTCTGTCACAAATATTGGATTGATGCATTTCTCATTGTTATTCTTTGTGTGTGTGTTTATATATATATATATATGTTACAACCTTTTATACAAGTAATTACAATTGATGAGAACAAATCAATTTTTAATTTGTGTCCTCATTTCTATGAACAAACTAACATGCAGCTAGATTTGGCAACAAGAAATTGATGACGTGCATGGATGCGGAACAACATCTTGATAAGCATATATGCAACATCTTTGAAATTCACCAACTCAAAAACAACTATATCGCAAAGTTACTTTTACCGAAGTTATGACTAAATATATAGAGTATGAGATTCTTAGTTAAACAAATTTGACTACAAGTGAAACCAACGAAGACATGTTAAATACATTGAGTATAGAAAGCCTCAACGACTTGACCAAATTGCATATGAAGCCAAAGCTAAGAATTTCATTTTGGCCTCCACAATATTTGAATATCACACTACAAGCCTAGAGTAAATCCTAGGAGAAGCTTTAGCCACAGGATCTGTCACTTTATTAGACATGAAATGCAGTGGGATCCAACAATTTCAAATTTTCACCATATTAATTAAGGGAAATGCCAACAAGTACCCTTGTCAAGGGCACTTGTTTAGAAGTCCAATATATTTAAACAAATGTAAATATTACACTTTTTGAGTCATTATTTAAGCATATAAGGCAAATATTACTATATTTGACTTCTTAACCGATGCCCCAAGACACCGGTTAGCATGACCCTTTTTTGAAAGGTAAGGTCTTCCCAATTTTGTACCGAAATATTATCTCATCATCTTGGATTTATCTCAAAAATAGTATATTATTTCATTTCGTTATGTGATCACTCTGCCTAAGTTTGATTAGATTTTCAACTATGATTGTATCAAAAAATGTACAAGGGAAAGAAACAAGCCTGAGAAGCCGAGGCGTTATCATCATATCAATGAAAAGGGCTGCTAAACTTATAATTTATAAACGATGCCTCGCCAACACACAGAATAACGAAGGCATAAAGAAAAAATAAACCATTTCTCCTTATATTTGGTACTAATATTTACATTTGCAACTTATCTTATGAAGCATACATGTGCTGTATATTTAAGCACATAAAAGTATATCTAACAAGAATAGGTTTCATATTGATTGGAACATGAATGGTTACTATAGTTACCTCTTAGCTAGAGAGGCGAAACAATCATACAAGTAAGTTGGACACCGCATCTTAACCTTAAGTATTGGATTTATGGATCATCTCACTTATAAAGTGATCAACCTCCATTTTTTAAACAATGTGAGAATTCTAACTCACACCTTCTACACAACACCAAGGATTGCTTCAGCGAAGATTTGAACTCAAATATTCCTAAATGTGGACCACTTGAGCCTAGCCTGGACGAAAACTAGGTCTGTAACCAAGTATGATCCCCATGTTGTTTATCCTCTTATTGCAATAATTTTAGGATGTCTTGCACAAGTGTTTTTTTATTTCTCATCAATTTTTAAAGGTAAAACCTATTCATGTAGAAGTGAAGTAGCAGCAGCACCTTCAGTGCATGTTCCCGTACTTCCATTAACACCATTGCTAGCTGTTGGAACATCAGTTAAATGAGTGAACATTGGAAGAATAATACAACTAGTGTTTTATTTTATTTTTAAACTTGGATAAAACTAGTGTCGTGTTGTGTGAATTGAAAAAATATTTCATATAGGAGAGAAAACACGCAAGTAACGTTTATATAAGAAGGAATTCACTTCCAAAGACGTGCCCTTAAGGTACACACTTTTGTACACGCTAGAAACGCCGGTAACGTTTATAACAAATACATCTCTTAAATAGTAAAATATTATTTAAAATTGTGAGAAATATTTTTATGATTACTCTTGATTACTCTTAAATTGCAAGAATATATTAAACTAGCTCATTATTACTCTTGATTTTTTCTGGATTTTTAGGGGAAGTTTCGGAGCTATTTGATCAAGTAACCTGAAAATCAGATTTTTGACTAAGAACAACTAACAATGACTCAAAATAGAAGGATGAGAGTTAAGAAGATTAATATTGTCCATAAAATGACTATCCTGTTACAAACATGAAAAAAATGGTGTTTAGGGGCGTTCGGATTATAATCCGGAAAAATCAAATAGCGCGCCTTATTTTTTGAGGGTTTCGGATTACAAAATCCGAAATTGTGAAAAAAACTCATTTTTCATCCTAGGGTGGAAAAAACTCAAATTCGGATTACATAATCCGAATAATATTTTTGTAAAAAAAATAGGGCGCGCGAGAAACAGATAGGGTTGAAAAAGCAATAGTCTTACTTTTGTGGCACCACACTATATCCGTACCGTTCTTAATGTGTACAAAAATGTTCTGCGGAATGAGCGGTCCTAGTTAGTTTTTTTTTTTTGAAAGATTTGGTCCTAGTTAGATAGGTAGGTGTAAATTATTACTCTAAATTGTAAAACTATATTAAACTAGCTCATTATTTTTTATATAACAAATACATCTCTTAAATAGTAAAATATTATTTAAAATTGTGAGAAATATTTTTATGATTACTCTTAAATTGTAAGAATATACTAAACTAGCTCATTATTACTCTTGATTTTTTTTTCTTCTGATTTTGTGGAGAAGTTTCGAAACAATCTGATCAAGTAACTCGAAAATCTGTTTTTTGACTAAGAACAGCTAACAATGACCAAAAACAGAAGGATGAGAGTTAAGAAGATTAATATTGTCCATAAAATGACTATCCATGTTACAAACATGTTCAGAATTTGTGCTGATACAGTTCAGATTATATAATCCGAACTGTTTTTCACTTGAAAGAATGATGTTTAGAGGGTGTTCGGATTATATAATCCGGAAAAATCAAATAGCGCACACTATTTTTTTAGGGGTTCGGATTACGAAATCCGAAAATATGAAAAACTCAAATTCAGATTACATAATCCGAAGGGCATTTTCTTAAAAAATAGAGCGCGCGAAAAACGGATAGGGTGAAAAAAATAATAGTCTTACTTTTGTGGCACCACACTATGTTTGTACTGTTCTTAATGTGTACAAAAATGTTCTGCCAAATGAGTGGTCCTAGTTACATTTTTCTTTTTTCTTTTGAAAGATCTGGTCCTAGTTAGATAGGTAAGTGTAAATTATTACTCTAAATTGTAAGAATATATTAGACTAGCTCTTTATTTTTTTATAACAAATACATCTCTTAAATAGTAAAATATTTTCTCTCAAAAAAAAGAAGTAAAATATTATTTAAAATTGTGAGAAATATTTTTATGATCACATGCCTAAATAAAAATCATGTAGTCACACACACATAACAATACTTGTTGTAAGTATTAAAAAAATAGAAATTATTATTTGTATGAACTCATTTTAACCTATCAAATGAAAGGTGAAATTGTTCAAGTTCTCAATGTGTTGATTGTTGTGTTATGGTACTTTTTAGTAGACTTGTTGAGAGAAACACATGCTACTATTTCAAATAGAAGTAGAAGATTGTTGATAAAGAAATTGGGACCATGATTGACTGCAGTCGGTAATTTGCCGCATTCATGCAGTCATGCATTCTCGATCGTGATCTTGATTTAAGGACATAATTATAAATAAATATTAAATATTTTTTCCTGAGTTGTTTGATCAAGATCAAACGGTTATTAATGTAATAAATGCGTGACTATGTGAAAAAGTTGACTGCAGTAAATCACAATTACAGAAATTGATGATGATTAACTCAGGTTGACAAACAAGCTCTACATCTGTGGATCTTATTATTAAGAAATTCATGAAGCACCATTTCACTCTGCCCATAACTCTATTCTATGCATCACTTCTGGTGAAAGTATCTTGACTTACAAGAATGACAGGCATGTTTTATTTTATACAAGAAACAAGATATATAAAAATGAACAATTATGATAGTAAAGGCACGTGTATGCATAAGGGATAATTGTATGAAACAAAATCCCACCATGTGACAAGTCCACATATAATATTTCCCTGCTGTGTTATGACATTATCAAGCAGAGAATCTAGAGTGGTTCACACAACAACATACGTTTTATCGTTACACATAACAAACATAATCTATAGCCTAGTTTGGAGAAATATGAACTTGCAATGGATTTTTCATCACCATAGTGAATTCTTGTATTTCCGTCAAATCAACATGCCCGCCCTCTGGAACCTTCCAATTGAAATTCCAAACCAAATTAGCCACAAAATATTCTAAATGGAGCAAAGCTAAATTAAGTGCCGGACAAATTCTCCTTCCAGCTCCAAATGGCATCATCTTTATCTCTTTACTACATGTAATATCAAAAATTTCGTCATCCTTCAAAAACCTTTCAGGCTTAAACTCCATTGGATCCTCCCAAACGCGAGGATCCAACCCCATCTCCGCCAACAAGAAATTCACCGTCCCATTTTTAGGCATCAAATAACCGTTCAAAACCACATCCTCTTTCACTGCGTGCGGCAACAGAAAATGCCCCGGTGGATGCCGCCTCAACCCTTCCAAAACCACACATTTCAAATACTGAAGTTTCTGCAAGTCTTTCTCTTTCACTTCCTCCTTCTCTCCATTTTCATCACCACCCATCACCTCCCTAATCTCCTCCACAAGCCTGCCTCCCCTGCACTTCTGGGTACTTCACCAAATTCGCCATAATCCACTGCAAAGCAGAGGAAGTAGTATCTATCCCACCATTCAAAAACTCCGAACAAAGATTAACCATTTCATTCTCACTCAACTTCCGTTTCTCCTCAGGCCACTCCAACTCCAAAAGAGTATCCACATACGAAACAACAATATTAACATTGTTCAATTTACACTCTTTAACTAGCTTCCTCGCTCTTATCAGAGGAAGCAGAACATCCTCTTGATCCTTAAGTAACTTCAAAAACTCCTCCCATTGGTTACGCAACAAAATCCTTGTAACTTTCGGCAAGAAATTCAGTATATTGAATCTGCCAAAATTTAACATAATATTCCTTTGTACACGCTCAATATCACTGATTTTCTCATCGTTAACTCTTTCACCAAAACACATAAAAACAAGTAAACTAAACATAGCATGTTTGAAGTGTGTCATAACCTTAATAGAATCCGCTGGTTCCGATTCCGATGCAGTTTTGAGACGGTTGATGAGAGTGTGTAAGACCCACTTCCGAATTTCTGAGAAAGATTTGGTTTTGGATGGATGAAGCATTTCGGAAGCAAGGTTACGACGGAGGGTACGCCATGTTGGGCCATAAAAAGCGGAGTTGATGTTGTGTTGGTTGCTGGACAACATTTTGGAAGTAGGAAGAGCTTTTGGGCGATCAGAGTAGATGGCTAAGTTTTGAACGAGAACATGGTGGGCCAGAGCATGGTCGTTGATGAAAATGGAAGGTCGAGAACCGATATTGACAGTGATGATAGGACCATGTTTGGCATGGAGAGTTTTGAGAAAAGGTTCAAGTTGGTAGATTGGTTTTCGGAGCAATTGGATGTTTGTGATGATAGGGATGTGTGGAGGGCCGGGAGGGAGGGGTACGGTGGTTGTGAAGGAGGAGCGAATGGCTCTGATGAGGAAGATGATGCAGAGAGTAACGAAGACAATGAACCATGTCCATGTTTCCATAATGTAAAAGTTTGGTCCAACTTTACTCTTATGAGGATGATTTATATAAAGGATAAATCATATGATATTATTATAGTTGTGTTATTTGAACATCTATTTTTACGACAACTTTTATGACAACCAAAACTTTACAATGAAAATGAGGTATTGACATAAAACTCAAAACAATAGAAAGAGAAAATAAAAAGATAATGTGAGTATGAAAGAGAAGTTGTCACAAAAGTTAACAAAAAATGGTTGTTCAAATATCATTTATATTATTATTATTATTATGGATGTGGTGTTACCACACGTCTCTCCTTCTCATACAATTACAAACAAATTTCATTTTAGGTGAAGATTTTTTTTTAAGGAAAATGGTTATTTACTTATGACCCTTGATTATTTTAAGACTAAATTGCACTTTTTACCCCTTAAGTTTTAAAAAGTTGCGATTTTGGCCCCTATGAACAAAATGACAAAAGTGACCCCCTATGTTTAGGGAAATATGCTCTTTTGACCCCCTAACATAAGGGAAATATGATCTTTTGACCCCTTATCTTCTCAAAAAGTTGCGATTATGACCCCTTTTTTGGGACACGTGGCATCTTCCTAGCAATTTTGAAACGAAAGGGACCAAAATTGTAATTTTTTTAAATAGGGGACCAAAATCGCAACTTTTTAAAACTTAAGGGGTGAAAAATGCATTTTAGCCTTATTTTAATTTCAAAACAATATTACCTCCGTCCCAAATTATAAATAGTTTCGATCATTTTACATAAATTAAGACATGTAAAGGTCTTCGAGAGTGAAAGTAAAATTTTGATCTGCAAAGTGAAAGAGAAAAGTGTGGTAGATAGATCTTATCTTGGGTACATTATCCAGGAAATCCGTAAGGAGCAATCCTCTTTTGACATGTGTTCCTTTAATTTTACCCCTAGATCAGAAAAAATTGGTTTGGATGGAGGAGGTGCCATTAGCAACAAACCCTTTGTACTTTCATGATTTAATTCATTAATGTTTAAAAAATAAAAAAATTCATTAATGATAATATCTCTTATTTAAAAAAAAATTAAGACATGTAATCAATTTTATATGAGAAAAATGAAATTATAAGTAGTTTTACAAAAGTATCTTTTATAAGAGAATATTAAATAGTCAATGATACAATAGGAAAACAATCAATAATGTTTCATTTGTATTACAAAGTGGTTTATAACTTGGAACAAAAAAATTCTTCAAAATGACTTATAATTTGTGATGAAGGGTAATTTTATGCATTTTGTATACGCAATTAATCATTTTAATTAATGTCCTCTCAAATGCTAATTTTAATTAACAATTAACGATATTCTCTGTCTCGTCTTAATTGTTGCATATGGGATGCTCGGTTTTAACACAATATATATATATATATATCTCCCCCTCCCTCCCTCCCTCCCCCCTCCCCCTCACACGCACGCGCGCACACAGAGAATGGAATGTTCATCAAACATGTTTTTCTGTTCTCTATACATCAAGTTGTCGGTTAATTTTTTTTTTCGGTTTCCTTCTTTCTGGATCATCCATATGTAAGCTTATCAGATTACCCGAAATCAGAATTGTATCTCCTTCATGAACATGTGAGTGCCCTCAAATAATTGTGCGTGTAAACAAATATCAGAAGGAGGGACCTGAGAAATCTCCAACCATCGAAGAAGAAGGTACCAAATTTTACTAAAAAATTGCATTTCATAAAAAGATGATTGATTATTTCCTCCTGGTTGCATCCATCCGAGCATAGTAATGAGTTAGCCTATGAAACCAACTCCTCGAAGAAGTAGATTATCTCAAATAGGAATCCTTTTGTTCATAACTCGCTACGCAAAAAGTGAAACTTTAAGAGGCACTACGTTGTTTCAAATTAAGTCTTTGTGTGAATCATTACCTAATTGTTGATGATGGTTAAGAACATTGTAAACACCGTTTACAATGAAACAATCTCCTCCTCCACCACCACCCTTGCCCACCGACCCCTCAACCTAACCTTCTCATCTTGGCAACAATAACACTAGTATCAGCATATAACTCAGATAGGCGTCTAAAACGAGAGTACAAATTAACTCCAGTTAGCAAAATATCATTTCAAAATAAGGTATTTCCACCATTACCTACTTTACGACCTACCCATTTCTAAAACCAACTAGAATCCTTGGCTCCTTCACCCTCTAAGATATCACAAAGATCCTCTTCTAATCCTACCACTCTCAACCCCATACTTCGCTGCTAAAACTTTATACAATATCTCTCCATGATCAGAAAACAATCTCCAACACTATTTTTCTAAGGAAAAAATAAACCGAAATCAAAGACAAGACAAATTTGATAAAAACAAGCCTACCATTCATTGATAAGTTTGTACTCTTTCAATCAGATAATTTCTTAAGGATATTAACGACCAACGGAAGCTAGAAGGATAAACGGCGAAGATAATGGTTGCATTCTAAAAGGTGGATTTTTTTAATAACTAAAAGGAAGTGGTTGTTAGTAAGTTCTTTGTCAACTCATTTATAATTTATTGTGATGTTATAAAGGGAGTTCAAATCCCTAGCCTTCCATCATCCCAAACCCTTCCGTCAAAAAAATAACTTTGTAGCCATTTTACGTATTGAGATAGATATTGTAACACACTTACTAGAAATTAACTAGGATATCTAGCACGTGCATTAAATTTGGCAATTGATACATTAAAATTACAATGATTAAATTTTGGTCTTATCCCTCCGGTTTCCAAGGAAAAGAGGTCGTAATAATTGTAGTTTGGTCGAGAGATGAGTAAAGTCTAGCCAAGTGTTAACTCATGAGGGAAGTCCGAAGGATCATCCACATTAGCACCAAAGCAACCATACAAGTGAGTTGGACACCCCATCTTAACATAAAACATTAAGACATTGAATTTATGGGTCCTCTCACTTATAAATGTTCAACCTCTATTTTTATAAACAATGCGATACTTCTAATTTACATCTGCCACACAACACCAAGGATTGCTTCAGCCAGCATTTCAACTCAAATATTCCCAAATGTCACTTGAGCCTAGCCTGGACGAAAACTAGGTTGTAACCAAGGATGATCCCATGTTGTTTATTCCCTTATTGCAATAATTTTAGGATATCTTGCACGAGTGCTTTTTCATTTATCATCAATTTTAAAGGTAAAACCTTTTTTCTAAGCCATGAGTTCTTGATTTCATGTTCTGAAAAAGGAAGGTGTTAATTGCATTATATCTTACTGTATTCCTGTAGCAGAAGTGCAAGTAGCAGCAGCACCTTCCGTGCATGTTCCCTTACTTCCATTAACACCGTTGCTAGTTGTTGGAACACTAGTTAAATGAGTGGAAGTTGGAAGAGTTAACACAAAGTCCTATTGGATAAAATTAGTAGTGTGTGAATTGAAAAAATGTTCCACATAGCAGAGTATATACACTAGTAGTGTTTATATAAGAGGGGGATTCACTTGCAAAGGGTGTGTCATAGGGGTACACACTTTTGTGAATGGAGGGAGCACTCAAGAAAATAAATTTATCACGCACGCCGTTGTCGTCTGGCCAGGCTTGGATCCGGCTCAAATAGATATATATATTTTTTATCACCTGAAAATGTTAAAGTCCGAAAGCGCGAGTGGATCTGACTGAAAATTTCCAAATAGTTTGTTCGATCGGATTTAAACAAAACATTTTGAATAGAGCGGACATATAATCTCTTCGGTGGTAAATTTCGTTTTAAGGTATTATTATTTCTAAATCCCAAAAACCAACACTAGCTATTGCTCTTTGATCCAAATAGTTTAACAAATTAATCACACAAAATATACCAAGTAACCTACAAAACTAAAAAGAACATTATAACCAACACTAACCGAAGGGGGAAACAAAATAACAAAAAAAGACAACATTTCACAAAAACAAAGATTACATGTCCAAAATTGGACGTTTATCCTCGCATGCCATACCAAAAATGCAAAAAAGATTGAAACTTTCCTTTAGTACTTATCCAGCATGGATATCGGGGCTGGAAATAGAAAATGTACAAATGCTAGTTATACAATACCTCATATATGACATTATGGGTGGTTCCATGGACAAGACTTTGGAAGTTAACTGCAGTTGTAGCTCATCATTTGAGTGTAACATTTGAGTATCCGACTACAGCGTTTGTTTTGTGGATACACAATTTATTTCCGAGATTAACTTTCTTGGGAATATGGAAGGGAAAATATGTTCTTGGGATAATGTAGAAAAAAGTGTTTGGTTAACATTTTAATTCCTGAAAAAATTTTAAAAAAGAAACCAAGGAATGGTAAAATATGATTGGCTTGCAATGTATAATCTGGGAATAATGTTAAAATTCTAAAAACACCCATATTGTATATGTTGAAAATTTTGAAACAAACAAAAATCAGTGGAAGAATATGATGTAGTGCTCCATTATATTTCTGCAACATATTGGAGATATAGTTTAGTTTCATATTAGTCTTAGTATTTTGTAGTATAAACAGTGTGTAACCACCCCATTAGTAGGTAACTATTCATCATTTGTAACTTTCTATTCTCATCAATACAAAGAGTTAGTTACTTTTCTTTCCTTCCTTTCATGGATGCCATGTTTCATAACACAACATGTTGATGAAGATGCCTATATAATTCTTCTTAGTTTTCTAGTGGTGCAGCGGCAGAGGCAGAAAACAGTAAGGGTGTGTTTCTTTAAGTTTATCAAATTTATTTTTAGGAATAACATTATTTGGAATATAAAGATGAGAGTTTTATTTCTATGTATTTATAAAAAAGATGTTTGTTTAACATTCTAATATTCCCAATAACCATAAAAATAAGGATTATAATAGGTAGTTATACATAATTTATATTCTCATTTTCATGAGAATTTTATTCCCCACCCTTTTTCTTGGGAATATTTATTTATAAATAGTACAAAGTTATTTCTTTCATCTAGACATTTGAATATTTTATAATTGTTAATGAACATAAAAACCTCTTTTAAACTAAAATATGTTAATTTTATTATTATCATTATTATTATAAAGAATTTTTTTTGTCATTATATATAAATCTTTGAAATAAAATTTCAGAATTTATAATAAGAATAAAAAATGATTTTTCAAAATTAAATTTTGTCCTTTTTGAATATAGACAAAACAGTACCCATAATATATGAACAATTGGATTACTTTTGTTGCACGACAGTACTATGTCTAGTCTCTTAATGTGTACAAAAATGTTCTGCAAAATGAGTGGTCCTAGTTAGATAGATAGGTGTAAACTATTACTCTAAATGGTAAGAATCCATTAAACTAGCTCATTATTATTATTTTTAACAAATACATCTCTTAAAATGTAAAATGTTGAAGAAGCTAAATTAACCAACTTAAATTAATATAGGGAGAATCAAAACCGAGATCTTAAAGATGAACACACTTTCAAGTCTCAAAGTCAATATCATCAGACGGATTTATTCAATTGTTTTCTATTGTACCTTTTTCAAGTTTTGTAAATGTGCAACTGAATTATATTTCTGTTCTTCTAAAATCGTTACACACTTGGTGTTGATTAATTAGATAGTTGTGAGCTGTAATCTCTAACTGAACCTGTTAGAGCAGATTTCTTCCACTGCTTGTATATAAACATTTTCCTTATAATCTTTTCATTCATTCTAATTTCTATTGAACCACAATTACAAGATCAGAGATTTTCTCTCTGTTGTTACTATGACGTGATATAATTGAATGTTGGTCCTACGTCATTGTCGCCTCAATATAGAATAGTTTGTCTATGAAATTTATGCCATTTGAAAAACAATTTGTTGGTAAATGTAATTTATACAAAAACTACAAATTAGAGTCCTAGGAGACCTAAATTTCTTAGGAAAATTTGTCAATGATATGAGATTCATATGTGCCGTGTCATACCTTAGAAAATCATGAACCACCATTTCTCTCTGGCCATAACTCTATTCTATGCATCAATTGTGCACTCAAAAATTACAAGTTACAACCCTATAAAATAAGACCACAGATGTTTAGGGAGGAAACATAATCTATATTGTATTAGATACTATGATCCTAAACATAATTTCCCTGTCTCAGCTAGGACATACATTTCTAGCTACCGCGAAGACCAAACAGATTAACAAAATAAACCAACTTTAGGGAATGTACAAATTAGTATTACCATAATCTGCTTCAGTCAACCAAAATAAACCAACTTTGATATTACAAAAACAAGATCATACAGTATTTTTTAGGCTAACATTGAAACTATCTTGAGTTACAAGAATGACAGGCATGTTTTATTTTATACAAGAAACAAGATGTATAAGAATGAACAACTATGATAGTAAAGGCATATATGTATGCATAAGGGATCATTGTACTAAACAAAATCCCACCATGTGACAAATCCACATATAATATTTCCCTGCTGTGTTATGACATTGCCAAGCAGAGAATCTAGAGTGGTTCACACAACAACATATGTTTTATTGTTATCTACATATTCCACATCATTACACATAACACACATAATCTATATCCTAGGAGAAATATGAACTTGCAATGGATTTTTCATCACCACAGTAAATTCTTCTTTTTCCGACAAATCAACATGGCCGCCCTCTGGAAGCTTCCAATTGAAATTCCAAACCAAATTAGCCACAAAATATTCCAAATGGAGCAAAGCTAAATTAAGTCCAGGACAAATTCTCCTTCCAGCTCCAAACGGCATCATCTTTATCTCTTTACTCCCAGTAATATCAAAATTCTCATCCTTCAAAAACCTTTCTGGCTTAAACTCCATTGGATCCTCCCAAACACGAGGATCCCACCCCATCTCCGACAGCAAGAAATTCACCGTCCCATTTTTAGGCACCAAATAACCGTTCAAAACCACATCCTCTTTCACCGCATGTGGCAACACAAAATGCCCTGGTGGATGACGCCTCAACCCTTCCAAAACCACGCACTTCAAATACCGAAGTTTCTGCAAGTCTTCCTCTTTCACTTCCTCCTTCTCTCCATTGTCATCACCACCCATCACCTCCCGAATCTCCTCCACTAGCCTCCCCTGCACTTCTGGGTACTTAACCAAATTCGCCATAATCCACTGCAAAGTAGTGGAAGTAGTATCCGTCCCAGCGTTCAAAAACTCCGAACAAAGATTAACCATTTCATTCTCAGTTAACTTTCGTTTCTCCTCAGGCAACTCCAACTCTAAAAGAGTATCTGCATACGAAACAACAGTATTAACATTGTTCAATTTACTCTCCTTAACCTGCTTCCTCGCTCTTATCAGCGGAAGCAGAACATCCTCTTGATCCTTAAGTAACTTCAAAAACTCCTCCCATTGGTTACGCAACAAAATCCTTGTAACTTTCGGCCAAAAATTCAGTAAATTGAATCTGCTAATATTCAACAGAAATGTCCGTTGTACACGCTCAATATCACTGATTTTCTCATCGTTAAGTCTTTCACCAAAACACATAAAAACAAGTAAACAAAACATAGCATAACGAAAGTGAGAAACAACGGTAACAGAATCTGCAGATTCCGATGCAGTTTTGAGACTGTTGATGAGAGTTTGTAAGACCCACTTCCGAATTTCTGAGAACGATTTGGTTTTGGATGGATGAAGCATCTCATAAGCAAGATTACGACGGAGGGTACGCCATGTTGGGCCATAAAAACTGGAGGTGATGTTGTGTTGGTTGCTGGAAAACATTTTGGAAGTAGGAAGAGCTTTAGGGCGATCAGAGAATATGGCTGAGTTTTGAACGAGAACATGGTGGGCCAGAGCATGGTCGTCGATGAAAATGGAAGGTCGAGAACCGATATGGACAGTGATGATAGGACCATGTTTGGCATGGAGAGTTTTGAGAAAAGGTTGAAGTTGGGAGAATGATTTTCGGAGCAATTGGATGTTTGAGATGATGGGGATGTGTGGAGGGCCGGGAGGGAGGGGTACGGTGGTTGTGAAGGAGGAGAGAATGGCTCTGATGAGGAAGATGGTGCAGAGAGTAACGAGGACGATGAACCATGTTTCCATATTTACGTAAATGTTTGGTGCAACTTTACTCTTTGGTGGGGAAGAATATGTGTGTGACACAAAACATGAGGATGACGAGGGTTTATATAATATAAACCATATGATATGATGATTATATATTGATGTGGTTTTAACACACGTCTCTCCTTCTCATACAAACAAACAAATTATAAATAGTTTTGACAATTTTAGGCAAATTAAAAAATGTAATGGTATATAGAAGAGAAATTTAAATAATTGAGAGAAACGATACTATTAAATAGTCAAGGGTACAATAGAAAAACTATCATTAATGTTTCATTTGTATTATAAAACGATTTATAATTTGAGACAATATTTTTTTCGAAACAACTTATAATTTGTGATATAGGGTAATTTTATGCATTTTGTTTGCGCAATTAATCATTTTAATTAATTTCCTCTCAAAAACTATTTTTAATTAACGATTAACGATATTCTTTGTCATGTGTTATGCTCTGTTATAACAAAATACTTGCTTAAGTTGATTTTAATAATAAAATTAATACTCTTCTTATCCCATCTATCACACCATCTCCTCTTGAGTGGAATTTTCATCAAACATGTTTTTTCACTACATTAATATGATACTCATTCTTTACTTGATGTTCTCTATACATCAAGTTGTCGACTAATTTCTTTTTTTGTGTTGCGCTCTTTCCAGATCATCCATATGTAAGCCTATCGGATTACCTGAAAACAAAATTTGATCGCCTTCATGAACAAGTGAGTGCCCTTAAATTACTGTGCATGTAAGCAAATATCAAAAGGGAGATCTAAGAAATATCCAACCATCGAAGAAGAAGGTACCAAATTTTACTAAAATATTGCATTTCATAAAAAGATGGTTGATCATTTCCTCCTAGCCGCATCCATCTGAACATAGTAACGAGCCTATTAAAAAAAGCTCCTCAACGAAGTAGATTATCTCAAATAGGAATCCTTTTGTTCATAACTCGCCAAGAAAAGACAAAACTTTAATAGGCACTACGTTGTTTCAAATTAAGTCTTTGTCCAAATCATTACCTAATCGTTGATGATGGGTAAGAACATTGTAAACACCTTCCACAATGAAACAATCTCCCCCTCCACCACCACCCTTGCCCATCGACCCCCAACCTAACCTTCTCATCTTGGCAACAGTAGCACTAGCATCAGCACATAACTCAGAGAGGCATCTAAAACGAGAGCACCAATTAGCTCCTTTTAACCAAGGATCGCTTCAAAATAAGGTATTTCCACCATTACCTACTTTACGACCTACCCATTCCTGTAACCAACTAAAATCTTTGACTCCTACTTTACGACCTATCTATTTTTTTACGTTTATGACAATTTCATTAACAAAAGTCTGACAATAAATCAAATGTCAAGATTGCAGAAATATAAGGCGGAGTTTATTCAATCCATATGCAATCTAAATTCTTAACAACTGAATTTATGTTTATAATAGTGATTTGACAGTGTAATTTTGATGATCATTTCATTTATTCACTCTATTTATAGTATAATTTGATTCACTCTTATGATTGGTTACCAATAGTCGTGATTAGTTAATTTTTATTCCTTCTTCATAAAATATATGCATCTGGTCTAACCTGCTGTAATGTACATGTGCAACATCTACAAAACCTTCTATGTTTTATTCCTGGTTTGTGTGTTATAAAAAATAGTGCATTCTATGAAACATCTTCAGTTGTATTGTATTGAACAAATTGAGAGAGGATAAGGGATTCAACAAAAATTAAAATTATTGTTCTTTGTTAAATTACATTATAACTTTTTGTCCTGGCTATACAAGTTGTCTGAAATACTAAAATAATCTTTTTGTTTATTAAACATGGTATAATAGATAAAAAAATTATTGAACACTTTAAAAGTTTGTCTTGTATTATGTTGTCCTCTAGTGTGTTGTGTTTTTGACTTTTTGTTCAATAATTTAAATTGTTTTGTTGTGTAGTATACCCTTTAGCTAATCAAACGCACACATAATCGCATGCTTGTCTCATTTTCATTTAAAATGGAAATGCAAAATCCAAAGAACAATAACCTTTTAATCGCAATTCGTGCACTAGATAAACACTACAAATTGACATTATTGTTTTTTACTGAAAGTTGACATTATTGTTTTTTAAAGGGAATTTAGTGGTCAAGACAGAAACAGAAATACAACTACCAGCATATTAGTTTTCACCACTTCTTGACTCAAGCATCCATTCTGCACAAATAAATAAAAAATACTCCCTCGGATCTTGATAATAAGAAGAAGAAAAATAAATAAAAAATTCTGTTTATAATAAAAAGGTGACAACTATTAAGGTATATTTATTAGTTAAAAGATTTTTAAACCATCGTTTAATGTTTCTCTTTTTAATATTAGTGGTAAATTTTCACAAATTTCGATAAAAGTTATAAAAATATTCAAAATGTTGGAACGATTAATTATTGTCTTTGATTTGATGTTTTTTATTCGTTTTTTATTTTTACTTTTTCTAGCTGAAATGACTCTAGAATTCACTTATACAAAAACAACTAAACAAATTTGACTACAATTGTTGTCTTGATAGTACACAAAGATAAAAATAATAGACGATACATAGTTATCTTGATATAATAATTGGTGATGAGTCGTTCTCCATCCTTTTCAACTCCTCACTATTATCATTCCTTTCATTGAATCTATTTAAAATAGTATAAATAAACTTCTTCACAAAATATATGTATAAATAAAAAATACTACATTACTAATTTTTTTAAACAGCACCGTCATTGTTTCTATTTTATCAGAATAAACATTTGCTTTGCTCTTTCCTTGGACGTACCTGCTATCAAGTTTATATTGTCTTCTTTCTATTCAGTTAAATATCTTTTACTTCAATCATGTTCTAAATTTGCAACAAATTTTATAATACTCTTCTCTTTCTTTTTTTCTTTCTTATGCTCAGTTTGCATCGCAATTTTTTTTATGTGTTTGGATTCATAAGAAGTTGTTACCAACACCAACATTCAATTGTAAATTTGTAATATGAAACTCAAACATGATCGAACATGAACCCCGAAATTCCAATACTCCGTAATCCCAATCCCAAATATTTAACAAAGTGATACCCCACACCTAAAACAAACAAAAAAATTGAAGGCGCAACATAATTAAACATTCGAAGATATAATTTATGGAGTATTTGAATGCACCAATGAGTTTTTTATTATCTGAATGCACCAATAAGTTTTTTTGGTGAGTTCAAGTTTGCACTAATACATCATTACTAGTAGAGACAAAGCCAGGAATTTAAATTTAAGGGAACCAAGTTGAAAGTATGCTTTATTAAAGAAAAAGTAAATTTCAAATTTACAATATATACACGAAATTTAAAAAATTATAAGCTACATTCAAGAATATAAATAAGATGAGTATCTTGAGGCTTACCATTGATAAGAAAGATGAATATCTTGAGGCTTACCACTTAATTACTAGACAAACAATTTTTAAATAACAATGGAACTTGAATTTCGAATATCACAGTCTTAGATAAAAGTCAATTTGACAAATTATCCTTTCAAAAACCTGATAAGCATGAAAAGACACTTCTCTGTCGACTCAAACGGACGAATGTTATCAAATGAAACACATATGAGGCACAACATTCTAACAAGAACACTGTTGTCCAGTGGCAAGCGGACATGCCCATAGGATGCAATGGTTCGAGTTCGAGTCTTGTTGGAGACATACCTTTAAAAGGAGAGCTTAGTGAGAATTTATCCGAGGATGAGCCTCCCTACATAATAGGAAAGAAGTTTCCTTGCTGCCTCTATAAATAAACCAATTTCTCATAGTTGAGGCGAAGCCATTGATTCCTCATGAAAACACTTCAGGCCTTGGTCACGGTATACAATGGAGCAAGGATATTTATAGTTCTAGCAATAAAGGATATTTATAGTTCTAGCAATAACACATTAGAATCAAATTAACTACAATAAGGCTTTACTTGTTATTAGTTGAACGTGGTACACACAATTATTGGTCGACAAAGGTTCAACCTCTAGTCTAATTCGTGTGAAGAAAGTCTCTTCCTAACTTGGTTGGATTTTGATAATAACAACACCATATCACAAAACGAAGAAATGATCATAGAGGCTTAAGATTAAGAATGAATATTATTGCATGAACGTTTTTGTTATTTATACACTTTGTAAGTATAGCAATTATTTTTTATTTATCATTCTTAACTTATGGAACAACTTAGAATGCTAAAAAAATAATTATAAACATCTTACTAAGTTATGATTTAAGATTCATATGAAGCAATGCATCAAAAGCTCTTGAAAAACATTTTTTTAACTGATGCAATCGGATGCAGGTGTAGGTGAAATCGATTGCATGTATTGCTTTTTGAAAAGAAAAAAAATATATGTTGCAGTGTGCAACCGGTTGCACCATCATGTGAAATCGGTTGCAGAAGTGAATTTTTCAAAAAAAATATTGTTTGTTGCAAAGGTGCAACCAATTGCACCTCATATAGCCACCGGTTTGCAGCGTATAGAAACCCAATTTTATGAAAAGGCGCCATTTCAAATAGGCTTAATAAGTTTTAGCCTCCTAACTTTCCCAAAGTTGCGATTTTGGCCTCCTAAGAAAAAAACTACAAAACCGTCTCACAAGTTTTGCAACTATAGCAGTTTTGGCCCTCCATGGCAAAAAAATATATATAAAAAATAACATGTGGCACCTCACTTAGGGTGCCACGTCAGCGTATAGACCGAGTCAAAATTGATTTTGGGGACCAAAACTGCCACAGGTGCAAAGTTTAGGAGGCGGTTTTGTAGTTTTTTTCTTAGGGGACCAAAATCGCAACTTTGAAAAAGTTAGGGGGCTAAAACTGCTATTAAGCCTTTCAAATATGCTTCTGTTCATGAGTAATCATTTTTGAAAGATTGTGTTGCTTCATAAACATTATTTTTTTATGAACACTAAGTCCATTTGTTAGAGTTATATTGATAAAGATATACAGTCATACATTTGTCATTTTTCAATTCGTTTGTAAAAAAGTTTATTGCCATTGTTTGTAGGAATTGTTGTAAGATAGTGGGGTGGTGTCTTGTGCTCTTGTTAGAAACATTGTTAGGAGGTCTTAGGGTGAGATTGCTTGTAACAAAAATTCGAACATAATGAAATTCCTTCATAGGGTGTAGAGGTAGTAGATATACATATTGATGAACCACTATAATTCTCTTGTGTTCTTTCTCTTTCCCTTACTCTCTTTATTTTTCCGCATTTCCATTCAAACCTTCATAATAATTTTTCGTGAAAATTATCAAGAACATAATACTCACAGAAGTTATTCAATAAATCTGAAAAACATAATCCCCCCTCCCAAGGTTATAGTTTGTACTTGCAAATCGGACAAACTACATTAAGGCTTCACTTTTGATCAGTTAGACCGTAGTTAGTTCATTGGTTGACAAGATCTCTATTTAGATAAACTACATTGAGACTTCACTTGTGATCGGTTGAGTTGTAGTAAGATCATTGATCGACAAATATACAACCTTTATTTTGAACCAAAATAACTGCAATGAGGTTTTGCTTGTGATCAATTAAATTGTGGTTAGTTCATTGGTCAATAAAGGTTCAACCTTTAAAAAACAGATGAATTGCATTTTGACTAGGTTTCTGAAAGGATAGTTGATGGAATTGACATAAACCGAAGATTTTGACCGTCCGAATTTGAGTTCCTAATTCATTATCATTCCAATTAGGTTATTTATAATGGTCAAATTGATTTCATTCGATATGGTTAGTCCATTGCGACTGTTTCAGTCAATGGAGGGGTATCCATTCATTTTGATTAGGTTTTAGAAGGGTAGTTTGATAGAGTGACATATATCGAAGATTCTGATTGTCCAAATTCGAGTTTCTAATTCATTCTCATTCCAAATGTCTAATTTCTCTCTTTTCTTTAGACTCTCTAGCCTTAAATATAAGCAACACAAATGATCAATTTCTTAGTCTAAGATATAAAAAAAATTGAATTGCCATTACCCTTAAATCGATATTAATTTTTTAATGAAGTCTTTCTCTCTAAACTGGTGCATGCTTTACTCTTTATTAAAGATGAATAACTCCTAATTAAAAATGATTAAATTAAAAACCAGCCTATATAAAAAATCGTCAAAACAAAATAAAAATAAATTACTAGTTAAGAAATCCAAAAACTGGCTAGTGATAGTTCACATAGGTGCGGACCCAATTTTCTATTGTTGATCAAATTAGATGACCATCTTCTGCATAAGGGTAATTTTTCATTGTTAGCTTTAGGTCATGTGGTTATGTATAAAGCAAACATCAATTGCATGTTAAGAAAAATGTAGGGTCTCTTTTCAATAGAAGTTAACGAGATCATAAAAGCATCTTGTTCCCATTCACACCATCCCAAGCTAAAGTTAGGTGTGTATTTGATTCAACGGTAATAAAAATTGATTTTAGTTAAAATTAAGTTGAATGTAAATGGTATATATTAAACTTTAGAGTTGAGGTCGTTATAATGAACCTAGAATACACTAAAATGGTAAAAGGTAGCGGAAAAAATTGATGTACCAATTAGAACCTAAAATACACTTTTTCTCTATATATTTAGCGTGAATGAGTTTTGTTACGTAGATCTTTAAAACAAAACAAAAAATGGTAAAATTAGTGTAAGATATTTTACCTGCAGATGAGATATTGAGGGAGGCTACCCTTGTCAAAACGACAATTGGTTTTGTAAGTAGCAGAACTAATCTCCATTGCATGGCGACCAGGAGTGAAGCAAGACTCAATGACACCATCTGCATTGATCAAGCTCTGGCGAGCTAAAGCATTAATATGATTGTTGTTGAAAAAGATGAATGGAATGAATCAATTTTTTTCCCAGATTATGAATCGATTGAAGGAAGAAATGCTTGGGTGGAAGAATGGAAAGAAGAAGAAAGTAGTGGGCGACACTGTTATTGAAAGAATAGAGCTTAATTAATGCATGGGGTCAAACTGAAAATAACAACAAGTATAAGGATATAATTGGTATAAAATGGATTTCAATTCTTTCCATTGAAAATTCTCAAAGTTTTCTCCATTTTCAATCTTCAACACATTCTTATTCTACTACCATAATCTATACCAAAATAATCCAACTGTAATATTATAACAAACAACAACATTGCTCTTATGTTATGCAAGCGTGTTTTATTTTCTAGTAACAACTATGAGTCTATGACAGTAAAATCATATGTATGCATAATGGATCATTGTACGAAGCAAAATTTCACCATTTGAGTGTGACAAATCCACATATAATATTCCTCTGCTGCGTTATGACAATGCCAAGCAGAGAATGTAGGGTGGTTCACACAAGAATGTGTATTTTATTTTCACCGAGAACTAAAGCAATACGTTATTGTTATGGAAGCTTCTATGAAGAAGTCGGTAATTGATTTCTTCGGTGCAGTCGTTTGAATAGGGCTAATCAGATTTCAAGTGATGACATTGACACGTCAGATACCTGCATTATGTTACAGTGTAGACGGTCTACAGTACCGTAAGTAGAAGGAAAACTTTATTTTATGATCTTAATGGTTTGATTTACTTGGTCTCTCTATTATTGTGGTATATCATCTAGACATGATTTTTCTTCTAGTAACAATTATCTCTCCTCTTTATTTCCCTTTCTTTATTTATTCATATTCTCTCTCTTTCAGATTTTTATTAAATTAACATCTTAATCTTTTCTTCACCATATTCATCATATATTCATTTGTCCTTCATCATCTTCATCATATCTTCATCAACTTATTCATCATCTTCATAAGAGAGGAAAAAAAAAACCAGAAAAATAAAATGAAATTACAAAATTAAAAAAAAAAAAAACATTACAATTAATGACAACTTCTAACATGGACCACTTGCTCCATATATTTCACCATGAATAAGTTTTTTTTTAAATCTTAAATCCATATGTGCCACCCATCAATCATCATTCACCTATTTCTTCTGCATTTTTGTAAACTTATATTTTCATAATTGATTTTAATTTAACAATCTAATTTATTGGGAGAAAATCCATTACGCTTGGGATTTTGTTTTTAAAGCATATCATTTCAAGTAATTATTCATCAAAAAAATATCATTTCAAGTGATTGTTAGTCTTCTTCTCTTCAAACAAAATTAAATTTACTTGAATTCAAGTAAATGGGTATCTGTTGTTCGATTAAATATCAAATACCCCCCTTTTTTTTAGGAATCAAATACCCATTGTTGTTTGTTTACTTATATGGAGTATTAAACTAAACTTGTACCATAGTTGGATTAGATGCCTGTGAAAAGGCCAGAAATTAAAAGATAATGAAATCCATTTTTTTAGTTGAGTGTGTTGCTTTATCATTTTTAAATACCAGATCTGGATTTGTGGTTTGCACTAGATCTAAAAATTTGATTGTTGTTTCTGGTTTGTTGAATCACTTTGAATGATGAAAATCTTTTTAGGTTTATTGAATCACTTTGAAATCACAAGGAAATAATATTTTGTTCATGGTTATGTGTTTGAACTAAGTTTTCGGTGATGAAATGAGTTAAAGAAAGGTTTTTTAGTTTTTTAGTTTTTGGGTCGCATGGGATTTAATCGGGTCGTTTGGAGGTAGAAGATGAAGTATTAAAAAAATAACAAAAAAACCAAAGTTTCCTCTATCGTAGGAATAGGAATCGAAACTGCGACAACTACAACCACAAAAATTGCCAATACCAACGCAACATCAAATTTATTCATGTAACTGAGAGTTATAACTGTATTTAAAATCAATTAAATATATAATAATATTTTTTTTTTATTCACACCAAGTGAAATGGCGAGATATTGACTCCAACAACGCCATGTGTCACTCATTGATTCGCCCAATCTTACTCACCATAGATAGGCCACCACGTGTCCAAGGGAGTATGGAAATTGCGAAAAAAATCGTGGAGAGTTAGAAGGAATCGAACAGCGAACATAACACAAGACAATCAATCTACTCCCTCCGTCTCACAATATTAGTCGTTTAAGGTTTGTGCACGGTTATTAAGAAAATGATTAATTGTGTTGATTCCAATGGTAAAATTAGTAGCATTTACTAAAACACTCTTATTAATTGCAGTTAGTGGAGTAGTTAAGTTGGATGAAATTTAATAAATAAGGGTATAATAGTGGAAAGAAATAATAAATGTTGCATTGATATTGTAAAGTGACAATTATTTTGAGAAAAATAAAAAATGTTAAAGAGACAATAATTGTAAGACTGAGAAAGTACTCTACTGCTGAGCTATTAGTCTATTTTGTTATCTTTTTCAATTGATTATATATTAATACTAACCTTCACCTCAGGGTTAGGTAAAAAAAACTCTCAAGAATGGATCAATTAATTAATGCATTATAATCATATTATAAAATGATTGTAATTATATATGTGATGTTAAGAATTTAATCGTGCAATTATTTATTTTTTATAAGATATAAATGGACATATAGCGAATCACAAAAGGACAATACTATGACAATTAAAACAGTTCCAACCGACTAACTGTATCAAATATAATCAATCAGGTTGTTGAATAAGACTTTATTGGAATAAGAACGAAGCAGGAAATGGAATTTCGAAAATCAGAATCTTCGGTGTAAGTCGATCTGACGAACTATCATATTAAAAACCTAGTCAGCATGTAAGGACATCGCTTTGTTGATCAAAACAGACTCAACTGACTAAGTGTATCAAATATAATCAATCAGATCGTTGAATATGACCTTATTGGAATAAGAACAAAGTAAGAACTGAAATTTCAAAAATCGAAATCTTCGGTGTAGGTCGATCTAACGAACTGTCCAATTAGAATTCTAGTCAACATGGAAAGATATTACTCCGACGATCAAAATGGACCCAACTAACTAACGCTATCAAATATAATCAATTAGACCGTTGAATATGACCTTATTGAAATAAGAACGGAGCAGAAAATGGAATTTCGGAAATCGAAATCTTCGATGTAAGTTGTATATGACCTTATTGAAATAAGAACGAAGTAGGAACTGAAATTTCAAAAATCGGAATCTTCAGTGTAAGTCGATCTTATAAACTATCCCATTAGAAACCTAGTCAACATGGAACGGCATTACTCAAACGATCAAAACGGGGGTCGAACACATTAGCCAAAATCAATGATTTCAATATCAATTTTCCTCACCACATAACAAAATGTACACTTTTTTTACAAAATGAAACGTATACTTGTTTGATCCGTATATATATACTCTCACCGAAAAATATGAAGGAGTAAGTTAGCAAGCCTACACCCAGGAGCTGTTAATGGCATTCATAGTCATTCAGGAGCAATTATTGGTTATGGTAATTCAAATCACAAAGTCTACGGACGCATTAAGGTAGGTATTAATGCGGAGACAAGATCTTTAACTTTCTTTAAGTACACTGAATGTCAAAGGTCAGACGGAACCGGGTTAGTGTGATGGTGGACGGAGATTGATCCAACTGAATTTTTCACTGCTGAGATTAATCAACCAGACGTCAAGACTAGTACAAAATTATTTGCTCCGAACCTTACCAGTATGAGGAAGCATCAGGTCAAGCTATTAGTCTTCCTAAGTCCGAAATCTTTTACAGCAGAAACGTGGAAGACCCAATAAAGCAATCCATCACTAACATATTGGGAGTTAGAGAGGTCTTAGGGACTGGTAAATATCTTGGCCTACCTTCAATGGTAGGGCGCAGCAAAAAAGAAACTTATGTTATGAGTATCATGTTTGTCCAAAGCAGGAAGAGAGGCCATGATTAAATCTGCTCTTCAAGCTATTCCATCTTATGTTATGAGTATCTTCAGGCTACCCAATACTCTTCTGGATGAATTTGGTGTGGCGAATTTGTAGAGATTGTTTTCCGACTCGAGTGAAGCTACGAAGTAGGGGTGTAAATTGCCTCTCAGGGTGTGTCAGGTGCGACGATTCCCATGAAGACAGTTACCATCTTCTTTTACACTGCCCGATAGCAGTTGATATTTGGCAGACATCAAACTTTTGGCATTTGATCTCCCCATCCATACACCAATTTGATAATGCTCCTGATATTATTTTCAATTTGTTACAAACATTGTCTACAACTCAAATTGAGAATATTATTACCATAATGTGGAGTATATGGAACGCTATGAACCTGAAACTCTGGCAACAAGTGTCAGATTCAACTTTAACCATTCTAGAAAGAGCAAAACATCTACTAGAAGGATGGAGAACTGCTAATCGCAAACAAGCTCCTATAAGGCATGACAATTCATCTTCCACTCCGAGTTCTTCTCACCATAATAGGGATACGAACGTTAGATGGAGGAAACCGAGTATCGGTAGATATAAATGCAATGTTGATGCATCCTTTCCAACTAACTCAAACAAAGTAGGTTTGGGTATGTACATCCGAGATTCATATGGGAATCATGTCCGCTCTAAAACTATGTGTTTCTCTCCAGTTTGTTCTATTGATGTAGGGGAGGCCTTGGGTCTACATCACGCAGTTCGGTGGATACAAGAACTTCAACTCACAAATGTTGATTTCGAGGTGGACTCTAAAAGAGTAGCTGATTATTTCAACAAAGGTCGTGGAGATGTCACTGAATTTGGTTCTATTATAGATAGTAGTATCCACTTCTGTAACACCTATTTAACAAACTCTCATGTCGAGTTTATTAGGAGGCAAACAAATGAGGTTGCACACACTTTAGCTAAGGCAGCCACATCTAGTACTAGCTTCCAGGTCTATGATGATACTCCTTCATGTATTATTGTTCTGATTTTTAATGAAATGATATAATTTACTTTCTCTCAAAAAAAATTAGAAAAAAGATGTACAATTTTACATAATTATTGTTATTAAAAGAGAAAGATACGGTTCCTTTCAAAAAAACACACTAGTAGTAGTAGACCAACTTTCTAGTGTCCTTGTGAGTTTATCTAATTAATAATTAATAATTTCTTACGCACTTAGCTCAATCCCTTTCAAATTTCTTTCTCGGTAAAGCAAAGTCTTCTTTTTCATCTAGGTATTATTGTGGTTCATTGGTTATAATGTTGTACTTGTACCTTAAAGTCCCTTGTTCAATCCATCATACGGATGAAAGTCATGTTTAATTTGTTTTTATTCAGCGTTTTTTTCTTTAAGCAAAACAAAAATAAAAACAACCATGGGATGGGATCAAGCTGGCAACCTTGAAGCATTTTTAAGTAAATTAAACCACTGCAACGTGTACATCAATTTGAAATGTTTTTGTTCTTTTTTATTTATAAGATAAATCCGATAAAAAAAGTCATCGTCTTCAACCTCCAGCCGGGTCACATAACCCGGTCCAGACCTTCGAAACCTTAAATTAAACCCGACGATTTAGAGCAATTTCAACGTCGAAAATGATGATTATATAAATCATTTCGATATCATTCTCCTCTTCCTTCCCACATATATGAATCGCAAATCAGGTATTTAAAAAAAACGATTTGTTGTTCATAAAACACTGGATTTAACAACATAGATTTGGATTATTTTTTTTAAAGCATAAATCTGGAAATTTCAATAACACATATCTGGATTTTTTTTTTATTTTTTTGAAAAGCATAGATCTGGAAATTTTAATAACATAGAAAATCAAATTTTAATTTTTGGAGGTGGTGGCGCCGGCCATCATGATGGTGGTGGATATAGTGGACGGGTTAAATGAACAGTTCATCAAAGAATAGTAAAAATTAGGCTTAATTACATAAATGGTCTTTTAACTTATTTGTTGTTTTCGATTTGGTCCTTAACTATAAAAATTTTCCGTTTGGTCCTCTATCTATATTTTCGTCACTCAAACTGATCTCTCCGTTAGTTTTTTTAATGCCTAATATTTTAGATGTGATTTCAGCCATTAGATTGCAGGTCCATTTTATGTAACGGTGGACCACCAACACCAATTTTTTTTTATTTTCTTCATCTTCTTCCATCATGTTGTTCTTCATCTTCATCTTCTCCACCTCAATCTTCATCTTTTATTTTTCTCTCAAAAACACATAAATTCAACATAACCCAGAAATAACAACATCAGTAACAAAATCAAAACTCTTTCCTTTCGAAAATCAAAACTCCTTTTTCATTTTTCATCTTCTTCCTCCCATTCTTTTACTAATCTTTTGCTCACGAAATAATAATTTTTTACTAATCTTGAACTCGGATTCGATTTAGGCATCCATGGAATAACCAAAAAAAATCGTTTTTTTTATACAAAAAACAAATAATAGTTAGTTTCAGAAATAACAACAAAAATACCTAATTCAAAAAAATCGATTTTTTTTTCAAAATTGAGATAATGGGTGTTTTCAGAAACAACAAAGACAAATATCCAATTGAAAAAAAAAAAGAGTTTTTTTTTTATTTAAATTGAGATGTTCAGAAACAACAACAAGAAGAACAAGGATAAGAACTATGGGTAGAGTGAGAAGACCAGAGAAGGCAGATTGGAGAGAAATAAATCTTAATGGAGAGAAAATAAAACAATAAATAAATTGAAATAAATGTGTTGTTGAAATAGAAAGAAGAAAAAGTTAAGGAGAAAGAAAATAAATATAGTGTGAAAGAACACAATAACACCAGTGAGGAGGTATTTAATCTGATGGTTTCAAAAATCTAATATAACTAGTCTACGGTGGAACATATTGAGCAGATACACAATATATATCAAGCAACAATCAGCACACATGACATGTGGCGCATTATTATTGGATGTAGGGTAACTTCACCAAAAAAGTCAATTGAATAACTTCACCATAGAATTTTCCTATTGTTATTACATACCCCAAGCATATGGTTACACATAACCTTTAGCCTAGCTAGGAGAAATATGAACTTGCAATGGATTTTTCATCACCGTAGTGAAGTCTTCTTTTTCCGACAAATCAACATGCCCATCTTCAGGAACCTTCCGATCAAAATTCCAAATCAAATTAGCCACAAAATATTTCAAATGGAGCAAAGCTAACTTATATCCTCGACAAATTCTCCTTCCAACTCCAAATGACATCTTCTTTATCTCTTTACTTCCCGTTATATCAAATGTTTCATCTTTCAAAATTCTTTCGGCATAAACTCCATTGGATCCTCCAAAATACGAGGATCCCACACCATCTCTGCCACCATGAAATTCATCGTCCAATTTTTAGTCATCAAATAACCATTCAGAACCGCATCCTCATTCACCTTGTGTGACTATACAAAATGCCCCGGTGGATGACGTCTTAACCATTCCAAAACCACATAGTTCATATACGGAAGTTTCTACAAGTCTTCCTCTTTGACTTCCTCCTTCTCTCCAAAACCATCACCATCCATCACCTTTTTAATCTCCTCTACAAGCCTCTCTTGAACATTTGGGTACTTCACAAAATTTGCCATAATCCATCGCAAAGCGATTGAAGTAGTATATGTCCCAGCATTCAAAAACTCCGAACAAAGATTAACCATTTCATCCTCACTCAATTTTTCGTTTCTTCTCATGCAACTCCAACTCTAAAAGTGTATCCACTTATGAAAGAATAGTGTTAGGATTGATTATTCCACTCTCCTTGACTTGCTTCCTCGCTCTTATCAATGGAAGCAAAACATATTCTTGTTCCTTACGCAACTTCAATAACTCCTCCCACTGTTTACGCAACAAAATCCTTGTAATTGTTGGCTAGAAATTCAATATAATAAATCTACTTATACTCAACAAAAGTGTCCTATTTACATGTTCAACCTCACTAATTTTCTCATCGTTAAGTCTTTCACCGAAACATGTGAAAACTAGTAAACAAAACATGGCATAGGTAAAGTGAGGAATGACTGTAACAATACTAACATAATTTGTGGATTCCATTTCATATGCATTTTTGATACGGTTGATGAGAATGTGTAGGACCCACTTACAAATTTTTGAGAAGGATTTCATCTTTGATGGATGAAGCATCTCCGAAGCGAGGTTGCAACGAAGGCTACGTCAAGTGGGTCCATAAAAAGTGGAACTGATGTGTTGGTTGCTTGACATGATTTTGGAAGTGGGAAGTTCTTTTGGGCGAACAGAATATATACCTCATCAATACGAAATATTGCAATCATAACGCGATATTCGAGAATAGTACGGTCTTCTACCAATAACAAAAAATGTAGATTTTAATTTTGTCTCATTTATGTTTGATTGTGTATTTTAAAATGACAAAGTACAATAAACTAAATTGATTTCGTAATTTTTAAAATAATAGTTATAGTTTCCCTTGCAGATTTAAAAACAATAATTTTAATGATTAACCGCGTATAATTTATTGATGAATTTCATTTCCGTATTTAAATTGTACTTTTAGAATGAAGATTGATTCGATTGATAAAGGAGTTCACTCCTATCTCGTAAGGATATTGTTCAAACTTCCGCTATTAAGTTGAGAACCTAATTAATGGTGGTCTTTAGGAACCTAGGATCCAGCTCACCTAAAAATTTATTTATAAAGAAAAACTATTTTTTTTAAAGGATAAAGAAAATCTAATTGTCAATAAGCATCGGGACTAGCACAATTCAACCATGTATTATTTGTTGTTAATTTACTTTTTTTTTCCGAACTATTACCAGGATATAGTTACACATAACACACAATCTATAGCCTAGTTGAGATATGAACTTGCAATGGATTTTTCATCACCATAGTGAATTCTTCTTTTTCCGACAAATCAACATGCCCACCTTCAGGAACCTTCCAATCAAAATTCCAAACCAAATTAGCCACAAAATATTCCAAATGGAGCAAAGCTAACTTATATCCGGGACAAATTCTCCTTCCAACTTCAAATGGCATCATCTTTATCTCTTTACTCCCAGTAATATCAAATGTTTCATCATTCAAAAATCTCTCTGGCTTAAACTCCATTGGATCCTTCCAAACACGAGGATCCCTCCCCATCTCTGCCACCATGAAATTCACCGTCCAATTTTTAGGCACCAAATAACCATTCATAACAACATCCTCATTCACCTTGTGTGGCAACACAAAATGCCCCGGTGGATGAAGTCTTAACCCTTCCAAAACCACACACTTCAGATACGAAAGTTTATGCAAGTCTTCCTCTTTCACTTCCTCATTCTCTCCAACACCATCACCACCCATTACCTCTTTAATCTCCTCTACAAGCCTCTCTTGCACTTTTGGGTACTTCACCAAATTTGCCATGATCCATTGCAAAGCAGTTGAAGTAGTATCTGTCCCAGCATTCAAAAACTCCGAACAAAGACTAACCATTTCATCCTCACTCAATTTTCGTTTCTCATCAGGCAAATCCAACTCTAAAAGAGTATCCACATATGAAACAACTGTGTTAGGATTGCTCATTCCACTCTCCTTAACTTGATTCCTCGCTCTTATCAACGGAAGCAGAACATCTTCTTGATCCTTACGCAACTTCAACAACTCCTCCCATTGTTTTCGCAACACAATTCTTGTAACTGTTGGCCAGAAATTCAATATATTAAATCTACTTAAATTCAACAAAAGTGTCCTATTTACACGTTCAACCTCATTAATTTTCTCATCGTTAAGTCTTTCACCAAAACACATGAAAACTAGTAAACAGAACATGGCGTAAGTAAAGTGAGGAATGACCGTAACAGAATTAACATAATTTGTACACTCCAATCCTGATGCAGTTTTGAGACGGTTGATGAGAATGTGTAGGACCCATTTACGAATTTCTGAGATGGATTTCATCTTTGATGGATGAAGCATCTCAGAAGCAAGGTTGCGACGAAGGCTACGCCAAGTGGGACCATAAAAAGCTAAACTAATGTTGTGTTGGTTGCTTGACAAGATTTTGTTAGTGGGAAGTTCTTTAGGGCGATCAGAGAAGACATTGGAGTTTTGAATGAGAGAGTGGTGGGCTAGAGAATGGTCGGAGATGAAAACGGAACGTTGAGAACCAATTTTGAGAGTGATGATAGGACCAAGTTTGGAGTGTAGGGTTTTGAGAAAAGGTTCAAGTTGAGAGGATGATTTTTTGAGACTTAAAATGCTTGTAATGATGGGTATGTGTCGTGGACTAGGAGGGAGGGGTGCAGTGGTGGTAAAGGTGGAAAAGATGGCTCTGACGAGGAAGGTGATGCATAGAGAGACAAGTGCGATGAACCAAGTTTCCATTACGTAAAAATTGTTTGTATGAAGGATGATGGCATGAATATATGGTGAGCAAGGTGATATATAATAACTCACGACGCTCCTTGTCATATACAAACAAAGAGATTAACATTTTTTTTTTAGGGAAAACAAAGAGATTAACATGAAAGGTGATTAGGGAAATACTTAATTATATTTTCTTTATAAGTTAACAAAAAAGTCAGCTCCTCTAAAAGATATATATTTTATTTCTTTGGTCAAAGACTCTAGATGATATATTTTACTTAACAACAAAGTATACACAATTTTTTATTTACCAACAAAGTAAATGCAATTTTTTGTTTTTTTGGTACAAAAGTAATTAATACAATTTAAGTGTATAACATATGTAACTTTTGTCTTTATTTTATAATTAAACTAAAAAATAATATCAAATCTTATTGCAACATCATCAAGAAGATATATTTTATTTACAAATAATATCAAATCTTTTTTTTTTAAGGAAAAAATAATATCAATTTTATCGCAACATCCTCTAAAAGATATCCTTTTTTTTCTGTACAGAATCTTCTAGAAAATATCTTATTTACTCATGTTTAATATGTTTATTATATCATCTAAGGGTCCGTTTGATGGTCAGGATAGAGAGACAGGATATGATACATTAATCATATCTTGCTTAAATCTTATGTTTGATGCACCAAAAGGATAGGATAAAATAAACCATTTTCTTATCATATCCTGACTTTCCTTTGTAATTTATATCTTGAGTATAGGCTGAGTTAGGAATTATCAGGATTAGAAGATCATTCCTTATTTATTATCTTGATATTCTGTCATTTTTAAAATATTGTCATTTTTAAAATAATGATAGCATGTATTTTCCATAATAATTAATAACATGCAATTTTTATAATATTTAATTAATTATGAGAGCAATTTTTCATTTAATTATAATGATATCCTGTTTGTTATCATGTGCGCATCAAACACATCGTAGGATTAATGTTTATCATGTCCTTATCATATCCTATCTCTATCCAGCTTTATATCATATTCTGCCTCTATCCTATCCTGACCATCAAACGGGCTCAATACTTTTGTAAGTACTCTTTAAACTTTAAGGTCTTCAATATTTTATACTACTTTAAAATCAAGATATACTACATGTCACTCTTTATACATTAACTAGATTTCTGACCCGTGCTTCACACAAGTTTATTGTAAAAAGATTGACATTCGAATAATAAAATGCAATATGTAATTGGTAACGGTGAAACAAATAACAAGTGATAATCCATGGTAGACAAACATTATAGGATAAGTGACCATCAATTTTGGATCGTTAGTTATTCATTTTAATTAGTTAAGTTTTCTTATTTTTGTTACTTGTTGTTAGATGAAGAAAACATTATCCGGAGGGCTGTGCGTAACAAACATTATAGGATAAGTGACCACAATTTTGAATCGTTAGTTATTCATTTTAATTAGTTGAGTTTTCTTATTTTTTTCATTTAGTTTGTGAACCGATTAGTTATATCATTTTTTTTTCTTTTTCTGGTCAAGTGTTATAGCTTAACAAAAACAGAAAATAGATGAGGGAAGGTGTTATAGTGCCAACAAAATAGGAAAATGAGCGAAAAACAAACTAAGATTATTAAGAAGAAAAGAAAAAAAAATACCTACTAGTTTGTGAACCGATTTGTTATATCCTTTTTTTTTGTCAAGTGTTATAGCTTAATAAAAACAAAAAATAGATGAGGGAAGGTGTGTATAGTCCAACAAAATAGGAAAATTAGTGGAAAACAAACTAAGATTATTAAGAAAAAAAAGAAAAAAATACCTAGCAGTTTATGAACCGATTTGTTTAGCATTTTTTTTTTGGTCAAGTGTTATAGCCTTTTTAAGAAGTAAAAAAACCAGTTTTAACTTTTAAGAGTCCAATTGTTACAATTTGCAACAAATATTAGAATCTAAACAAATTTCAAGATAAAAAAGAATGACTCTTGCTAGTGGTGTGATTATTCAAACATCTACTTTCTGATGTCAAATTTCAAGGAATACCAAAACAGGAATAAAAAAACATACAAAATAAAATGGTAACTTTAATTGCCCACAACACCAACATTCAATCCTTAATTGGTATGCACCATTTAGCATAAGAACACTAAACTTTGCAACCTTACAGTCAGAAAAGTAAACTTTACAATGTTTAATAGGTGCCGAAAACACTAAACCAAAACAATGAGGTATCAATCCTCAATTGGTGTCGAAAACACTAAACCAAAAAAGCTAAATGAAAACGAAAGCAAATAAATGACTACTACATTAAAGAAAACTCCATCATGCTTGAATAGCTTGTTTATGCATAAACTAATTCGCAATCACAGTAACGTAAATAGTGTGGTTGCCTCCAGCCATCGGGCCACCAATCCTCAACATCACACCTTCATGAATGTTGCGAGCTTGAACAAAACGCTTCCATCCACCACCTATCTTGATGTGTTCATAAAGAATAGAGTCATAAGTCATCACACATTCCCAAATGTTCCCACAATCATCAACCATGTTAACTGTTGTGGAAGCTCTGTGAAATATCTGCTCACGTTGTCCCTCATACCTCAGCTTCTACATGAGTAAAAAACATTTAATAGAACACTCACTAGAATATGGAAAAAAAATTCAGAATTGAATCAAAATTAACAAAAAAACATATGTATATTCATACCAAAAACCCCTTGTTCACATCATTTTCAGTCAACTTTTTCACAAAATCAATTTGAAGATTGGTGAAACTATGGTGATAAGATAGAGCATAGGTAACGGGGGGAAGATCATTGTCAAAAACTGGACTAACATCAGACATATCAATCACAAAATGCATAGGAGGATCAAAATAGGGACACCTAATAGCCTTCCCAAACCTATCCTTTACAACCATTTTGAACCGACCTGAAGCAACAAACACCAAAGCCACCCATGCACCTAATCCTAGCCCATAAAAATCACTGTTGCCTTCGATCCTTTGGTGAGAAAAAAAGAACCAGCAATCCTATCAACCAAAACTTCAAACTTATTTTTCTTTCCGTCGACCAGTTTGACCAAACGATTGATTTTGTCTCCGAAATCAGCTGCAAACATGTTTGGTAACTTGACAGCACCCTAAAATAAAACAGAAATCAAGTAACACTCAATATATATTTATATATGGAATACGACTCCAAACTGTAGCAATAACAATCCTCAATTTAAAACATGGTAAACAGGCGCAACAACATGAAACTAAATACCTCGTAATAATTCAAACACATAAGCAATGAAATTTAATTGAAAATTGGATGAATAGTAATGTAATAGCAGCAAGCAAAAGTAATAAGAATAGTAATGATTTTAAAACGACAAATATTGTATTTCACACTGCTTTGTATTATGTATTACGTAAACTACTTAGTGCTGGCGACTGCAATATTGTATTTCACACTAAAACTTTAAGTTCTTTGATGCCAAATAATATATTGCAGAATGATAGTTTTCGTAAAAAAACAAAAAAAAGCAAGAAGTTAGGAAGGAAAACGACAAATTACATCTTCTGTGTCGTACTCAACTATGTATGTTTTGTACTTCAATTGAAGTTTGGTGACAGTCTCGTCCATCTTAGTAACAGGATGAGTCATCAAAGGACCTACCAAATCAATGGAAAACAACATGTTACAAAAAGTATGACAATTGTATAATTCAAGAAACACTAATAATAACAATCCAAAAAATGGAAGGAAAAAAATTCAAAATTGAATCAAATTAAAGTTACCAGTTAAGCAGTGGTATGAGAGGAAAGTTGTAAGGTCACGTCCTTCCATTTGCAAACCTCTAAATATCAAAATATATGATTCTTGTGTTGTGTATGAAATTTACCACGGTTTAGGGTTTTTTTGTTGTTGGAGAGAAACACGTTTAGGGCTTGGTATATATAACGAAGTTTACATGGAAATTAGGGTAGTCAAGTTAGCACCTTTAAATATATAAAAAAAAAGCATCAAATAAGTGTAGAAAATATTTCCTTCAAAAAAAAAAAGTAAGAGGATAGGAATAAAATTGGTGCGATGCATTTTTTTTAGATGAAATTTGTTTGGCTAAATAATTCAGAAAATATTTGCTTAAAAAAAAAGAAGCAAGAGGATATGAATAAAATTAGTGTCATGCATTTTTTTTTAGATGGAATTTGTTAGGGTAAATAAATGCAAACCTAAAAAAGCAAATGAGCGGGAAAAAATTAGGTTAAGTTAATGCAGACCTAACAAAATTAATAAATAAGGATATCTAGTAATATGTTTGATATACATGACTTAGGGGTTTTTTCTCTTTCAAAAACTTAGGGGTTTTTTCTCCAATAGTTACATGTCACTCTTTATGAATTAATTTCAAGTACTATGTTTGATATATACATGTCTAAGGGGTATTTTCTCCAATACATCTCTTTATGTCTAATATAGTTTATAGTGATGCTTACATATATACACTATATATATATATATATATATATATATATATATATATGTATGTATGTATGTATGTATATGTACAATAGAAAAATGTGGTTTTAGAGTGGCTTTTTCTCTTCTAATTATACCATTAAACAATTTTCTTGTGAATACTATATTTTGTTGTTGTTGTTCCAAAAGATAAAAGTTTATATGATATTTGATATATTGTTTGTGTCATTGAAAATGTAAATATAGTTTTTGGTTAATTAGACTAATAGCTGGAATTTCACCCCTAAGATGAATAAGTGGAGAATTTGGCGTTGGAACCACAATCCTACCAACTGAATTATGTTCAAGAAAGAGATAAATATAGTGTGTTAAATATAAAAGTGCAAATATCTAGAACTATAATTTTAATCAAAATCAAAAAATTTATAAAAACTATTGTTCATAATTTATATGCACGCAACAAAAATCTTCTATTACAATATATAAAGGGAATACATGTTCAACACATACCTTAACTCTCTAAATCTTCCTCGTCAGATGCTTCAACAAATACAAATCGTCATCCAGTTCGACACACTCTTTTCATATTTATGTCATATAAAGGCATCACTCTAAACAGAATGACGACTTGGGAGCTAGTGTTGTTGATTGGCTCATGGCCTCGAATTCAATGCATATAAATCCCATAGCATTATGGCCCAAACACAATGGGTCGAGAAGATGCCCAAATCGCAAGAAAGACCCAATCATATGGGGATCTGACTTAGCAATCTCAAACCATCTTCATCTAATCAAGCTTAAATGGCTAACAAGTGGATCATTCCATATCGTAACGTTTCAACAACTCTTAACGAACATCAAATCTTGCATTTATAGAGTGTCGATCGGAAAAATCGCTCATCAACTCCACAATGACACTTTGCTAATGCCTACAAAGGGCATCTTTCACCATCAAAATAAAGTGCACAAATGCAATCATTTCTATATTCCTCACTATTTTCTCTCATGCAGGCTTAAGCGTCAAAGTGTTTGTAGGTACTCCCTCAACTTCACATCTCGAAAGATTGTTGCTTGACAAATTTCAATATTTCTAATAACTCCAAATCGCACGTCAGGTGAGATTGTGATGCTATTAAGAGCTGTATGGGAATTTAATTAGTATGGTCAATTTTTAATCTTGGGTTATCATAATGGATCAATTTTACTCGATGGCTTCTTTTATACGGCACCATGACTAGCATGTTTTTGTTTGATTGAAACCCATTAGTTTTCTCAGGAACTTCCTACGGTCCTGGGTAATTCATGAACTCCATTCAAAGGCAACTCACTTTTTTCCATCACCATCATTTATCTTGAGACAAATTGTTGCGTTGATAAACCATAGCAGAGAGTTTAAATTGATGATGTTCTCCCAACCTTCTCGTTCCTTAAAACTTGTGTTAGATGATGGTAGAGCGATAATTTTTCCTAAAATTGTGCTCTAGTTTTCTTTTTCATTTCTTCTTTATTAAAAAGATTGATTTTCAAATTAACAGTTGTGTCAAAAAAAAAAAAGAGTTGCATATAAAAACATGTTTTTTATAATGGCCAGGTTTGAACAGACCTTACATATATTAGTCATTATCCCTATCAATTGAATTAAACATGTTCAACAGTCATGTATAGCAATGTCATGTATCCCAAATCATGATTGACGTGTTACGGTGATTGATTTTGTCATCTGAAAAGGTCTATCGGCGCAGCTTGTTGTCCACGTGTAGCCTATTTTCAATATACTTAAGTTACACTCAAATACTTAAATCTATTAATTATGAATTAGATAACATTTGTACCCTTATTTTAAGAAACTCAAAAACAAAGTACAATTTTTTTTAGAGAGCTAATTAGAAATTTTAGTCGAGCATTATAAAATGAATATAATGAAATAAAAAAATAGAGATATGTGTTTTTGGCACGTGTGGAAGGTAGGTTCACTCACAGATTTAGTCTGACTCGCACGCACACACGCCTCCTCTCCTCTCCTCTCCTCTCCCTTCCACAGCACTCTTTTCTTTTTCAGGTAACTCAAACCCCTTCGCCATTTTTTCTATTTTTTAATCGATCATATATATACGATTCATCCTATTTTACTTTCGTTTTCAATTCACACTCCCTATACTCTAATTTTTCAATACAAAATTTATTGACAATTAGGGATTGTGATCGGAATTAAATAAACTTAATTAATTATGCACTATGAGTTCAGGTAAACAACCATTTTTGTTCTTAGGCGTTGTCTATAGTCTCTGAATGTATCGAAATTGCAAACAAATCCACAACTATCTCTTTTATTAATCATTTTGGTCCGCAATTTGTTGTGTTTGCAATTTTGATACATTCAAGGACTACACTGACTTGTATTATAGATGATACCTGAGATTATTTGTTTGAGTTTCATATTTCTTTGATGAACTTTAATAAGGATTCTATGTTTATATATTTATCACTCATATATGAATTATTATTTATGGTGTAAGTTATAGATGTAAATGCTACCCTAGTTGAGTGGTTATATAAAACTAGACAAGATTATGAATACAAGTGGCCCTCATTGAGAAAAAGTTCTCGTCTTAGTTAATTTGGGCATGTGGGGAGAAAATTCATAGAAGAAGCATATACCTGGATAATTGATTCGATGGATGATAGTTATATATTTAGATAGAGGGTGGGGGACGGGGTTAAATAAAAACTATAGGCCAAACCATTAAGGGAGATTAACTGGTTAGTTATCTATTTGTGGACTTTATACATGACACCAAATTATGTCGTTGATTAATCTATGTCGCCGATGCCATCTAGTGGAAAGAGGTAAAACTCTCGGCCTAACCATTATTAAGGGAGATTAAGAGGTAAATGGTCTATTTCTTGATTTGTTGTGTGCCACAATATTACGGAGTTGATTGATCCATGTTGCCGATCTCACCTAGTGTGAAAAGGTTTTGATGTCTTTGTATAGATGAATTATCATCTGCAAATGGATCTCAGAGTATAGTTTGGGATTCTGGGTCATTGTTGTATAGTCGATAATTCCTGTTAGCATAAAAAATCTACCACTCACTAGTTTGTGAAATAGGGAATTGAGGGAACTATCATCAGGAAGCAAATAGATAAACTAGTTGGTTCAAATTAGCAGTATTTTTTGTCATACATAGCTGATGTAGCTCTAAAATTAAATAGAAAGCATTATTAGGTAATAGAAACATATTTTAAGCTCTCCGAAAGGTGGAGAAACCAAATAATAAAGAAAAGGTTTCATCATTTTTTATTGCGTCTATAGTTCTTAATAAAGCCTTGTAACTATTGACTATTGTTGGTAATGACAGAAGCAGTTGTTATAGCTTTTACTGGTTTGCTGCCTTTTGTGCTATCCACATGCCTAGTTTTTTTCTACAACAGTTTCTTGCATCTTTCTGAATAGCAGTAAGTGGCTGTTCTTTCTAACCTTTTTGCTTCCTTAGGTGCTTGTGATCTGAACATAAAGATGGAGTTCCATCTTAGTAGTATCAAAGATGCATTTGACCGTGTGGCTAAGAAGCAAAAGACATGTTCTTCCAAGTCTCAAGAAACTGTTGACCAGGTAGGGCGTGAAATTGAGCAGGCATTGGCAACACTTCAGTCACCTCAGGACCCCTTAACTCTAGCTGACCAGAAATCAATTCTTACAGAACTTAAGTCAAAGCTCAATGCTATTGGGTCACTTCAACATTTAGAAGGACCAACTAAGGAATTGAACTCAAGTATTGCCAAGTATCAAAAACTTACTGAAAAATTGTTAAACCCTGACATCTCAAAGGCATACAGAAATGTGGAGTTTGATACTCATATTATCAATCAGATCATTGCAAGCCACTTTTACCGTCAAGGTTTATTTGATCTTGGAGATAGCATCATAAACGAGGCTGGGGAGTCTAATGCAACTGCAATTAGATCTCAATTTTTGGAAATGCACCATGTTATTGAAGCCATGAGGGGTAGAAATCTTCAGCCTGCTCTCACATGGGTCTCTGCCAATCGTGAAAAACTCGTCCAGATTGGTTCCAATCTTGAACTTAAGATTCACACACTGCAGTATGTAGAGGTTGTGCAAAATGGAACCCAAGCTGATGCCCTAAAATATTCAAGAACTTGTCTTGCTCCTTTTGCTAAGCTCTACAAGGATGAGTTCCACAAGCTTATGGGTTGCCTCATGTATGTAGGAAGGCTTCAGAATTCCCCTTATGCTGAGTTGTTGTCTCCAGTTCATTGGGAGATGACAACTGAAGAGCTTGCGCGACAGTTCTGCTATCTTATGGGACAGTCCTACGAGAATCCACTGAATGTGGTATTTGCAGCTGGAATTGAAGGGTTACCCACACTGTTAAAGTTGGTAAATGTAATGGCGGCAAAGAAGCAGGAGTGGCAGGAAATGAAACAGTTGCCAGTGCCTGTAGAATTGGGAAAGGAATTTCAGTTCCATTCAATTTTTGTTTGCCCGGTGAGTAGGGATCAAGGTAGTGAAGAGAATCCTCCAATGCTGCTGCCATGTTTACATGTCCTTTGCAAGCAATCAATTATGAAGTTATCAAAAAATAGCACGCGAACATTCAAGTGTCCATATTGTCCAGCGGAAGCTACAGTTGCACACTGCAGACAAGTGTTTTTCTGACAATGTTTGCACATATCTCACCAATATTTCATTGATGAAGTACAACATTTATAGCTTTCTGGTTGTAAATAGATATTCTAAATTATCTTTTCCATTTGACAAGACCAATGAGTGAATAAAAATTGAAAGAATTGATAACTAGGAGCTCTGATTTCATCTCCATCTCCTTGGTTTGTCTTCTCCCCACTAAAGTGGATTCTCCAGTTTTACTTACAATTATTGCTTTACCAAGCCGAAACGCTTGTAATGTGCTTCTATGATCGATCTCACTGCCTAAAATCTGTATTCTCTCGCACGTGGTTATGTACAATTATGGTTGCACTATTTATGTAGTAGTGGTAGTAGTATAATTCAATTTGTTCGATGGCTATGTTTTTAGTGCAACGTCTGGCAATCACCAATCGTGTTTGGTAACGTAAATTATTTTCTTTCGTTTGATTAAATTCACTCCCCTATCTTCTCTTTCCGTCCTTTTCATTAGATTCTCTCTTTATCTCCTGATTTGAGCAAGAGTGGAGTGGTTTTTTGAGTTGGATCAGTTGCAGCTCAGCAAAAACTTATCTGCTCAAAATTGAATCCTGATCAACCATGTCCTTACCATTTTATCGGTTAATATAATAAATACTGAATAATTGACAATCTTATAAGTGCTACATGCATAATTGTTCATCAGCACGTTGGGTCACATCATTCATAGTTTCTTCTATTAGTCCCTTGGTTTTTTTTCTTTCTTAAAGCCTTAGAGTTTGTTTGAATTTGACAAATGTATTTGAGTTTATTTATTGACATAAACATTTTGTGAGATTGCTTTGGAAAATTTATGAAAACAATTCATTTTTAATCAACATTCCAAGATAGGTTATGAAATCAACATATAGTTTACATGAAAACAATTTAACTTAAATTTGTTCAACTTGTGCTTACCATGAGAAACGCTTATGCTATAAGTTGTAAATTAAGTTATTTATCCAAACAGAGCCTAAACCACACATAATTACAAGTGTTTTGGTACTCCAACTTGTATTCACATGTTCCTTTGCTTACATAGAACTATTACAACAAATTCTTCATGAAATAAACTGAGATCAAATAAATATGATAAGAAAAATAAAAAAAGAACCAATAATTGAAAACATGCCCCTCAAAAAACAGACTTTAATTTCTTTTTCTGGCAATTTTCCAAAACAAGAACAGAATATAGAAAACAGAACATTGAAGTTTGTTTCTATGGAAAACCAATTATACTATCAAAAGGAAACAATGGATAAGAAATTTGAGAAGCTTTTGGAGGCTGATTCTCTTGTAGCAAATATTCTTCAACCAATTCTTTGGTAGCTTTTTCAGACAAAGGATGAAAAAATTGACCCAATTCCTTAACAAACCCATTCACCAAAACCCATTTCTCATCTTCACCCATTTTCTTCCATTTGAGTTTAGCATCTTCTTCATTGAGTTCTAAATACTCGCTGAGTTCTTTGAAAACAATCTTTCTGCTCTTTCTCATTGCTTCTTCTGCTTGCTTTGCACGTACGTTGATTATGGATGCTTTCTCTGCAAACTCTGATGCGAGTGATGCATCGTTGTTGTTGTTGTTGTTTTTGGTACATGAGATTCTTGGGGGTTTGGGTTTTGGGTTGGTGGAGAGTGTGATGGGTGAGATTGTGAAGAACATTGGAACGTGTTGAATTCGAAGAGCCATTGAAGTGAGTTTTGAAATCAATTGAGATTTTTTGGTGATCACTTGGAGCTTATGATGGATGGATACCATTCATGTGGTATTTTTTTAAATCAATTAAATATTACAATATTTTTTATGTCATTTTCATAAGCTAATTCAACTATTAATTTTATTCACCATGTAAATTCAATCCGCTAGCTTGTCCTTTATTAGCTATAATTTGGTTTATAAACCATTCAGTATAAGTTAGTTTATCAGTTATCTTCATTTTTTTCAAAACAAAATCTTAGTGTCCGTTTGGCACAGCGTTTGCAAAACAAAGTTTGATGGAAATTTAGTATCTTAAGCATCTGAAAATCACTCCAAAACGCATCAAAAAACGTGTAAACGTGCTTTTGTAGGTTGCAAACGGGAAACCAAACACACTCTTAATAAACATGAAAAATATTATATGCCTTAGTATTTCTTGATGGTGTTGTATATTACTCTTCAATCCCATAATCATCATCACATTTGCACACAAAATTGTCTTATAATGGATTTTACTTTTTAGTTCTCAATGTAATATTATGTTTTTTTATTCAATTATACTATCTAATTAATATTATGTGTTTCGCTCAAGTATTTCTCTTTAATGAGTGTTTTCACGTTGGAGTGAATGCAGCGGTGCGTTTAGTGTGAAGTTTGCATATATAGCTTCTTAAAATTGCGGCAAAAATTTGAACTCGATATTGGTAATTAGAATGCATAATCAGACAGGTTATTAGATTTATTATAACAGTAAATGTACTAATGTTTAACAATGACAATTTAATTCCCAAAAAAAATGTAATAATTACCAAGTGTGACAGATATTATGGGGGGAAGAGGTAGTACGTATAAAACTATGCAAGAGTTAAGCGTAAAATAGTAACCTCTTGTGGAATTTTTTTTAAAAAATAGTAACATTATAATTACATGTAACTGATGTAAGAGGACGATTGAAATTTAACTCAAATTCAAAGCAATCTTTTAGAATAATTGAAGTTATTCAATTTGGCTTAAAACTGGAACAATCTAATCGTAATAGTAACCCTCTTGTTCCAGCTGTGCTTTCATATTATTTGTTGCTTTGATTTGGACACACACTAGAATTCTGATGCTGTAATTCTTTTTCTTTTTTGATATCTTCTACTGGATAAATGTTTACTAGGTTTATAGGAGCATGTCCGAATTTGTTTCCACTGCATTGTTGAAAAAGCATTCACCGGGTTAGTATCGAAACTGATCTGTTTTCAGTCAACACACTTATCTAGTGTGGACTCGAAGCCGGTGTGAGTTTCATTTCAAGGACACTAAATAATAATATTTGCCTTGGTTAATTCTAGCATTCTCAATTGTGAACTGCAGAAAATAGGTTTGTTCTAATTTCGCAGCACTACATTGCTATAGCCATGTTATTTGATAGCACTTGGTACTAAATTGTGTATCGTGGAACAATAGCGATTTCTAAAATTCCACAGCACTATAGCTCGTTATATCTGCTATTTGACAACACTGTTTATTTCCTTGCAAATCATAGCAGCACCAACTTATAAAACTGTATGTCCAGGTCAGGCATGGACACGGGATTCACAATGTAGATGGAGATAAGAACTACAATATGTATGGTTGGTTGTGTTGTGCTGACAATGTAAAACTGTTCACATTGATTGTGTATGAAAATTAAACTCATAAAATATTTAAACTCCTTCAATAACGTTAAAAAATGGATGACATTAATCTGTTTATAATTTATAGAACAGTAGTAACTGCGAATGTATCATATATGAAATGAAATATATTCCAGGGGATAACACTTAACAAAAATGTATAACAAGAGTAGGTTACTCTTATATGAAAATTAATCTGAAATGAAATAAAATCTTGACTGTATACTTCCCCTTCTACATTTTGATAGTGTTCATCCATTATTTTCTAAACAATATTTTATGTCTGTAGAGGTTATTAACACAATCTTGTCTGTAGATATAATTTGCAAGGAAGTTTGCCAAACCGTAAATCCTGTTAAAAGGATAGCAATCTCCAAATAACGCTCGAAGTTTTCAGCCACAGATTAATGACCCACAAGAGTATTTTAAGCTTCAGTTATCCCCCAGAACATCGTAGTATGTCACAGGTCTTCTCTTTGACTCCCCGCAGAGTTTCTGAATAATTAGGAAATAAGTTTACCGAAAATATAAACGATAAATATATACGCCGTCAGAGTAAAAATATTTTAGACATTCCTTAAATGTGTTACCATCATCTTTTAATGGTGATGCACTATCAATGTAAATTAGTTTTGCACTGACATCCAATGAAAACTCATCAAATCGCTACATAGGTCCACTTTATTAACCGCTTTTTAGAAATAATCAGAGATGCATGTGTATATTTTTATACTTAGAACGTGTTTAAATTAAACTCTTATAATAATAGATAGAAAGACAAATTCATACATCACACAAACTGTGGGTTAGGTTTTGAGTATTAACGCTTATTATATTTATGCATGAAAATAGACGTACCTCTACTGCAGCTGCTACACGCAAAATAGTAGCTTCTGCCCATGGTCGGCCAATTACTTGCAAACCTATTGGAAGTCCTTCTTTATCGTAACCCACCTATAGAAGGAACATGTCAGTTAAACAAATAAACAGCATATATGATAATACCAGCCTAGTGACAAAGATGGGTAAATGGATTGAGGGGAATTGGATGAGGGATTTATTTCAGTGAGAACTTCAATTGTTAAATGAACTGCAGGTGTTATTATCTAAGGTGATTTTGAACATATGGGACTCTGATTTTCGTGATGGAAATGAGATCAGTGTGGGAAGTATACAGTAGAGACAACATATATGGAGCTTTGAAATGAGAGAACCCACAATCCGGATTTATTTTTTGCTAAAATATGGAACAAACTTGTACCACTGAAGCTGTGTGATTTTTTTGCTAAAATAGGGAACAAACTTGTACCACTGAAATATGCTGTCACTATCGGAATGGATGTATCTTAGTTGTCAGTCGACAGTAGAATCGTCCAGTCATTTATTCTTTGAATGCCCTGCTTATCGAGAAGTTTGAAGGTCATGTCTCATGTGGATGGGTGTAACTTCAATATTGCATAATGACTGTAGGAATCACTTCTTACATTTCAGGGGTCGCTGTGATGTAGTAAGGAGTATCAGGGTGCTTGGTGATCAATATAGTTTGCAATAATTCAAGTCAGTTTCCTTGGATGTGGAAAGGATTGCAGAAGTGGAAAACTGAAATCTTAGAGTTGGCTAACTGTGAGATTATCCAGTTTTAGATACCCGATTTCATCTTGGTTGACTGATCCTGCTGCATGTTTGGGTGTTTTTGAAAATTACAACGTGTAGTTTAACATGTTAGCTATTTCTTTTCTTACTTTGTGTAGTTTAATATGTTAGCTTCTTCTTTGCTGTTTGGTGTATCACAGTTTGTTGGGGTTAGGGATTATCAGGATGGCTTTCTCTCAGGTTGGTTTGGAATGCTGTGGCCTAATTTGGCATCTCTTGTGCCGAATATATACTTTTGTTCAAAAATATTTCTTTGTTAGCTTAAAAGAATCAGCCTGTAAGCAATTATTACGGTTATCTGATTCAAAGTACTCCCGAGACAAAAAGAAATAACACTAGTGATTGATAACACCCGCACTTACCGGGACAGAAATGGCAGGGAGTCCCAAAAGATTTGCTGGAACAACGAACCGCATGAGGTAACCTGAGAGGAAGAAAAAAAAAAAGCTTCTAATTAAAATACATTGAACAAGGCAAGTCATTGTGTATTAGTCGATAATTTGTCATAATTATGGCATTTTCTTTTAAGATCTGAATTATTAGTTACCAACTTCTAAATGTAAAATGAGTCAAGAAAATGGTGCCCAAAAACAAACATCCAATTCATTATTTCCATGACATCTAGTGAAAACAAATGCCACCAATACTCTGGATTCAGTCATTAATAATAGATTATGTAATGTAGGAAGGTTTTATTAGTAATTTAGTGGTATTTATTATTTGACCAAATTTTAGTAATTTTCTAGAACTTTCTATTATTATTTTGTTTTATTTTATTTCGGCCCACGGGTTTGTTATTTCTTTCACTGTATAAGTAGAACTTATGTGCATAAGAGACACACTTTTCTTCATTAATAATATTCGAGACTTTTTTCGGATTCCAGAAACCCTTATTTTGATAGGTTTGTCAACTTGTTCTTTTCAATCTAGGTTTAGCGCTTGCTAATCCTACGCTTCTGTACTGCATCAGTTGGTATCAGAGCAGGTTTCTCCTGTTCTTTTTCTAACATGATCAGGAGATCAAATTATTTGACGAGGGTAGAGTTTGCCGGCATAACCGCAACTCTTACCACGACATCAAAGCTTTGTCAGTTCAGATGGTGGCGTGGACAGCTAAGGTTGACAACAACAACAACAACAACAATCTGAACAGAGGAGGAGAACCAATTCCGGTTATTAGGGTTCGTAATAACATCCCTATTATTGTTACATACCGAAAATCAAAATATAGCAATGAATCTGATTTGGAATACTATGAGCGTAGATATTACACAAAGTTGAAGGATGGTTACTACAAATTTGAAATCTCCGGTTCGATATATCGTTGTCCGTTTTGTTACAACAAAGATTACTCCTTGACCGGCTTTTTGAGACATGCTTTCAGAATTGCAGGTAACTCGTGTTCGCGTAAGATGGTTAAATATTGCTAGACATTCTGTTTTGATAACGTATATTCTAAGGTATTATAATGTTAATGTCGATGAAATATTTAGCATCGTAAATAATGACAAAACTGAACAAAAAGATACTTCTGTCGTCTGCACTCCTATGAGTATGAATGACAATACATCAATTATAGATGCTACATCGTATGCCAAAAACAAAAAGTATTCCGATATGGTTGGTGAAGTAAGTAGCAAACAAAATGTACACCAAAGTGCTAGCTCTCACGGTTCAAACCCAACTCCACAGGTTATTGAAAGTGGTAGATGTTTTGATGTTTCTGATAATCTGGAGGTTCTGCAAATAGCTGGCATGAACTATTCGGCAACCTCCATCGGTCAAATACAACAAAGAAGTTACAATAGCACAATGGAAATCAATAACCCGCCTCTCGGTCCATTTTCACCGCCGCCGAAACCCTCGGATCCCCCACCAAAGGCGCCGGATCTGCCTATAACTCAACCATCACCATTGTCAATCTTTGAGTTATCTCAGATAATTTTGTTCCCACCTCCACAACCATCGGAACTCAAATCAGAACCTAACCTATCTTGGGTTCCAAACAGCAGGCCAGCAACAGTAAAAGAAAACAAATTTGAAGCTAAATTTCAAGAACAAAATATTGATAGAGTTGAGTCCACTAACATAGATCAAACAATGTTCAATGAAAGTAATAAATCTGAAGCGCAACTTTGTCAGGAAACTCGGTGTTTAATAGAATCACCTCTAAGGCCACCACCACAAAATTTCTCTACTACAGTTCAGCCGTCTCCGACACAGTCGAAATCACCGGATCAATCATCAAAGCTACTGGATCTGCTCATTACTCATTCACCACCATCACTGGTCCATGCTCTACCTCCGGCGTTGTCTCAGCCGTTGAAACCACCTGATAGAAGTGTTGCTGCTGCAAATTCGGAAATTAATTTCAATTCCGCCGTAGATGCTGATTCGAATTTTGTTGTTCTGCTGAAGCTTGTATGCTCTGAGGTTCCCTCTGACAACACCTCCAACCATTATTCATGTCTCTTACAAGCACCACCACCAACTTCAGGTTTCATAGGGTCAAAATTAAAGTTACATATAGATGCACTTCACTCCAGAAAACTATTTTTACTAGGGGAATGCATTCTTGAAAGGACTGCTACGGAGGTTTGGCTAATATTTGTTCAGCTTACATCAAAGATTGACGTGGGAGTCATGAGCCAGAGACAAGTGGCATTTAGAAGTATTGTTACACCATCCATGCTGAAACCCAATATTTATATGGTAATTGTTGAATATGAACATTGGTTGAGCAATTTATCCATGCTATACCGCCCAATGAATCTTGTATATGATAGAGGAAAAATTTGGGTAATGCAGACGATGTTTAAAAGGTTTTTAGTTCTTGCTATGATTGGAAGGAATAGGGAGAAAGACATTTCTTGCATGGAGGATATAACACATGGGTTTGTCACGTTACTGGATAATAATATAGAAAAGGTTTATGTGATAGGTATTACAGAAGTTACAACCTTAGATAAATCATATGGTTCAATTAAAATTTTGTTTCCCTCAACTCAAGCTGAAAATATTTCAAAAAGAAAAAAGATGATGACTTAGAAGCTTGGGTTGAGACTACAAAACAATCAAAGATGAAAATACATGGCTATTAAGTATTCAATTGATGGAATCAACAACTGTTGCTGTCAAATTTATTTTCTATTGTATTAGAGGACTATGAAACTACGATGGTTCAACTTTTGAAGCAATTGAAGGAGGGTCAGAAACCATTTGAAGAAACTGTGTTTGTTTTAAAGGGTATTGGAATTTCCTTGCTTATTTCAGCAATGGGAATTTGCAAAGGAAAGTACTATAAATCAATCTTTTCATGTCGAAAAGTTGTAATGACAGCTTGGTGGACTCACAAAGGAAAGTCTCCTTCAACATGTTCACAATGGGAGGGTATAGAACTTTGGTGTCAGATTGAGTCACACATTATTCTTGTTGCCATGGTTTGGAAAGTTCAATTGTGTGCTGCTTCCAGAAAACTATTAACATATTACGGAAACTTAGACAATGCACTTAAGCTATTTCATGATATGCAAGAGATGAATATGGTAGGATATTCAACATTGACTTACGAATGTGGCATGTATTGCAACATAATTGTTGATAGGAATAGAAATTTCACAACTGTGGCTCCTCCTATGATGAGGTGGATTCAAACATTACTTCAACAATTTCATCGTTTGACAGTGGCAACTCTAGTTCTATACCTTTGAGTCAAAACCCGAGTAATTGTCACAACAGTACCATAACTTTTGGAGATTTTCATGTTCGTCCTCAACCGAGTTCTTCTTTGCATTTCACTCAATGGGATCCAGGAGGGTGGAAGCTCTTCATCAGAATGAGAACTCGAGGTCGAGTTCTTTAGAGTGGAGGAGACTGATGTAGGAAGGTTTTATTAGTAATTTAGTAGTATTTATTATTTGGCCAAATCTTAGTAATTTTCTAGAACTTTCTATTATTATTTCGTTTTATTTTATTTCGGCCTATGGGTTTGTTATTTCTTTTACTATATAAGTAGAACTTATGTAGCCTAAAAGGCACACTTTTCTTCATTAATAATATTCGAGACTTTTCTCTCAATTCTGGTGGATTCCGGAAACCCTTGGAAACCCTTGTTTTGATAGGTTTGTCGCTTGCAACCCTATTTTCACAAGTTTGTCGCTTGCAAACTTGTTCTTTTTCTATCTAAGTTTAGCGCTTGCTAACCCTACGCTTCCTTGCTGCGTCATTATGGAATCAGACTCTTGATGGAAAACCTTTTCTTGGCTCTTTTGTGACCTACGAGTCTAAAGACCATTAACTCATCTTATGCCAACAAACAAGTTATCTTATTGCGAGATGATAAACATTATAGGGACGCTTCTTAGCAAAACATTCAGGAAAATATATCATCAATCTAATATTTAAAAGTAAAGACAATCACCTGTAGTCGGCATATCTGTTTCACCACTTTTAAGGGCACTTGGAGGTATTCTGGGAGCTGTCATACTGTCACAAATAAAAGCAGTTCAGCAACAACAAAACCTTCCAAAAATAAGTCGCGGTTGAATTTCGTAAACAGGTGTCTCCTAATCAATGACACTTGTTTTTCAGTCCCACCCTCCCAAAAATTATACTTATAACCTAAAAAAGCTGCTGCTATTAGAACTGATCAAAGACAAATCATCAGATATGATAAGATCGGTTAGCTTTTCCTTAAAAGTTTTAATCTTTTCTTTTCTTGGTTCGATGAAGCTTGAACAAAGTAGATATATGATGCTATAATGATATGTAATTGTCTTAATACCAAGAAACTATTTAACAAATGTCATGTGTACTATTATCCAGACTATAAAAATCAACTTTTAATCCTACCAAAGAATTTTTTTTTTGAACAATCCTACCAAAGAATTATAGATGAATCCAAACCACATTAGATCAATTGAACAGAAATTTAAGACAGTACAATGGTTCATTACAATTAGGTGAATTTCTATTGTAGTTGTTCATTATACATGCATACCCAGTTGTTGGAGTCACTATGACATCAACTTTCTTGAAAATCTCCATGAAGTAATGCATAATCCTTCGTCTGAAACAGATAAAATAAACTTCAGAAGCTGCATACACAAAAACATTTAAGTAGAGTTTACATTTGACTAAAAGGATGTAAATTTGGTATATTTATAATAAACTTGTGTTACCTAATACATTGAGCTGCAACATAATCTGCTGCGGTAAATGACTGGAAAAGTGCCAAACTTGTGCGGGTATCATATGTCAATTTTACACCTTTCCTATAAAAGAAAAGAAGTAAGGAAACCACCATAAATTTCCCATGAAAACTTCCAGACAAGGTAAAAGATGAGAAGGGTGCCTTTTAACAAAAAACCAAATTGCCTTGTTAGTATCAGACCTGATAGAAACTAAGAATAGTTCATTGGTGAATGAGAAAATGAGAGAAAGTGATTGAAAACCTATGTTGAATATTTTCTGTAAACTGAATTCTATTCACAATTATAGTAGCAACAGGTATTTCTCAACTGATTCTAATTCAGTTAGGGACTGTGCTGGCTCAGCATGGTTATCTATCTATTGTTTACTCTATTAAGACTATAAATGAAATTACCAACACCAAAGCTTTAATATACTCAAACATACGTGCCCCCAACAAAAAAAAGAAATATACTCAAACATACCCGTCTTCAATATCAGGATTCAGTGAACTTAAGCATTCAGAGCCAATGGAAACAAGATGGGCAGTTCGCATCTCCAAAATCTCTGGTATAACAACTTCTACCACCTTGAAATATAGAAGATATGTGCAAATACTTAGACTTGTTTGAAACCATCATCATGCTAGACTAGAAATAAAGTGAAAACAATCATTCGGTACATGATAATACAATGTACTTACTTCACAACCATGTGCCTTTGACAGCAGATTAAGAGCATCCTCACATTTATCAGAGACTTCAGTTGAATGGACATTATTAAACCACTTCACAGGAATAAATATGTTGTTTAGAAAAAGTTTATCGTATAGCTCCATGTTCAAAGGATAGCGTGATTACCGGTGTGTAAATCCCTATTCTTAATGATCTCAAAGCATCTGTATCATCATCAGACGACAGAGTTGGCAAACAAGGTGTTGACTACAAGAAACAGAGAAATGCAAACATCATAATTATCAGAATGTTTCAAATCAAGAACAGAGTACATAATGGTAGAATATGAGTTGGTAATTTGGTATAGTAGTTTGTTTATGTCATGCAGATTTGTAAATAAGTAATTATAGTTGTAGGCACATATTATTAGTGGGATAAAGCTTGGTTGTTGTTGTTGTTGTTGTATAGCTGTAGGCACATGTTATGCAATTATTAATAATTTTGTATTAAACCCGTTAGGCCCACTAGTTAAAGCTTAGTCTATATATTCAGATTAATGTTTGAACTCTTTAGATCTTTTTCAGATAATATTCAGAATCATATACACACTTTCATTAATCAATCCTCTTGTGCAGTCCTACCCCAACAGAATAGTGTTGGAACAGAAATGTCACGGAAATAGCAGAAGCTCTTCTGTTTCACATGAAAGTTCTCGAGCATTTCTTCTGGCTAATTTATGTGTCTACACCATGCTATTTGGTATTGATGTTCTCGAATACTGGTATTATGAGATTGCCAGAGGGATAAACCCCCCTAAAAGATGCTTTAAAAATTTTAGTATCTGTTTTTTTTCAACTAAAATGGTAATTATCAAAAAGGTAACATAGGTAGAGAAACAAATTTGCATTAAATGAACTCCAAAAGAGATTTAAATCCAAAAGAGTGAGATTGAAGAGTACAAAAAATTTCCTACGTAAAATGTATGTAAGTTACAATTATACTTTACAGTAACCTTTTTACCTGGTCAATGGTTATCTTTTTTTTTATTTCCTCCACATATGGTTAGTTATTTCCCTATTACATCAGAATTTTAAATGAAAAACGGAATATTCTAAGAAATCTCAGGTGCTCAATCATAACTACATGAGTCTCATAATCTCAGTACAGCAGCATTTGAAAATGCTATCTCTTTTTTTCCTACACCTTAATTTTTTATTTTAATTAGGGTAGCCAACCACCACAATTAACCTGAGATAATTGTAAGGTTGCGTGCTTTTTTTATATGTATAATTAATCTATGACATCTAATTTTCAACATTTTAGTTTCCAATCTCAGCTTTTCTTATTACTGAAAAGAATATCAATTGAAGGATTAAAGATTACCGGTTTCATACTGATTCTATTTGCAGGTGATGCACCCAACATTGCCGCATACCTAAATTATGAGCACACAAAATATTCATTATATATCGTCAAGAGGAAGGCTATTGTTATCTTCATTTTATATTTAACATCGACTATTGAAATGTTATCTCAAACAATTAAAACCGCAGAGATCTAGTCTTGAATTCAAGTATAAGTTTAACTGAAGGGAAGCTAAAGAAAAAAGTCTATGTAGCCACCGGACCGGAAACCATTGAGCATCTGGAACAGCAGTTTATATTACATGAGCAAAAAGCATGATGTGAAGGGTCGTTGAGGAAGCTTTCTATCAAAAGAGGAAAAAATTGAAAAAGTTGCAATGAAGCAAATGTGCAAAAGAAAGTTTAGGGCGTAAACCATAAAGATGCCAGTAAGGAAGTTCAGATTTATTTTAGGCCTTGCATTTTGCAAGAATTAAAGTTGACAACTAATTTTGTTTTTGATACTGTGTCATTTGACAATGTTAATTTATTTTGGTTGTAACTGTCCATTAGATTCTAAAAACCAATTTACCAAATAAACACTTCGCTTCTACTGAAAATCCCATAAAACTTCTACATAAGTATCATACTGCACAATGAGAATTCTGCGCATAATAGGGATTTTGGGTTCCTCAGTCCTACATCTAGTAGTATGGGATGCTTGGTGGAGTATTTAAGTTGCTTGGTTCTACCCCTTAATAGCAAGCTTTAAGGGAGGATTTCCAAAGTGATTGGGTACTAATTAGGACCCGACATAAATCAACCGCTAGCATCGCGAAACATTTGTGTCCATGGAGAAATAATGAAAAGTAACTGGTCTTTTGAGGAATGCAAAGTAGATAGCAGACAAGCAAAATGAAAGAATTAATTAAAAAAGAAAACTGAGTGAAAACGGGAAAAATATGTGTTGCATACACTAGCATCGCATCCTCTACTGTTGAAGCAATGGGTCCAATAACTTCCACTGTCCCAGAATCACACAAGGACCTGTAAATAAATAAAAAATTAATGGTGTGAGTTCCAGATAAAATAAATTTAGCTAGTCAAACACTAATTTTTTTTAATTCAACTAAATATATTTTCATAGATCCTTTTTTTTATTACCAAGTCAATATCACAAACTTTGGCACATAAAAATTAATTTTGTCTAAATTCTGGGAACATCACACGTTTCTCAGATATGTACTACTCAGAAATGTTACTCTTTGAAAACTGCTATATTGTAAACTTTATTCTAAGTGAGAAGATAACATGTTTTCATTGAATTTTTTGTGCAAATGAAATGAGAAAATGCATCATGCAATAATATTAGAAGATAGAAAAATATTCACTGACCATCAAAGATCCAACAGTCACAAAACACACTATAACTATTATCCACGAATGTCTAAGACTAGAATGTGAAAAGAAACTCTAAGTTTGATGAGTAGAAGTTAAAGAAGTTCCTTCACTATCAAAAGACCGGACTGTTACCCACATAATAAAGGAGGATTGTTTACTGAGCTTAATTCCCTAGGTTTCGGTCTCTTAGATAGACTAATAATGTAACATACTTTTAAACCAATGTCAAGGGACGACATTTTCGAGTAATAACCTAAAAGATGATACTTTTTGTGTTATGACCATCACAGTCATGTAGTGTTGGATCAATATATTTAAGGTCTATTGCAGCAAGCTTTCTTCAATTTGGCACTAAAGGAATTTATTCAACGTATATTCTTTTCTTTGGTGCAACACTGAAAAAAAAGTATGGAATTTGACAAATTCAATTCATAGCTCTAATACAAAATGGGCAATCATTACCCCAAATGATATGGAATAATAAGGCCGCAAAATATAATTGCTCCTACATGCTACAATAGGGTATATATCACTTTCTTGAATAACAAATAGTACACACAAAGAGCTGGTTATGATTGATCTAGCACATAATGAGAAATTACCCCTGCATGCTTGTTCGCCCATAATTTATCTTCAATCCTACCACGCCACATAGGGAAGAAGGAATACGTACTGAACCTGCATTCAGAATGTTTGAAAATCAGAATCAATATATAGAATTGGTGCAAATACATAGTTTGACACATCAGATTGCACAACCTCCACCATCAGTGCCAAGTGCAGCAGAACATAGTCCAGAAGCAACAATTGCAGCTGGACCTGAAGAGGATCCACCAGTATACCTATCAGGTGCATGAGGATTTCTTGCAGTTCTGCAACTCAAGAAAATTAAGTTGAACAATCGCATATGTATATTTTGATGAAGAACGTAAGAAAATTATGAGCAAACCAAAATAGTTTTCAAGGGTATATTGGGTTCAATGCAAATAACGTTGTGGGAAATTTTCCTGTAATTTCCTGAAGGCTTTTGAGTTTTGACATGACATGTGGTAGAAACTTCTCAAAATCTAGAAATTGGGAATGAGCCCCAGTAATTACAAAGAGCTGAGAGAGAATTTAAAGAAAACAACCAAGAAAAAAGATAACACAGGTCGTTTGAGAGACCTATAACACTGTAACTCGCATCCAGTCATACACTCAATTCTTGCTTACCTTTTCACTCTCTTCCTTCCTTTTTGACCTTTTACACGACACAGGAAATTTGAGGGACTAGTAACCTCACACCTAGTAGCACATACATTTTGTCCTCACCCCTTCCCCACTCATGCCCTTCCTTCTTATCCTGTTACTCTCAAAGATATCCATCACTTCCCCATCTACAATGTTGGCAGATTACCTAAATCATGATTTATTTTTTGTAACAACTCATGATCTTATTGTGCACATGAGTGTGCAATTTTCCGTTACTCTTCCATTTCTTCAAGTATTCGTTGCCTTTCCATAAAACATTTTTTTACCTTTCAATAACGGTTCTTAAGCTTGTGATGGAAGCCATGTGAAATGAACACATAAGGAATGAAAATAAGAACACACTTGTTAACATCTTTACTTGACTACTTGTGTGCCCTGATTTGGAAGAAGGAAGAGTGGGAAGCAATAAAGTCCTAAATATATGTATCAGGTAAAGCATGCAGATATCACCCTTCTAACAAGCCAAAAGCCTCTGATGTCTATAACGGTGTTTAATGAATGACCCTTGAAGCTTCTCAATCAGTTTTAATTCTCCTAAATTCTAGGCAATAAAGATTAAGTGGCTGATTTGATTTCCTTTTATTTAGGCATCAGTTATGTTAATTAGTGGCAACTTATTTGCCTTTCTATTTTCCTTATGGCTGTATAAGTACACCAGTCTTTCCTGCTAAATAATATACAAGTCTTTTGCATCATAATTTCTCTTTGTTCATTCTTGTTATAACCACTATAGTTCATCAAATAACCAACAAATTGGTATCAAAGCATTTTTTTCTTACGGGATCTGTGAGATGAATGCTGAAACAAGTTTTTCACATGTTGCTCTTCCTATTTTTTATGGTGAAACTGAAAGCTATGATCTATGGGCTGTGAGGATGGAAGTCTTCCTAGATGCTTTAGATCTTTGGGAAGCTGTGGAAGAAGATTATGATGTTCCTCCGCTTCCAGAGAATCCCACCATGGCTCAGATTAAAAACCACAAAGAGAAAAAAACCAAGAAGTCAAAAGCAAAAGCATGTCTATTTGCTGGTGTCTCAAAAACTGTCTTTACCAGAGTCATGACTCTCAAAACGGCGAAAGAAATTTGGGATTATCTGAAAGATGAATACGCACGAGACCAAAGGATACGAAGCATGCATGTTATAAACTTAAGAAGAGAATTTGAGACGCAGAGAATGAAAGAATCTGAGACAATCAAAGAGTACTCTGATAAATTACTCAACATTGCCAAGAAGGTTAAATTGCTTGGTGCTGAGTTTCCTGACTCAAGAATTGTAGAAAAAATTCTCGTGACATTACCTGAAAGATATGAAGCATCTATAGCCACCTTGGAGAACATAAAAGATTTGTGCAACATCACTCTTGCGGAAGTGTTACATGCACTAAAGGCACAAGAGCAAAGAAGGCTTATGAGACAAGAGGGGTCTATGGAAGGTGCATTTCAAGCCAAGCTGCAAATCAACAAAAATGGGAAAAGTCGCAGCAGTAACAACAATCAAAGCACTAGCAATCAGTCATATCCACCATGCCCTCATTGCAAAAAAAACAATCATCCAGAAAAAAAGGTGTTGGTGGAGACCATATGTAAAGTGTCGTAAGTGTGGTCAGTTAGGGCACATTGAAAGGATATGCAAATCTCAACAGCAGCAAGAAGAGGTCAAGGTTGCTGAGGATGAATCACAGGATGAGCAATTGTTTACTGCGTCATGTTTTGCTTCAAATCATTCCACAGAAAGCTGGCTTATTGATAGTGGTTGTACAAATCACATGACTTACGATCGTGAGCTTTTCAAAGAGCTTGATAAAAGCGTCACCTCTAAAGTCAAGATTGGAAATGGAGCATACATTGAAGTAAAAGGCAAAGGCACTGTGGCTATCGAAGGTCACACAGGTCTGAAACTTATTTCTGATGTTTTATATGTTCCTGAAATTAATCAAAATTTGCTAAGCGTTCCACAATTGTTGGAAAAAGGTTATAAGGTGTTTTTTGAAGATAAAATTTGTATGATTAAAGATTCAGAAGGTAAAGAGGTGTTCAAAGTTCAAATGAAAGGTAAAAGTTTTGCCTTAAGTTTCATGAACAATGAGCAGGCTTCAATGCACAAAGAGGTCAGCAACACAATGCTTTGGCACAAGAGGTTGGGTCACTTTCATCATGCTGCTTTAATCTTCATGAAAAAGAACAACTTAGTGAAAGATCTTCCCAATTTAGAAGTTATGCCTCCAGAATGTACTGTTTGCCAATATGGGAAGCAAAAAAGGCTTCCTTTTCCAAAAAACAAAGCTTGGAGGGCTACACAAAAGCTGCAATTGGTACACACAGATGTGGGAGGACCTATGAAAACACCCTCATTGAATGGCAGTAAGTATTACATTGCATTCATTGATGATTATTCAAGGATGTGTTGGATTTATTTTATGAAGTTCAAATCTGAAGTTGCTGATATTTTCATGAAGTTTAAAGCTTGGGTTGAAACTCAAAGTGAAAGCAAGATGCAGGTCATCAGGTCCGATAATGGGACTGAATATACATGTGAAAAATTTAACAATTTTTGTGAAGATGCAGGTATTGGACATCAACTAACAGCACCATACACTCCACAACGGAATGGTGTTGTAGAGAGAAAAAACCGAACAATTATGGAGATGGCAAGGTGCTTACTTCATGATAAAGGTTTGCCAAAGAAATTTTGGGCAGAGGCTGCAAATACTGCAGTTTTTCTGCTTAACAGATTGCCAACAAAAGTTGTGCAGAAAAAGACCCCATTTGAAGCTTGGCATAACAGCAAACCAAAGCTAATTAATCTGAAGACATTCGGCTGCCTATGTTTCTCATATATACATCAGGTTAAGAGAGACAAGCTGGACAAGAAAGCAGAGCCAAGAATTTTTGTGGGCTATAGCTTAATTGTTAAGGCCTATAGAATATATTTACCACACCACAACAAAATAATTGTAAGCAGGGATGTAAAATTCATGGAATTTGATAGTTGGAGCTGGGAAAATGACAAGATTGAATCTCAAGAGGTGAATGAAGATGTAGACGATGAACCTGTCAGAGGAGTAAGATCACTTTCTGACATCTATCAGAGGTGTAATGTTGCGATCATGGAGCCTGCTGGATATGAAGAAGAAAAAATGGATAGGTGCAATGAAGGAGAAGCTCAATATGATTGAAAAAAATCAGACATGGAAATTGGTGGACAAGCCTAATCATAAGAAGGCTATTGGAGTCAAATGGGTTTATAGGACCAAGCTTAATTCTGATGGTTCTGTAAACAAGTATAAGGCAAGACTTGTTGTTAAGGGATATGCCCAAATCTTTGGGGTTGATTTCTCTGAAACATTTGCTCCAGTAGCTAGATTGGATACCATAAGGTTGTTGCTAGCACTATCTGCACAAAACGGTTGGGTCATACATCAAATGGATGTCAAGTCAGCTTTTTTGAATGGATACTTAGAGGAAGAAATATTTGTCGAACAACCAAAGGGTTTTGTTGTTCAAGGACAGGAGGAGAAGGTATATAGATTGAATAAACCTTTATATGGGCTAAAACAAGCACCGAGATCATGGTACAGTAGAATCGATACACACTTGATGAGCTTAGGCTTTGTAAAATGTCCAAGTGAATTTACCTTGTATGTCAAAAAGGTTGAGAGTGAAATACTTGTTGTATCACTCTATGTTGATGATTTGTTCGTTACAAGAAGTGATGAGGAGCTTATTTACAAGTTCAAAGAAGAAATGAAAGGTGCTTTTGAGATGACAGACCTTGGAAAAATGACATTTTTCCTTGGAATGCAGGTGCAACAAAAGCAAAATGAAATTTTTGTGTGCCAACAAAAATATGCAAAAGAAGTTCTCAAAAAGTTCAATATGGAAGAATGTAAACCAACTGCAACTTCGATGAATCAAAAAGAGAAGTTTTGCAAAGAAGATGAAGCTGAAAGGGTTGATGAAAGGTTGTACAGAAGCATAATAGGGTGTTTGATGTATTTAACAGCAACCAGGCCCGATATTATGTATGTTGTAAGTTTACTATCAAGGTACATGCACTGTGCTAGTAAAATTCACTTTCAAGCTGCAAAACGGATTCTGAGATATGTTAAGGGCACACTTGATTACGGAATAAGGTTCGTTCAAGTTAAAAGTTTCAGCCTTCTTGGTTATTCAGACAGTGATTGGGCAGGATGTGTTGCTGACATGAGAAGCACCTCAGGTTATTGTTTTACAATGGGTTCTGGAATTTTTTCATGGTGTTCAAAAAAACAAGAAGTTATAGCTCAATCTACGGCAGAGGCAGAATATATCGCTGCTGCTGCTGCGGTGAACCAAGCTATTTGGATCAGAAAGCTCATGATAGACTTGCACATGATTCAAACAGAAAGTACTAAGATATTTGTGGACAACCAAGCTGCAATTTCAATTGCTAAATCCAGTGTTCCATGGTAGAACCAAACACTTCAAGATCAAGTTTTTCTATCTAAGAGAAGTTCAGAAGGATGGTGAAGTTCAATTGGTCTATTGTAGAACAGAACATCAGAATGCAGACATTTTAACAAAGGTACTTCCTAAAGCTAGATTTGAGTTCATGAGAAAAAGGCTTGGAATATGCAGCTCCAGTGTCAAGGAGGAGTGTTTAATGAATGACCCTTGAAGCTTCTCAGTCAGTTTTAATTCTCCTAAATTCTAGGCAATAAAGATTAAGTGGCTGATTTGATTTCCTTTTATTTAGGCATCAGTTATGTTAATTAGTGGCAACTTATTTGCCTTTCTATTTTCCTTATGGCTGTATAAGTACACCAGTCTTTCCTGCTAAATAATATACAAGCCTTTTGCATCATAATTTCTCTTTGTTCATTCTTGTTATAACCACTATAGTTCATCAAATAACCAACAAACGGCATCAATAAATAACATATAGATTAGCTTACCCGTAATTAGAATTATTTCCTGTTGTACCCATGCCAAACTCGTGCATGTTTGTCTTCCCTATGAATATGACACCACAGCTACGAAGTCTTGAAACACAGACAGCATCCTTCTTTACCTCACGTACCTCATGCATCCATGTTGATCCACCTGCCGTCACCAAAAGATGATCTAAGTGTGTCTCTTTAATTACTAGCACAAAGTTAGATCCTAAGATTTGGTTACCAGTAGACGGGTGAGGAAAGCAATCTATGTCATCTTTGATAGCAATGAAAATTCCATCCAATATTGATAGTGGATTTCCTGCATAAGGCCAACAGTGTGACTACAGTAATTATCCAGGCTTGGTCCACCATGTCTCAACATAATCATGTATCAATGATTTACACTTAAACATCTATTTGCAGATTTGAATCATACATGATTACCTGATTCAAACCTCTGAGTAGATGCTGCCGCCTGCTTTCGGACTTCTGCAGCATCAAAAGATAACAATAGTGGTGTTGGAGGTTTATCTATTGCATTCTCCTCTATAAATGAGATGATGCGCTCAGCAACCTACGTATTCAAAGTGAAATCATTTCATTTATTAAGTTAATTTAGAATAAAGATAATTCTGTATTTGAGGTTGCCATCAACTGAATGTCACATACCATAGATGGGGTTACTTTTCTAGACTGATAAGCATAAGCATAGTCACGTATTTTCCAGTACCGAAAGGGTGCAGATGAATTTTCCCATAATTTAGCAGGATCATAATGTGGAAGACAGTTCAAGGCAGACTCAACTCTGCCTTCAGGTCTCCCGTCTTCGTCAACCTCAACAACACTGTGTTCCTTTTCTGAATTTATGTTACAACATTAGGTTGGGTTATTATATGACCAAACAATGATTCTTCAAATGCAATGCAAATAATTTAGCAGAATTGCTAGTTTTCACTATCTCTAAGGTAATCTTATTCCTCCTTTTCCCTTCTAGTCATCCCAAACAATCTCTACAAATCAAGCTTTAAGTTTAGGTAAATTCGACAAGAACATCTTCGATGCAAACATATAAATATGCAGTATAAGAAATCACCTTGAGGTGGATATTCAGGTTTAAACATGGGTTCCTCGGGAAACACGGTGTTCCGCAATAACTGTTCATCATCAAAACCGGAAAATTAAAAGTAAAACAAGCAGGCATAATATAAAACCAGTCACCAATGTCACTCTACGAAGCATTGACACAAACGTCAGACATGACACCGACAGATAGGAAAATGATTTTAAAAAATAATAGTGCTTGTAAGGTGTCAATGCCGTATCAGCTTTGGACATCGACATGTGTCAGACACTCAAACACGCTTTCAATCTGAAGTGTCCGTTATAAAACTTAGAAAAATTCAAACACTAACTCAATGAGTGACGCAAACCTGATCAATTTTATTTTCCTTCTTCAACATAGTCAACAAGAAAGGACCTATCAATGGAGCTTCAATTAACCTCACAAAAAATCGAAACCAAAAGCCAGTCAAATGCGGAGCTGCAAAAACAAAACAAAAACAAAAAAGTCAAATCAGAGTTGAATTCGAGTGAAATTGGTTAACGAAAGAAGAAGCAATTAAAGTTAGTGGAAATGTGGAATGAATCACCTTGAACAATTTCAGGTTCGTATTTGATTGAAGACAAATCTACGTCCTTCGCCGGCACCATTACACGTTTTTTCCCCATTTTAGAGCTTTTCCTTATCGAATAACTAACTGTAACAGATTTGAATTGTTGTAGTTAGCGATAAAAAAAGTTGAAATTGAAAATGCAAATTGAAGAGTAGAAGAAGAAACAAACGTAGAAGTAGAAAGTAGAAAGAGAGGTGTAGTAGTAAATAAATGATTGTACTAACCGTTTCAGTTGTTGTCAGTGATGCAGACGCGGGATGAAGTTAACCATACATACGGTTGGTGGGGCCACTTTTTTTAAATCTAACCCACTTCTAGTTCTAGATAGACTGGTGGTGGTTGGTTGGTAAATCAACTAACTTTTTGCTATCTGCTCCCCTCTCATTAAAAATCAAATGCCCTTGTGTGGTTGATCAAAGCATAGATCTTCAAACCCGCATCACAATTTGATGATGATATCAAAGTTAATGATTATTTATTGGTGTGACTCCTTTTATCGAAAATCTTTCTGATAAGGGTATTTAGTAATGTGTCTTGTTGATTATGTGTTAATGACGATGTAAGTGCATGAGAATGAAATAACTTTTATTTAAGGAGAAACATATGTGGATGAATTGTTGAACTTGTCTATGATGGAATTGTTGATGATGTGTTATGACGATGTAAGTGTACGAGAATGAAATAACTTTTATTTATGGAGAAACATATGTGAATGAATTGTTGAACTTGTCTTTGATGGAAAAATAGTTAGTGTATCAAATATGAGTAAGAGTTTATATTCGATGGGAAAAAATATATTAAACAACATGCAAGTGAAAGGAGATATATATCTAATCCATGAAAAAATTTGATTAAGAGATAGTAATGAATAATCCATTAAAGTCAAAGCTCCATGTTTCTTGAGACTTTTCATGACCTAACAATTTATTGTATCTTTTTTTTCAAAGCCTTGACTTTTTGTTTGAAGAATCTAAGCATCTTTCACTTGAGCACTTAAATTCATCGGCAGAATTCATGTTTGAATTTAACTAAAAACAATAATTAAAAAAAAGTAACTTACAATATCATGTTAAAAATCTATATTTAATGGAAAATATTAAAGTCTAGTTTGACACATAATGATGTCATGATAAAAGAGCCAAGAAAGTTTGATGGAGTCGGCACGTATTATTAGGTTAGCACTTATGTGAGATAGAGAATCAGTTGACATTGAACAAGTGAAACCAACAAAACCAAATTTGAGAACCCGACAAAAAAAAAAAAGCTCGAAAGGGCAAGAAGAATAACAATGAAAGTGTGTTTTAGTTTTTAGGCTATAGATTTACTAGTTCAATAAAGTAGTTGTCACAAACGCAACCTATCACTTAGTGATCGGTTAGTTTACTTAAGTTTTCAATATATAATAGTTTATATGATTGAAAATTGAAATCAGATACTTATGTTCTAAAACATGCTACTACATTGGTAACAAATTCAAGCGCTCAAAATATAAGCATGGAAGTGTAGCTATCAATGTAGCCATTGGCAACGGTTATAAATGGCGGGGTCAAGGAACATAATTGTCAACCATTTTCTAATGTTAATAGTCGGGGACATACAAATTTCAAGGATCATGTGTTCTTAGACCTTTAGGGTGTGTTTGGATTGAGGGTTTGGAGGGAATTACGGACACTGTGAAATATTTTATAAAAAGTTAACATAATAACGTGATAAACAATCATATAATACTTCAATTACACTTAATTTATTTTAGAAAAACATGTTATATAGTCCGTAGTTTAAAAACGAAAAGTAAACCCTCCCCTCCCTTTCCCTCTCAAACCCTCAATCCAAACACACCCTTAGAGAGGATATGTTTGGTACCAATTTGACGTATTTAGGGTCTTTCGCTAGGTCCACTGCATTTTGGCCAAGGCATATTTGGGTGTCCTTATTTTTCTCCTTGTCAACGACTTATCTTGTGTCATGTACTTTTTAAGCATTTATTTCAAATATGTTTTTTCTACATTGTCCCATGATGAATTGAGAATAATTTACCTCTATCAAAGAAAAATCAATTTTCTTCATCTTTATTCTTAGAATTAGTTACCATTTTTCATTTTTAAATTACGGACACTGTGAAATATTTTATAAAAAGTTAACATATTAACGTGATAAACAATCATATAATACTTCAATTACATTTAATTTATTTTAGAAAAACATGTTATATAGTCCGTAGTTTAAAAACGAAAAGTAAACCCTCCCCTCCCTTTCCCTCCCAAACCCTCAATCCAAACACACCCATAGAGAGGATATGTTGGTACCAATTTGACATATTTAAGGTCTTTCGCTAGGTCCACTGCGTTTTGGCCAAGGCATATTTGGGTGTCCTTATTTTTCTCCTTGTCAACGACTTATCTCTTAGTCATGTACTTTTTAAGCATTTATTTTGAATATGTTTTTTCTACATTGTCCCGTGATGAATTGAGGATAATTTACCTCTATCAAAGGAAAATCATATTTTCTTCATCTTTATTCTTAAAATGAGTTACCATTTTTCATTTTTAAACAATATAGATATGATCTTTTCTGCTATGAATATATTCATTTTGCGGATAAGAAAAAATCCTATATTGATGGATATGGATCACCGCAAGGAAACAAAAACGAAGGGATTTCTTATAATTACAAAATATCTCTTGAAAATTATATGTGAAATATTTTATAAAAAGTTAACATATTAACGTGATAAACAACCATATAATACTTCAATTACACTTAATTTATTTTAGAAAAACATGTTATATTGTCCTTAGTTTAAAAACGAAAAGTAAACCCTCTCATCCCTTTCCCTCCCAAACCCTCAATCCAAACACACCCTTAGAGAGGATATGTTGGTACCAATTTGACGTATTTAGGGTCTTTCGCTAGGTCCACTGCGTTTTGGCCAAGGCATGTTTGGGTGTCCTTATTTTTCTCCTTGTCAACAACTTATTTCTGTGTCATGTACTTTTTAAGCATTTATTTCGAATATGTTTTTTCTACATTGTCCCATGATGAATTGAGGATAATTTATCTCTATCAAAGAAAAATCAATTTTCTTCATCTTTATTCTTAGAATTAGTTACCATTTTCATCTCAAAGACATCAAACTTCTTCATCTGCTTAATTCAACATGTAGTCTCCATCTCTTTCGTTCGAAAATCAAATTCTACTTGTCAATAAAGGTAAATTATCTTAATTCATCAAGTGGTAATATAGATCTGACCATTTTTTATCGATTATTTTCAACACGATTCATTCAAGTCTTTCATTTGCTTTATTTTAGTCAATTTCCTTTTTTTTTAAGGGTCAATTCACTTGTTTAAAGTTCAATTTACTCTCAAAAGCCTTTTATGGTCTTAGAAAGTATATTTTCTTTAGTTCACTCCCACACACACTCGTAACTTCTCCTAATTTACCAATTAATTAACCTGTGCAAAATATCACCGTTGCACTAAATTTATGCTTAGATTCGACATACTTCACGGTTTTAGAAATCATCGTAAACAATTTCATTAGTTGAAAAAAAATGTAAGCTTTTAATCATAAAAAAGTTATGGATATCTTTTTCAATGTAATAAAACATAATTTTTTTTTTCTAAAAACCTAATTATTTAGACATTGTAAACAATGTTCGTATGACACTTATTATAATTTATTTGTACTCTACTCTCTTAGAAGTTCAATTTACCTCTTCCTCAAAAAGAAAAAAAAAAGTTCAATTTACCTCCTCAACTATCACTACTTCGTATATTTGGTCATGTATCGTAAAAATACAATAAATAGTGTCTAAGTTATTATTAGTTCATCGACCTAGTTTCAGGGACGGATCTTGAGCGACAATATTAGTGGAGCATTTTTTTTTGGTAAAATAATTAAATAATACTAAATTTAATAAGAATTATATTAAAAATGGTTGGAGGAACCAAAATTACAAAGAAAATAGTCTAATTTTCGTTTGTTAAAAATAAACTAAAATTATATCATTATTAATTATTCTAAGAACGTCTCTTTCTATATAGGTTACAAAAGATGAATCAAATGTTCTAACATGATATCCGTGCATACGGACGGGTGAGCGCATTGCACTCTTTTTATGGAATCAAGTCGTAATTGCGTAGAAATTATAAAAAGAATAGATCTTTGTATTGTTAAATGAATGAATAAAAATAGACATATGTACAAATTGTACAAAAAAAAAAATCCTCAAATTTTTAGAGGAATGTGGAATTCGTTGTCTAATCGAGTTTACTAAATAATTTCTTCTAGTCAAGAAAAAACTTAACAAACAGACCCAATATATCTATCTTATCTTATCACCACCAAGAGAACACCAATTACATATGAAAACTCGAAAGGAGGATAACAAAACAGTAATATAAAGACGCGTTGCAAAAAAAGTCATACTCTCTATTCATGTTTATGCATGTATCTCACCATCCATTCATGATCACATAACACAACACCTATGAATGAGGCTATGGCCCAACCCCATAATGGAAAAAAAATTAAGTAACAACAACACACCATAAACACACACAAACCATACTAGTACTACCAACAACGAGCAAAACCAAACCCAAAATGGAAAACTATTCATACCAATCATACCCAGATTCAGGAGACTCATCACCTCATTCTAGAGAAATCGACTTCGAAAACCCACAAACAACAACACCATGGGAAGACCAACAACAAAACCAAACAAGCTACAAAGCTAAATTCATGTGTAGCTACGGTGGCAAGATCCAACCACGCACACACGATAATCAACTTTCCTACGTTGGCGGCGAAACTAAAATCCTAGCCGTTGATCGTAACATCAAATTCTCTTCAATGATCTCAAAACTCTGTTCTCTCATCGAAGCACATGATGTTTCTTTTAAATACCAACTCCCTGGTGAAGATCTTGATGCTCTTATTTCTGTCACTAACGACGATGATCTTGATCATATGATGCATGAATATGATCGTCTATACCGTGCTTCTGCTAGACCTGCACGTATGAGATTATTTCTCTTTGTCAACGATTCTGTTCAGTCGTTAAACCCATCCGACCCGGTTAAACAGAGTAACGTTGATTATTTATTTGGTATTGAAAAGCCGGTCACTGTTGCTCCGATTCCGGCTGCGGTTAAGTTTCATGATCCTGTGCCGGAACCGGTTGCTCCGGTGCCGGAATATCATCCAAGACAAGGTATGAATTTGAATCCGTCTGATCGGGTTGTAAGTTCGGATCCGAGTTTGAACTTGAACTTGAATCATCCGGTTGAGATTCAGAGACAGTTACAGAGGATGCAGATTGCGGCGGAGAATGAGCAAACTGCTTATCGGAGAAAAAGTGAAGAGAATTATCCTGTTAGTGGCGGAGATTATTACGTTCAGAAAGTGCCGGAGAAATTTCCGGCGATGTCAAATTTCGCACCACCGTCTCAGCATCAACAACAACAACCTGGTTATTGGACGGATAAACCTGTTTCCGGTGAGGCTTATCCACCGGTAGCGGCTTCTGGAGGAGGAGGTGATCAGCCTGTTTATATGGTTCCGGCGCCGGGAGCTTACTATCATGCACCCGTGATGCGTCCACCTGCGAGTCAAGGTTACTACGCAGTGCAAAGAATGTCATCAGATGCTTACCGTGAAACGCAGGTTTACGGCGGAGCACCACTGCCTAAAGCGCCGTTTTCGTCGGGTTTTTCGGGGGCGAGTTATGCACCGGCGCAGCCGGTTAAAGGTCCGGCTTATGCGGAAGGAGTTAGTGTGGTGCGTTCGAGTGGATTACCGGATAGTACGGCGGGTTCGTATGCGCAGGTGGCGTATGATAGTGCAAGTGGAAGACAGGTTTACTATAATGCGTCTCCTGGTGGAGTAGTACACCCTCCACAGTACCAAGGCGTTGCTGCGCCTGTTACCACTGATGTTAAAGTGATGAGCAAGATTTCTCAAGGTTCAGTTTGATTGAGATTATGATTATCTTAATTTCAAATTATCCTGTTAATAATTGTTTTTTTGTGCTCTTATTCTCAAAATAAGTATAATAGTCTAGTATTATTATTGTTGTATACGATGTGGATTGTGTTATATTATGGCCGTGTTTAGACTTCTTTTTATGCTAATAATTTGTGTCTTAAGGATTATGCTTAATTTCATTTCTAAAAGATCTCTATGTCAAAATCAACCTCCTTTCCGATTTGAATTATATTGAGACAAAAATATTATGGAGGTATTTGGGATTGGTATCAAATCAAATTGTTCAGAATTTTGTTGGAATTTGCATTTTTTGTTCTATTTTCTTCACGTAGAAATTTGAATATGCATCTCTCATGTGATGAGATTCTCAAAAGTTTGAATCTTACATGGGCTTTAGTTTTTTTTTTTTTCTTAATATTAAAATTGTTTTTTTAGGGAAATTTAGACATTTTTAAACAACACTTGTTTCAGACATAACGCACTAACGTCTTTAATTATGATCTATTTAGATTGTCTTGTTTGTAATCATCTACTTGTCTTAACACTTGTGATTTTATTTAAAAGAATTTATGAAAACAGGTTATGACACTCCACTCCATGATTGTGAACACAGATTGTAGCTTACACAAAAATGGTTTGATTCTATTTATTTTGGTCTAAAGATATAGCTTATTCATAAACGCTTATGTTAAGCTACAAATTATAAGATGTTTATCCAGAAAAGAAAAAAATCAAAACGGCAGAAATACGTATACGTGTGTGAATTAAAAATATTTTCATTATCTCTATCACAATCAAATCAACCTGTTGTGTAGCCAATTGAGCATGGCATCAAAAGGTATACTAAAAAACAAAGTGTAGCAATCAGAGATGTGATGAGTATGTATTATTGTGGCCAATTTAGATAGTTTTGGATTTAACCTTTGCGTGTCCCATGAAGTGTACCATTGTTTGACAAGTGCCCAGGGTTTAGTTAACTACTCCCATCCAAAATAATAATTTCATTCATTATGTTAGAAAAACAGTAACACCAAATATAACAGGTGGAATTTTCAAGTGTTTGTTTACTCGATTATTGTTATCAAACGCCCATCATTGCCCCCACCACATTATTTTCCTTTGAATTTAAGTAGAAGTCTCTTTCACACCATTTTTCTTTCAACTTTCATTATGGGCTTGGCTTCACCTTAGTACATGAATGAATATGTCACTATTTTTATGACATACTTTCAGGCACCGTGGCTCCATTCTGCGTTGGAAAAGTGTACGAGTTGTTGTTTCATTTTGACTATTTTAATTTTATTTTATTTTATTTTATATGATATCTCTTATTAGGAGCATTGACAAGCCAATAGATTAACTCATTTAACAAAGACACAGCAATATCGTTGGTCAACATACTATTATATGGATTGAGGATCTTTACTAATCCAACGACATAATCGACCGCATTATATAATAATGTACTGGTTCATATAATTTCACTGTAAAATTTCTTTCCTTTCTTATTATTAATCAAAACAGTTGATTGGAGTGACAGACGACTCAAACACTTGACACGTTCGATCCCTGACTTTTACGTATAAAAAAATCTGATTTAGAAAGGAGAATCTATCTAGTATGTTCAACAAATTTTCTATGGGATTAGTCAACGCTAATTTACATATTTGCATGTTTACCAATTCTGTTTTGGTACTGGTTAAGCAAAATACCTACTGACAAAATTGTCCAGGTTGAAGGTGAAAAGAGTGTACATAGTGGATTAGTGGACAATATTTCCTAAGACATTCTTAGTTCATTTAAATTTAATCCATTCAAGAATTGATGAGGACTCAATGACAGCTCTTGCTGGAGAGCAGAAGATAAAAAGATTTTTGTATAATTGCATCAACATGGCTACAGTAGAACGTAAGTAAGCATTACATTTCTTAATGAAGAAGACAAATCAGGTACTTCACATAATCTACACCCTAAGATTCATTGAAGTGTAATTTGAGCCAAGACTTGGAAGTTGAAATAATGAATTAGATATGTATCAGCACATAAAATTAAAATCATTTGTGCTGCAGTCAACAGGTATTATTGCATACCATCATATTATTCCATAAAAAGAAGATTATATAAAATAGAAGAGTAAAGACGAAGTTTGCTTTGTTAAAAGGTTGCACACTATAATAAATTAGAACTAACATAACCTAATTTAATAAAGGGGTTGAATAAAATTTTATTCCTTATAAATATATCCAATTTTGTTTTTAGTTGTCAATTCTCATAACCTCATGCCATTTCTTTTGTGGAATGTCAATGTTTGACACTACTTCTTCTTCAGCTCCTTTCTTTTGTGCTAGGATCATACTCCAGTAAACCTGACGAAACTCGGCGCGCACGTATATTAAGCCATTGACTGATCCAATAGTTGTGAATAATGTAACATCCTTTCTTTAAACATGTTGCTTTTACATTTTTTTTCATGCCACAGATTATGGTAAGCAATGCTGTATCTGAATTTGGGGATAATGACCAAAAGCATCCCCTTGAAATTAGTCTAGACTATGCTGACCGATCCATGTGCCTTATTGTACAAGTTTTGTAGAGTAAGTATCAGTATGGTTTTGACTTATATCCTAAGGTCAGAGAAAGAAATAACGCTTATAAATTCTAATGCATGAAGGTTCGTATGTTAGGAATGATTTTGCATGATGTGGAACAATTATCTTATATGTATGCCTATAAGATAATTTGATGAGATTAACTATCAAAACTTTTACTATGAGTCCATTTTTGAAGAGCATATCTAGTGCTCCATTGTCTAAATTTCAGAAACCAAAGGTTCACCATGTTAAATTAAATTATCTGAAGTCTGAAGACAGAGCTTTCTGTATTCTAACCACAAAATACTTGGTCTAGACACCAACAAACATCATTGAATATAAAAAACCTTATGCTGCCAGCTGCTTGATACTCCCTTCTCTATTAATGAAAAATGTTTCAACCACTGACCATTTGTTTATGAAATCACTGTAACTGGGGCTTTTGCCAGCCAATTAAGCGCCTCTATAAAGTATTCCTACAAACTTTGGTTCTTTAGACCTATTATGAGACTAATCTCTGCATGGGTGCTTAGGTCGCATCTCAAAGCTCTTCACTCGTCTTAAAATTGTGATATGCAAGGACCGAATCACAGTTCTCCCCCATAAACTCGGCGCTACATATGGGTCATTTCAGTGGATTTTAAGCACAGATAAGGAAAAACAAAAACAAAAAAGTGAAGCAATTTATGAAGTACATGTACATAGAAACTTTTTCAAAATATTTTCTCTGAATTTCCATCCTTCAAAGTCTAAGGACTACTATGTTATTTCAGTTTATCTAGAGAAAGTAACATGTCTACAATTTCTTCACTATCATTTGGAATCACATTCTTCACCAAAACACCAAAAATTTCATCCCTTGCCGATCCCCTTCTCCAAATTCCAACTCCCATTACTGCGCCAACCATTGTATGTGATGCTGATATCGGTAGCCCCGTTAAGAGTCTCGCATTGGATAGGTGATGGTCTGACAATGTATTTATAAGTGGGGGCAATCCTCACCTCACGAGACGGTTTTGTGGGGTTGTGTTAAGCTCCGAATTTCAACATAGTATCAGAGCTTGTCGAATTCAAGGGCCACCTACCTATTCACGCACCAAGCCCAAAGAGTGTTGGGCATGAGGGGGTGTATTGGGAAAAACCCAAATCCGACATCGAATAGATGAGACTCTTGATAAGAGTTTATATAGAGGAGGCACTCCTCACTTCACAAGCCGGTTTTGTGAGGATGAGTTAAGCCTCAAATTTCAACAAGCCCCAACTTCGAAACAATCAGAACAACCAAATCAAGCAATGTACTCTTATTAAAGTCCCCAATAAAAGTGGTCTGCTATACTGTTTAGAGAAGTTTACGTTGTAAGCTGAGATTTTATCCAACATGTCAAGAGAAGCCAGCTACTGTAGTTAGAATAGGTGACTCCGACATGCAATAATAGTCAAAGCAATAACAGAACTAACATTCACATAGCAAGCTTAGTGTTAACAAACTGACTGATAAAAACTAAGAAAACTTGCGCACACCACTCTTTGAACTATCTGCTTTGTTAGAGAAGTGGTACAAAGATTAGTTGTATTTTAGTATGGAGATCAAGTAAACATACATCTACCGGAGTCAAGATCCTCTCCATTTATTAGTCTCTTCATTTCTTGTTGTTTTTGAAAATTACGACAGAGTTTTGAAACGATTACTGGGGCGAGTCACGACCAGGTCGCTTTCTTTAAGACGTTTCACGGCACTACCTGAAATGTGCAAGGTAGACTATCAACCGTGCGTCTCCAGGATAAAACAGCCCAGATTCTTTTTCTGTACGATTAAAGGCTGCACTGCCCAGAATCGGTCGAAAATAACACCTCTGAGAAGAATATGGTTTTAGCAAAACCACTCGAGAAAACAAAAGAGGAAAAGAACGATTCGTCAACACAAATCGCGGGAGATGAGAAGGGGAGAAAACCAGAGAAGAGCGTTCGATTCTCGGTTTTGGTGTGAAGAATGAGGATCCCGAGCTCTCTATTTATAGAGGGGGTTTGACCTCGCCGACCCGGTTCACGACCCGCTCGCGCAAGCCCACGCTCCAGTAACGGTAACCCACGAGGCGGAAACGTGGATGCGCGTGTGGAGAACGTGTGTCGAACTCGGTCTAAGCTTGCAGGATTCTCGGAGCAAAAAAGAAAATAATATTTATTTTTTGAGCACCAAAAAATATTCTTTTACGGCCCAGGCCCAAGCCCGGTCCAGTCGGTCGGCGTCGCGCGTGTTATTTTTTTTTTGGCATTAGCTCACTCCGTTCACAAAAGTGTGTACCCCAAGGGCACACCCTTGGAGGTGATATCCCACATATATAAACACTACTAGAGTGTGTGATCTATCCAATGTGGGACATAGGATTTTCAATTCACACTTAACACTAGTTTCTCCACTTGTGTTTACATTTCAAACTTCACAAACTCACTAGTAAACTCTCTAGTGTTCCAACAATCCCCCACTTGAATTCAAAATTGGTTTCTCAGATTACGTTTTAAACGTTTCCTAAAGATTGCTAGTAAACAAAGGTGTGTTTAACACTTGAACCTTTGCATAGTGAGTAGTATTCCGATTAACAAGAGTTGCTTACAGCATTGAACTCTATCTCAGACATAGGACTCACACACAACCTTTTCTTAGGTGTTTTCTAAAAGCCCGTGCGTTTAAGGCCTTGCACGTCTATCCCAGTTTTAACGAATGGTCTAGGAATTCTGCCTCGAAATTCCATAAGAACCGGCCTCAGTTCTACATACGTATAGGTGAGTCTATCAGAAGTACTCCTGTAGCTATGTACTCCACTCCATAAGGAGTATAGATCTCATTAAGAGTTTCTATTATCTCAACCTTCTGTCACTGCAGGATCATGCATTCTCATAGCATGTTCTATCACTTGTGACTAGTTGTTACCCATTGAACCTAGTTCTTGGGATCTCCAGTCATTTAGGCCGGGTTGCCATCACTTATGATCAATAGGCATTAGTAAGTCCCATCCTGATGGATGTATTTGCGACTTTCTCTCTGTTTAGTCCTTTCGTCAAAGGATCAGCTAAGTTTTCATTTGTTCGTACGAAATCTACTCTTACCGTTCCATTCGAAAGATATTCTCTTATCGTGCTGTGTTTTCGTCTTATCTGTCGTCTCTTACCATTGTAGTAACGATTCTCAATCTTTGCGATAGCCGCGGTACTATCACAATGAATCAACACAGCAGGTAACGGTCTTTCCCATAAAGGGATTTCAGATAGCAAGCATCTTAGCCAACTTGCTTCTTCACTAGCAGCAGCTAGTGCTATCATCTCAGATTCCACTGTGGATTGAGCCAGAATGGTCTGTTTCTTGGATTTCCAAGAAACAGCTCCTCCAGCAATGGTAAATATATACCCACTGGTCGCTTTGGAATCATCTGATAAGGTGTTCCAATCTGCGTCACTATATCCTTCAAGCACTGCAGGATATCTCTGATAATGCAGTCCTAGGGTCATGGTCTTCTTCAAGTATCTCATGACTCTTTCGATAGCTTGCCAATGCTCCATGCTTGGCCTGCTAGTAAACTTGCATAGTAATCCCACGGCGTAGCCGATGTCGGGTCTAGTACAATCAGTGGCATATCTGAGACTGCCAATGATGCTTGCATATTCAGATTGTCTTACACTGTCTCCAGTGTTCTTAAATAGCTTCACACTTGGGTCACAAGGTGTGCTCGCAGGTTTACAATCGAAGTAATTATATTTCCTTAAGATCTTCTCAACATAGTGAGATTGATTCAAGGAGATTCCATTATCAGTTCTAGTAATCTTGATTCCAAGAATTACATCTGCTTCACCTAGATCTTTCATATCAAAGTGGTTGCACAGCAAAGTTTTCACTTCTTTAATGACGTTGAGGTTCGAACCAAATATGAGTAAGTCGTCTACGTATAGACATATGATCGTGCAAGTGTTATTACCGTATTTGTAATAAATACACTTGTCGCTTTCATTCACCTTATACTCATTCTCAATCATTAGGTTGTCGAATTTCTCATGCCATTGTTTCGGTGCTTGTTTTAAACCATACAGAGATTTGTCCAACTTACAAACTTTGTTTTCCTGTCCATGGACTACAAAACCTTCTGGTTGATCCATGTAGATTTCTTCTTCTAATTCACCATTTAAAAAAGCAGTTTTTACGTCCATTTGGTGTATTATCAAATTGTGGATGGCCGCCAAAGAGATTAGTACCCTAATGGACGTGATTCTAGTAACAGGTGAATAAGTATCAAAGAAATCTACATTTTCTCTTTGTCTAAAACCTTTGGCTACAAGGCGTGCCTTGTATTTGTCGATTGACCCGTCAGGTTTTAGTTTCTTTTTCAGAATCCACTTACACCCTATTGTCTTGCTTCCATGAGGCAAGTCAGTTAGGTGCCAGGTTTCGTTGGACATTAGAGAATCCATTTCATCATTTATAGCTTCTTGCCATAAGTCAGCGTCAATTGAAGACAAAGCTTCCTTGATGCTTGATGGATCCTCCTCTATTGTATATGCCACATAGTCGGGGCCATAATCTTTAGCTATTCTTGCTCTCTTACCTCTACGAGGTTCTATAACATCTCTTTCGATGTTTTCGTTGCTTGTTCTGATTTCAGAAGGTTGATCAAGAGTTGACTCAATGGTACCCCCACTATTACCCCCACTGTCTCCTGACTTAAAGGGAAATTTATTTTCAAAGAAGTCAGCATCATTTGATTCTATGATCATTTTAGATTTCAGGTCGTAAAACCTATAGGCTTTACTGTTTAAGGCATACCCAATGAATACACATTCATAGGCTCTACTTGCTAGTTTAACTCTTTTGGGGTCTGATTTTCTTACATAGGCAAGGCTGCCCCATGTTCTAAAATAAGACAAGTTTGGTTGTCTTTTCTTCAAAATTTCATAAGGGGAAGTTTTGTTCTTAGTTTTGGGTACTCTGTTTAGCACATAGCAAACAGTCAATAAAATTTCTCCCCACCAGTAAGGTGCTGCCCCGGAATTAAGCATGGTTGCAACTACTAATTCGGTAAGCGTTCTATTTTTTCTTTCCGCTTTACCGTTCATTTCTGGAGAATAAGGAGCAGTTGTTTCATGAATAATTCCGAGTTCTTTATAATACTCATTGAATGTATGTGATCCGTATTCAGTACCTCTGTCACTTCTAAAACGCTTGATTCTAATATTGAATTGATTTTCAATTTCTTTTACATACTGTTTAAACATTTCAAGCGCTTCATTTTTATTTCGCATTAAATACACATGTGTGTAATCGGAGCAGTCATCTATAAAAGTGATGAAATATCTTTTTCCATTTCTTGTCAAGTTACCGTCTAATTCGCATAAATCAGAATGAATTAATTCAAAAGGTTCAGTTATTCTGGTTACTGATTTATGAGAACTTTTAGTTATTTTCGCTTGACTGCAATATTGACATTTTCCAAAATCGTTTAAAGATACTTTAGGTATTAAACCTAAACCGCTCATATTTGAAATAATTCTTTTATTAACGTGACAGAGTCTAGAATGCCAAATATTAAAATCACACAACATATAAGCAGAAGAAGAAATTTTATTAATATCAATGTTTAACTTAAACATGCCATCAGTGGCGTACCCTTTCCCAACAAAAATACCATTCTTAGTGATGGTGTACAAATCAGCCCCAATGCTTTGGACAAACCCAGCCTTATTCAAAAGAAAACCTGAAACTAAGTTCTTCCTAATCTTAGGAGTGTGCAACACATCCTTCAGTATCAGAGTTTTTCCAGAGGTGAATTTCAGCTCTATATCTCCGATTCCAGCAACATCAGTGGAGTGAGAGTCTCCCAGCAACACCTTCTGATCATCACAAGCAATATATGTTTTAAACATATCTCTGTCATAGCATACATGGCAAGAAGCACCAGTGTCCATCCACCAGCCATCAGAACCTGCAATCATGTTAATCTCAGTAATCATAGCCACGTAGGGCTCATCAGGCGCAGCAGCAATAGCCAAGTTAGCCTGTGCAGGTCGGTTGCTTCTGTTTCTGCACTTGCGTGCCATATGACCTGCCATCCCACAGTTGTAACAGTTGAAGGGAGGGGCACCGTCATTCTTGGGTGGCTGATGAATCTGGGGTCTTGGATTGTTCCCAGTCTTATTCCTGTTGGAATTCTTATTCATAGGGCGGTTCTGATTCTTAAATTGTTTGTCAGTAGGCTTCATAACAGCACCTACAGATTTCTTTTTAGTGTTGTTGTTAGAAACAGCATACACTTCTTCATTCTGATCCTGCTTTCTCGCTTCTTCTTCAATACGAAGGCGAGTAATCAGACTTTCAAGAGAGAACTCCTTAGTTTTGTGTCTAAGTTGACTCTTGAAGTCCTTCCAAGCAGGAGGCAGCTTATCAATAATCACAGCAATTAGAAATTGTTCTGGGAGTTGCATCCCTTCAGCTATGATCTCGTGAGCAATTTGTTGCAGCTCATGTGATTGTGCCTCGACGGGCTTATCATCACTCATTTTGAAATTCAGATAGCGGCTCACCGCATATTTCTTAACACCAGCCTCTTCGGTGTCATATTTTTTCTGTAGTGCCTCCCATAATTGTTTGGCAGTATCACAGAGTCTATAGTAATTATACAGAGGGTCTGTGAGTCGATTAAGAATATAATTCTTACAGAGGTAGTCAGTTTCTTTCCACAGAGCAATGTCTATGGACAGCTGTTTATCAGTAACAGCTTTCTCAGCAGAAGAAGCAGGGTCCACTGTTTTATCTTTGTCATTCGCTCCAGCAGGAGTCGAACTCGTAGGTGCCACAGGCAGGGGTTCGTTCAAAACGTAGGCAACCTTTTTAGTGGTTAAGAAAAACAGCATTTTTTGTTGCCAACGTTTGAAGTGGCTGCCTGAGAACAGAAACGGTTTATTAAAATCATCAGCAGCAGTAATTTTTTCAGAACTCATCGTATCGTATATGAAACGTCTTAAAATTGTTGTTATTGAAAATTACGACAGAGTTTTGAAACGATTACTGGGGCGAGTCACGACCAGGTCGCTTTCTTTAAGACGTTTCACGGCACTACCTGAAATGTGCAAGGTAGACTATCAACCGTGCGTCTCCAGGATAAAACAGCCCAGATTCTTTTTCTGTACGATTAAAGGCTGCACTGCCCAGAATCGGTCGAGAATAACACCTCTGAGAAGAATATGGTTTTAGCAAAACCACTCGAGAAAACAAAAGAGGAAAAGAACGATTCGTCAACACAAATCGCGGGAGATGAGAAGGGGAGAAAACCAGAGAAGAGCGTTCGATTCTCGGTTTTGGTGTGAAGAATGAGGATCCCGAGCTCTCTATTTATAGAGGGGATTTGACCTCGCCGACCCGGTTCACGACCCGCTCGCGCAAGCCCACGCTCCAGTAACGGTAACCCACGAGGCGGAAACGTGGATGCGCGTGTGCTGGACTCGGTCTAAGCTTGCAGGATTCTCGGAGCAAATTTTCTGAGCACCAAAAAATATTCTTTTACGGCCCAGGCCCGGTCCGGTCGGTCGGCGTCGCGCGTGTTATTATTTTTTTGGCATTAGCTCACTCCGTTCACAAAAGTGTGTACCCCAAGGGCACACCCTTGGAGGTGATATCCCACATATATAAACACTACTAGAGTGTGTGATCTATCCAATGTGGGACATAGGATTTTCAATTCACACTTAACACTAGTTTCTCCACTTGTGTTTACATTTCAAACTTCACAAACTCACTAGTAAACTCTCTAGTGTTCCAACATTTCTTCTATTTGGAGAGATAAAGACACAAAAAGGTTTGAAAATAATTAATAGTGTGGGACATACTTAGTGGTAGGACCCACTACATACTTTTTTTGCATATATCTCTCACCAAATGGCATTATATATTTACTTTTAGCGAATGGAGATGATCTTTACTCCATCTACGGCGGTCCGGCTTATGGGTAAGACCATGAAAGCCCTCGCATTAGGTCCCTCAAAAAAAAATATTTATCATTAAATTTTACAAGGCAAAAGATCTCATATTCTAATAAAAAAGGTCTTGTATATTCGATCTTGTTTTAAGCCCTACTTACTTTTAAAAATTATTAGGACGACCCTACATCTAGGTATACACATGTATGCTTCATCATATATTTGTATCCTCCTTAAATTTATTATCCTCTTCAAAACAAAAATATTATAATTTTTGAGTCAAACAATTGAATGATCTTATAAAATAATAATATGTAAGTTTATATTACATATGAACTTCAACATAACTAAAGATCCAAGTTATAAACTAAAATGACAAAAATTATGGTTGCAAACTACGAAGTTCATGTTTTCAACCCCTTAAAACAAATCAAGATAAAGAAAGAAAAAAAAATGAAGATTACTATCTCCTACTTCCTTCCTATGCTTTGTTAATAGTACATGATCATAATCTAGTACAAATCGTCCCAGCCATCAACCCCAAGATCAATGTCACTTAGTTTATAGCAACATCATTATAATCAGCCATTAGGTATACGAATAAAATAATTCTCACTTTCAAAATTAGTGAGCGGGGACTAAAATTGAAAACATAATACTTTAAAGGGACAAAATTCGAAGAATTCTTTAGATGGATTAAAATGGAAATTTATTATATTTAAAAAGACTAAAAACGTATTTACACAAATAAAAATTAAAAATCCAATTACACCTTATAAATAGGTTAAAGGACAAAAAAAAAAAAAGCATTTAACTTTTCCGGTGAACTTTTGAAATTTATAGTATAGCTTAATATGTGAATCCCATGTCAACTTTCACAAGTATTAATAAATAGTCTAAAGGGTTCAAAGATGAGGTAGTTCAAATTATTTTAGTTAAAAGATAAGAAGTTAGAGATCCTCAATTGAAATCCGAACGAAAGAGTAAATTTTAATATAACAATAGAAAAAGGTTTATATTTGGAATATCTTAGTCTAAGAAGTACACCCTCTAATATTTTATGTAGGAAAATATTTGGAGAATTTTTTGTTATCACATTCAAAGAAATTATACAAATTTAAAAGATAAATTTTAAGCACATAAAAAATGTCACTACACATTATGTAGTCAAAATATATTGTTTTGGATAAGTGTTAAGCATGTTCTGAAGTTAATATATCTTTTTCTTTTTTCTTGACAATCCCGATGTCAATTATTAAATTAAAAGAAGTGTTAACAATACGTATTTTAGCACATTATTTTATTGATTGAAATTTAAATTTTAACTAAATCATGTAAACGTCACTTAAATTTAGTGGGAATTCAGTTATTTCGACTACATTAAATGATCTTTCCAATTGGTCAAGACTATCCAGTTTATGGCCACTTCTCTATGGTACTAGCTGTTGCTTCATTGAATTTGCTTCATTAATAGGATCACGATTTGACTTTGATCGTTATGGACTGGTACCATGGTCGAGTCCTAGGCAGGCAGACCTTATTTTAACAGCGGGCACCGTAACTATGAAAATGGCTCCTTCTTTAGTTCGATTATATGAGCAAATGCCCGAACCAAAATATGTTATTGCTATGGGAGCCTGTACAATTACAGGAGGGATGTTCAGTACCGATTCTTATAGTACTGTTCGGGGCGTTGATAAGCTAATTCCTGTGGATGTCTATTTGCCAGGCTGTCCACCTAAACCGGAAGCCGTTATAGATGCTATAACAAAACTTCGTAAGAAAATATCTCGAGAAATCTATGAAGATCCAATTGGTTATCAACGAGAGAATAGGTGTTTTACTACGAACCACAAATTTCATCTTCGACGCAGTACTCATACCGGCAATTATAATCAAGGATTATTTTATCAACCATCATCTACTTCAGAGATAACCTCTGACACATTTTTCAAATATAAAAAAGTTAAGTATCCTCCGACAAACGAAAAAGTGAATTAAACAGGATCCTTTTGTACAAAATACAATAAGAAATAGCACTCAATAAAAATAATACTAATAATTTAGTATGCACTAATTCTTAGGTCAATTAGTCGTGCTTCCTTCTCTTATAGCAGAGTCATAGGTAAAGTCATTTCAAGCACAGGCCGATCGTATTTGCTAAAGATTATCAACTTTTTTAAGAGCACTTGTGTAAAGATTAATCTCATAATCGGTCTAAAAAACCAAAATTTATATGAATACTCTATAATCTCCAATGTTACGTGTGATAGCACCGGTCAAACATCGAGTAGTATATTACTCTTAAACTTGGTTTATTTTCCCATAGGCAAGTCATTTGAGGCATAGGCACCTTATAGCCATTCGCCAACCAAATATGAATTCACATTGTCTGGGACTTATTTGGAGAAACTCAAACAAGGATCAAATATTCTTAAACAGTCACTTAGGCAGTCATCCAACTTATTTACAATATTTCTTAGATTCTTAGATAATCACTTAAGTTAACGTGATCCCAAAGTTTCACATAAAAGTATAACTAGAACAATGTAAACGCGGTAATAGCATTGTGGAAGGAAGGAATATATTCGAACTTAAAAGCTCCAACTATTACTAACCCAAAATGCTAAGACAGGTAAGGTACCATAATATAATTCCCACTCATGTTGTGATGTGAGTGTTTTTTAGACTAAAAAAAAAACTTTGTATTTGCTTTTAAGAAGAAAAAAAAACTTCTATTCACATGGAACTGCATGCCCAACTAATATCTTTGGCTCTTTTTATTATTTACACACATAAGTTATAAAAGAAGCTTCTGAAAAAAGAGTGGTTGCACAAGATTATTCCACCATTCAAATCAAGCTACGTGTTAATAACTTCTTTGGTCCATTAAATTTTGAGTATATGTATTTTTTTTTAACTCATTTAACAAAATTAAAAGGTTAATATTGGAGTATTTTTTTGTTTGTAAAAGTGGAAAAAAAAATATAACTATATTTTTGTTCTCTAAAATGACCAAGGACAAAAGTTAAAAAGTTACAAAAATATATTATAGTCGTAATCTCTAGAATCTACAACTAAAGAAAAGAGATGTATGTTTGATTTATATAGAACCATAGATCATATCGTTCAATTATCATTATTATTCTTTTCTTCTGATACTTATCATATTCTTCTTCTAAGTAAAAATAAATAAATAAATTAGCAACGATAGATGGGTCTAAGTGGTAAGGAAATTGGATCACTTAATGTAACTATAGGTTCGATTTCTATCTCATCTGTAAAAAAAATAAAAATTATTACTATTATTTTTCTTCTTCTAAGAAGGTGGCGGTGAGACAACTTTCCTAAAAGTAATGAGAATACAAAAGCATCTAATATGGTGACAGTGAAGTTACATGCCAATATATCTAATTAATGTGTGAATTGAAATGAATTATAATTTCTGGAGCTTTCTTTTTAATATTCTCCACTGGTTTTATTCTCCCTGCTTTATTCCTAAAGCATGTGTATGAGTATATATGTAAAACCCTGCATTCCAACACAAAATTGCAAGTTCTTTTCTCAAGAATAATTTTGGGTTAAGAGTGTTGTTCTTGTAGAGATGAGTGAGATCAAATATGGCTATCCATATCCTGCTCAAGGTACATGCACCATATATACATATTTCTCATCCCTCAAATTATATACTAAAACTTTCTTATATTTTGAATTTCCTTTTAATTACAACATTGAAAAAACATTCATTTACTTTGTAGCAATTGATCGAATTTTCTTTATTAAAAATTTTTTATCAAAATTTTCCATTTGAAACATTGTTAATTAGAATTTTTCAATTAATGTTACTAAATAGTTTTTGTTATGTTTCATACTAGGCCCTTACCAAGGACCACCTCCGGTGGCGGCACCACCGCAATACTATGCTGCTCCACCACCACCACCAAAAAGAGAGCCGGGTTTTCTTGAGGGATGGTAAGCAATTATAACATTAATTTCCTATTTATTTATTTAAGCATGTATTCAATTATTGCAGATATTTTTATTTTATTATATTTGTTTTGTGATTGTATTTATTTATTTATTTATTTCTCCCAAATATATGCAGCCTAGCAGCTTTGTGTTGCTGTTGCCTCTTGGACGAGTGCTGCTGTGACCCAACTATTATTTTTGCCAGCTAATGCATTTCTCCAAACTGGAAAATTAAAGAAGCTATTGTTGCAACTTGTAACGATATTTAGATTTTTAAAAAAACATTACATTGTTTAGATTTTTAAAAAATATATTACATTGTTTAGTGGATATGTCTTAAAAAAATATGATATGATATAGCACATTTATTATCTGAAATGGAATTCCTTTTATTATATGATATGATATGGCAGAAAGCTTGGAGTTAACACATCTCGATTTTTTACCCTCTCCATTTGTTACATTATTAGAGTTTTAGGAGTGTGAATACAATACATGGAGTTAGATTCTCTCCACTCTAAAAAAAAAAATTATCCTCTCCTAAAACTCATAGATGAGTTTTTTCACCTTAGATACGTCATCTGGATTGATGTGACTTGTTTCATTTGTTTTATTCTTCCTTTTATATGTCTTGAAGATATACGAAATAATTAATCGAGTTTGTGTTCTAAATGGAGTTAGGTGCAAACTGTGCAACTTAACAAACTCAAATTAGATGTTATCGTGATCATCAATTGTGCACACAAAGATAATTTTGACCATTTATGTTAATATTGTTCAAACCTTTGAATTTAAACCTAAACGAACGAGATACAATTTAAATTGTTTTGCCCAAATAGCAATGAATTTGAAGTAGTTGGTTTTAAAACACAAAACACTATATAGGTTAATCTTTACAAAAGGTAAAGAATTTTGGATAGACATTTGCTTCCAATGTGCTTGGGACTTGCAAAACGTAAAGATTAATATAAATGTGTAGTTACTATTAGAATTTGCATGCACTTAAAATTAACGTGGTCTTCATATCAAAAGTCTTTTATCATAGACTCCCTCTACCGAAGATAATCATATCCGAGACATGCTAGACATTAAATATGAATATCTCTCCTCGATATTTAAACTTTGCCTCATCACGTTGTGGAAGTTAAATCCCTTCACTAGACCCAACCCTCGTTTATGAAATGGCTTATATTCTATCCTATGTGAAATTAATGGATAAATATGAAATTGGGATTCTTATCAGAGTTCCCAGATATAAAAAATATTAGAATGATAGGTTAAACTTATAGCGGATATTGGCGTGTTGTGGCTGAGTTCCTCTAGGAGTGATTCTGAAGCAGAATATGGGATCTTATAGCAGCTGTGTGTGAGTACGCAGATGAAGAATGAGTTTGAGGGTGTGGTTTAAATTCATGGACTGGGATGCTAGAATGTTGAGTTAAACTTGTGACTGCTTTTTATTTTCAGGCATTGTGATCATTGTCTGTTAGTTCAGTTTGGAATGACTCATTTTTACATTACTAAAGTGAATAGTTTGCTCATCATATTTGAAGAATCCTTTTTTATGCATCTATTTATCTTGTGCACAGTAAAAACAATGGAATCTTCAATCGATTAAAAGACCAATTTTAACAATCAGGTTCTGCTAAATATTTAAAAAATTCTGAAGAAACATTATACATTATTTCAGTTTATTCTGGGTGGTGCAAAACAATTACGGTAGAAAATGATTTTGGAAGCAAGATAAAATAAAAGTTCACCACCCTTTTACTAGTAACTCAAAATGAACTCAGAAGTTAATAAGTGTAACATACAAAAGTTCAATCAAAAACAAACAAATACAATTTAAAAGTTCTACCAAAAATTTACCTTCCAAAGGCATAAACAAATCCACCTTAAATGAATGTTGAACCTCCAATCACAACATCATACTAATGCTGTTATGTCAAGGGTGACGAGTAACAATAATCTCTTTACTCGGGTAATAGCAGCAACCCGTCAGTTCATTTTTGCAGTTTTTTCAAACAAAGGAATTTCTCACCAAGCTGTGCTTCCAAAGCAGTTTGAGCCTCGGGAGCCAAAGTTTTAAGAAGATACTTGGTCAGGTTGTGCTTAGACAATATCTCAAAGACCTTGACACAGAACTTACGTGCATCTGCTCTTCTTGCCTGTTTGCTTGGCATATTTGTCACCAACTCTTTCATAGCATTAGAGATTTTATCCAAATTGTTTTTAACAATCTTTTTCGATGTATTCTTCCCTTCACTACTCTCGGTTGCTAGTGACTTCAATATTTCCATCACCAAATCAAGTGCTTCGACTCGCCGAAAGTCTGATTTGGCACTTCCACATCTCTCCAAAATAAAGCCAAATACAGCATGGCCAATCCATGGTCTTCTTTTAAATATTTCTTTTAAAAATGCAGCTTTTACTTGAGACTTCTTACTGTCAAAATAATCCACTAATATTTTCTGGAAAATTTGAACAATTTTTTGCAGTTCGGACTCGGCAAAATTTCTTGAATCGACAATTTTCAAAATCCAAAAGGTTGAATTTTGGGCAAAGGAAGAAACCATTTTATATCGGTTCAAGGCAGCTGATTTCTTTAAGGGGTTGGTTGCAGACTTTTGCTTTCTAAATGGTTTTGATGCTAGTTTCAAATTTCTCTCCAACAGAGATTCAAGTGTCGATAATTGGATTTCATCACCCTTGGGATGATCCTTTGCTTTCAATATTTTCTTCTGCAATATTCCCGATATACGCTGACTGAGCTGCTCACTAACTTCAGCAGTGTGTGGGTTGACAAAGGCACGAGCCAAATGTGAGTACACAGTAAGAACCTGAGGCTTACCTGTGTAACATCAAGACAACATCAGCCAATGTTAAAAAGATTCAGATATGAAGGTGTCAGCTCTTTATTACTGCATGAAGCAGACATCTTTTTATTCAGGGAAATATTGAAATCTATTTATCCACTTTGTGGTTCACACACATACAATTGGAGAATAGTATAATAACAGACACAAAGCTAGCACAAAAACTGGTAAACGACTTAACTAATGTATACTTGCCTGGATTTTCATGAACAAAAATTTCCAATAATGAAAGGATGCGGAGTTTGAACAACAAAAGTTGGGAATGAGCAGTTTCACTTCCGGACTGATTTTTCTTCTCTTTGAAAATCTGAGCAAGATATGTATCCATCCTGAACATTGCATCATCATCCATTCCACTGTCTGAATCAGAATCTTCAGGGTGGTCCTGACCAGTTTCATCTGCCTCAACTACAGACTCAGAGTCGTCAGTCTGCCCATCGCTCTCACCTGTTTCACCAGTCTCAGCTTGATCAATTTCTTCATCTTCAATATTGAATAAGTCATCATCTTCATCGTCGTCATCTTCATCTGCACTTCCCGCATCTGGATGTCTTGCAGGTTTTAAATTTTTCTTTATGACTCGCAACATCCGCATCAGCCCATCATCAGTGATATCATTGCAAAAGCATTTGAACACCTACAAACAGAGATGCTAACTTTCAGATAAATAGAAACTACAATACAATTTGTGAGCCATGATATATAGCCAGGTTTAAATTCAAATTATGCACAGCAAGAGATGATTAAGTCTTCTGAATGGTCATTGCCTTCCAACAAAGAAGGATTGAGTTTAAACTACAATACTATGTCAACAAATCTATCTCATATAACAACCAGGTAAATCACAAAAAAAGACTAATCATTGTATTAGATGCATGTCCATACAGTCATACCTTTCATTCAATTAAAGTTCCGTTTTCTAGATGACAAGAAAATACAATGCAAGCATAGATAATAGATGAAAAATAACTGCAAGTAGAAGGGCCTAAACTATCAGAGGGTTTATGACTAATACTGAACTGAGAAAAAAATTAAGCATTTGTAAATTACAATGTCATTCTACTGCCAAACCTCATGGGAAAAGGCACTTTAAAATGTTCATGAAGTGGGTAAAATTTAGAGCTCTAATTACCTCATATACTAAAGAGCTTCAATTAGGCTTGAATTAAATCAAACAAAACACTATTATTCGTTATGGTGAGAATTTACACTACTTTCAATTGGGCAAGTTCCAAAGGAAATTATTATGTCTGATTATGATAGTTGTGAAACAGAAGGAATCCTCGTGACTATGAAAACGATAGCAAAAGTTTCTGTTATTTATATACCATTTTTAGGGTTGTGTTTTTTACCATCTTTCCCCAGACATCAGACTCGTAGCAGTTTCAGTTCCAGGTGCATGTTTATGTATCCTCTAACGCAATGCTAAGCCGCGCCATATTGGCATACAGGCATAACAATATGATAATGTAATCTACTTGATCTACAATTACGAAGCTACAGACAAAACACTTTCAATATAACCTGATCAATAGCAGACCGCATAGGAGCTGATGACTGTGGAAGCAGAGAGAGCAATGTATCCACAAGAACATCCATCAATTCAGGTGCATCCCCAACCTCTGCATCATCTTCTCCAGAGGACTCAGGAATATCAGAAGTAGAAAATGTTTTCTTACAACAGATGATGAGTTCAGACGCGGCTTCTGAGTACTCCCTTGGACAAAGAAGAACTTGTAAGAGCAACTGGATAAGCAAGTATCTCAGTGCATGATCTCTATGTACATCATCACTGCAGTCGTGGCTCCTTTCCTGCTCAGCAGTACCACAGAGATAAACATAAGCATCGGCAATGAATAAAAGTACAATGCAGTTCACATAATTCAACTAGAAGATTAATGTAGTGTCATAGATAAATACAGAAATACACCAGCTCACTTGGTTTGGCTAAGGTATTAAAGGAGTTAAAGGTCAAGTCTAGGGTTTGAATCCTGGCAAGGAACATGTCATTGATTGTGTATACAAACTTATACATACAAATGCCACATGAATAGTTATCAAAGCATCTAAAGATACATCGTAATCCACTGATTTACTCTGTTTCTTTGTTTTTGTTGATCAGGTAGAACAACAAACCATCCATTTTAGACAAGAAATTGGATCACAAACCATGTGAGTTCCTAGAAAAGGCATAATAATGTCTTCTACAATTTGTATTCTTCAATTGTCAAGTGAGCAGTGAAACGGGCAGCCAACATTTCGAAAGTATCAAATATTAGAAGAAAAAGAATACAAAATAGTTTTTAAAACAAATGAAACAATTAAAGTCGCAGTAAAAAACTCCTAAAAAAATTCGCAAACCCATAAGCCTAAATTGTAATAGTTAGTCCCAATTCCAAATCGAGGAGTTGTAGGTATCTTAAACGCAGCAAGACAACCAACTAAAACACTAGCCAATGCGAAGACTGGATGGAACCTTGGCATCACATGAAAACCTCTTATTATTTAAAATGTTGAATTACCTAGCTGCTAACCTCGTTGGAACTTAAAACTGGAAAAGGAACGCGGTAAGTATATATCTAAGCATCAATAATAAGTCTAAAGCATAAATACCTCTCTGGATAATGTAGCTTCCATTGCTTGCAAATCTTTTACTGCTTTGTCATCCTCATCATCTAAAGACCGGAAGAGGGAAACTGAAGGAATATTGCATAACGTGCTGAAGAATTTCATGAAGTACGAACCCAGATCATTAGGTGGCTCAACGACATCAGCCGAAGGACGTGAGCCCTCTCCCTTATGAGCATTTGCCAACAACAACTGCAGCTGTTCAATACACAACTTGCAAAGAGCATTTGATGTGGGAGATTTTGGCCACCTAAATTTCTCGTCCAACTCAAATGAAGTCACTTCAGTGCCAAGAGATGCAGTGAACAGACCCTGAACAGCCATAAACTTCATTATTTCCTTTTGTACTCGTATCTTCTCATCGTGGTCCAGCTTTAAGAATTTCAAAATACCAGGAAGAGATTCTATAACCCAACTCTTCAAAAAGTCAGAATTCCCATTAGTTCTAGGAGATTCCTTATCCTCAATAGAGCCTATTTCAGAATTTTCATCTGTTGTTTGACTCTGATCTGAAGGTTCCTCCAAGGCATTATCTTCATCCACAAACAGGTTCATCAAATTTTGAATATAAAGCATGCAACCGGGTTCTGTTTTGAATTGTGACATCAAATCTTTAACAAGCTTTGTCTTTGTCCTTGTGATACAGTCAAATTTTCCATTGCTGTGCTTCTGTATAGCCACTACAACAGCAACTCTTTTGACATCATCGCCACCCACCCAATCTGACAATTGTTTAAGAAAATGTTCTCCAACTTTATATAGCCATGTGTTGTTGGTTGATAGTATATCCATCAGGCACTGAACAACTTTGTTTGACAGAACAACCGGAACTAAAGATGCAGACAATTTTTGAAGAAGAAGAAACATAACATCGAAAGCTAAGTGCTTACGGTCATGAGATGAGAAGAGAAGGGATCCTTCAATAATAATTTCACAAAAAGACTTGAGATTCTTCGCAATTTCTTCATCAGAAGAGCAAGATTTTCTATTCTTCTTATGTCTCTTTAATGAATTTGAAGCTGATGCCGCATCTTCCAATTGTGGAACAGTATTGGGTATAAGAATATTTATCAAAACAGGCCAAATACTGTGAACACGGGGCTGACAGAAGGTTGATTCCTGCAATATTCAGAAAACGCGTAAGAACCATTTCTTTCTATAACCAATACAAAGTAGTATCTGTCATGAATAGAGGAGTGAATATAAGATACCTTCAAACAATTACTGAGGAAGGAGAGGTGATCGGCGGAGAAAAAATTGGTAGAGCTGAACGGATTTGGTAGTAGTTTGCCATATACGGAACTGTCTGTAGAAATTTTCTCTCGAACTTTTAAAGCAAGCAATAGAGCATCAGGATTTCCAACTTCTGCAGCAGATTCAAACCACTTGTCCAGTCCAGGAGCTTCAATAACATGACTCGCTAATGCTTCAACAGGCAACTACAAATAATAATAAAACAAAATAATAAATAATAGGCTTGAATTAATTATTTTTGGTGATAAAAATAGGGCTTCATAAGTTAAACATGTTGCTTGAAGAAATATGTAGTTAGTCTCCAAGTTCAGCAATTATCAAATGAGCAAGTGATCTACTCATAGCACGTGTTTGCATGACTTTGTGGGGGCGCATGCACAACATGCACGTAAGGAGAGGGGGGCAGAAACGTTTGGAAATCTTCTATAGAAAAAAAAACATTTTTAAGAATGTAGGTAAGAGCGAACATGAATACATTGAAACCTATTAAAATCCAAAGCCAATCACACCATAGTGGGAAACAGGCATGCGAATTAGCAATGAACATGTAGATTGTAAAACACGTTCTGCATAAGATATACAAACCTTTTCAACCAAGTATAAAATTATTGAGACGGCGGGTTCTTGCAAGTACCGCTTCCTATTCGCGAGGGAGATAAGTATACCGACAAATTCTTTGATGTATGGAGTATTTTTATCCATGCTCCATTCATGGATAAGTCTTCCTGATCGAGCCAAAGCACCATATGCGAATAGGCGGCCAAGAAGACAATCTTTTGCTTCCTGCAATTTCACAATGAATACATTAGTATCCAACAAGCCGACGATTTTCCCAAAACATAATAATTAAGCATTGACCATCTTATACCTGACCCTTCATTGATGAAGTTACTTCCAATAAATCTACTACGAGTTTAAGGAACGAGTCAACCCTGATTTTGTCGATAGCACCAGATAAAAGTGTTAAACCTAAAGCAAAACCCTGTCGCGCACACTGCAAAAGCAACAAAACATGTCATCTTCACAATAACTCGGTAAGAAAAGTTAACAACACATGGTTACTGACAATGAAACATGATCATGATTCAGGAACATTTTTCTCTCATAATATACATCAGAGACAGACTTCCAAAGAAAAGAAAAAAGTTGCAATAAGCCTTAGTAAAACACTAGGACCATGTTTGAATAAAGGCTAAAGTGCACTTTTCACCCCTTAAGTTTTAAAAAGTTGCGATTTTGGCCCCCTATTTAAAAAAATTACAATTTTGGTCCCTTTCGTTCCAAAATTGCTAGGAAGACTCCACGTGTCCCAAAAAAGGGGTCATAATCGCAACTTTTTGAGAAGATAAGGGGTCAAAAGATCATATTTCCCTTATATTAGAGGGTCAAAAGAGCATATTTCCCTAAACATAGGGGGTCACTTTTGTCATTTTGGGCCAAAATCGCAACTTTTTAAAACTTGGGTGAAAAGTGCACTTTAGCCTTGAATAAACAACTAAATGAACAGCTTATATCACAAGTTCTTATCATATAAATGTTTAGGTATAAGCTGTTTCAATAATAAAAGCTAAAATAATGTCCAATTATTTTCACATAAATTCTAAGTTGTCTTCATAAGCTATTCTAGGCCTGTTGGCTTATTTGAGCTTATCTATTGACACAAGTTTTGTGATGATGATTAAGAGAACTTATAAAAACAGCTTATGACATTTTTCATAAGCATTTTTCAGCTTATTTTCGCAAGTTCTACAAAATATTTTATGGGAACAACTTATAGCATACATAAAACAATTTAATTTTATCTTTTACCATAGAAATAGCTTACGTAAGCTCATACATAAGCACATGTGCTAGAGGCTGCAAATAAGCTGTTTAACCAGACAAGGGCCCTAGAGAGCTTATTTATATAAGCTTATGAACATGCCATAAGTTGTTTCCACAAGCCCTCCAAAACACTCGCACACATGCTTATACAAGTAGATAAACTTAAATAAGCCAATCCAAACAGACCCTGGTTATAAAACAAGCACCACACACACGCACACATATATATATCACAATCTCATGATTCATACCACATAAGTATAGAAATTGGACCAGTGAAAATTAGCCAATTCCCCTAAAACTACAATAACAATACAAAACAAAGGAAATTTACAAAATCAGTTTTGCTTCAAACTAAAACAAAAGAAACATTGCAAAAACAAGAACAAACCTCTCTGGAAGAAGAAACACCACGAATCAATCTACGAACAGCATATCGAACAGAAGGAGCACATTCGTCCAACCCATCATTTTTCTCAGCTTCAAGCTTAAAACCACCATCACCGTCAATCTCCATCCCTTGACCACCCTCATAAGCCTTCTGAACTTCCTTCAACTCATTCACCATTTGTTTCACCGCAGCTTCCCTAATGGATTCCTTCACCGCCGCTAAATCCTTAAACACACCAATATGAAACTCCGGCAGAGAATCACCGCCACTACCGCCGCCGCTAGTTGAATCCACCAAAATACCCGAATCCGGAGCTGGAAGTTCGGATTTGGATTTGGATTTGGCGCTGCGTCTTTGTTTATCGAATGCTTTGCTTTTCTTGTGATTTTCCATTGTTGGTTTGGTGGAAGATGGTGTAGCGGTAGAATCATCGTTGTTTTTAGATTTTTTATTGAGAGGTTCTTTTTCTTGAGAATCTATTGCGTTGTTCCTTTTCTTGTTACCCATTGTGATGATTTGTGATTTGGGGTTGAGATTTTAGGGTTTAAAAGAGGAACAAGAGTATTGAGCTGTTTTAGGGTTCAGCGGCTTAAACCTCAACAAAGCCAAAACGCACGCAGCGAGTGATGTGTGTTTTTCAGGTTAAGAAGGGTTTCCCAACTCAACCTCAAATTTTTATTTTTTTTAAGAAAGTTTCGTTATTTTCGTATTTATTGGACTGCATGTATTTTTTTTCGTATTTATTAGTAGTAAATAAAAGTAATTTTAAAATTGAATTTTGACGAACAACGATGGCTTTCTGTTGTCATTGTTCTACATCTCTCAAAATTGTGAAGAATGAGATGGTACCGGTCTCTTGAGAAGTCATTTGGTTGCAAAGTTTGTCCTACAACCTAGAATACTCGGTTTGAGACTCGACACTGAATGAAGAGGTGAAGAATGAGATGGTAGAAGACGAACTAGTTTAACAAAAGGGGGATGAGTGGAGGCGGGATGTGAAAGGGTGGTTTAGGACAAATTTGATTGTGGTTGAATTTATGATAGAGGAAGGCGGTAGATGATAGAGGGAGGGAGAAGGTTGAGGTAACTGATTACGTGTATAAATATACATGTGTTATCGTATTAATCAAAAGGATGGATATAAGTGGTCCAACGGTGAAGGACGTAATAGAATCCTCACTTTAGAAGTTGCCTTTGAAAATAATGAATACAATTATTTTTAATTTTTTTTGTTTAGAAAAGAAAACAAAAAAGAAGAACAAACCTCAATTAGCAAAAAAAAAAAAATAGAACACACCTCAATTAGGATGGAATAAACTCAACTTCCATGACACTGCTGAGAGGATAAAACAACAAAGACTTGCTTTCTTGTGTGTTTTTCGCACGTTTCTTTACATAAAATTCATTTTTTATAGTTATAAAAAACTTTAAAAAATTGTAGGTTTAAAAAATCATTGTTACATCTTTACGTGGAAACAAATTATCGATTTCAAGCTGTTTAGATTTTATAGATGATTTTAGCAATGAATTAATTTTTTGATTCCACTCGTATGTATCGATATTGGTTGACGTTTTTCATTCACTCCAAAAAAAGTGGTGACATGCTTCTTTATTTTTATCTTGTCATTATTGACTTTACAGTATGTTTATACCTAGCGGTGGTTAAACATTTTTTTTGTTTGAAAATGTTAAAAAGTGTCTTTAAAGTATTGGTTAAGAGAACACAAATAAAAGAATTGTATTGGAAATGTTAAAAAGTGGAAATAAGGTATTTTTATCGTCACCTTATACTGGTTAAGCACTTTTCATTCTTTATATGCTTCTACTTTATGATAGTTATCATTTTTCAATTTCTTTCGCTTCTATCAGTCATCGTGAGTTTAGCTCAGTGAGTAAGAAGAATACATAATATATAATATATGTAAAATTAAGGTTCAGTTTGAACTCAGGCCACCACAAAAATAGTTAAACATTTTTCACTTTCTTTTCGCTTCTATCATATGGTAGTTAAAAAAGTTTAGTTCTCTTGTGTGCTTCTACTTTATGATAGTTAAGCTTCTCAATTCTCTATACGTTTCTACTTTTAATTCCCTTTATCTCCTTACTCTGGTAATTAACTATTTTCAATTCTCTTTATGCATCCACCCTATGTTAATTAAATAAACTTTGTGAGCCAAATTTGGCATTTAATGATCACAAATATTTAGGTTGTTGATTGTATTGGATTAGTGTTTGAAGACGCCGAAAAAAATTCAAAGTGATACAGTCACTACCACTTTCGGGTGGCATCTCACATGGGAAACTTTTTTTTAACCATTAGATTAAATAAAGAACATACTTTTATGAGTTAATATGTCTTTACCACCTGTAATTTGGGCGAGTTCCGGTTTACCCCCTTGTAAAAAAAAAGTTTAGATTCCAACCCTACAAAACACGACTGACCTCATCCAGACATTGACGTGGCACGCCACTGTATAATTATTTTATTTTTTTTAAAACCTGACACATGTGTAATGGACACTGACGTGGCACGCCACTGTGTAATTATTTAAATTTTTATTTTTTTAAAACCTAACATGTGTGTAATGCTATAAAAAATTATATTTAAAAGATAAAAAAAATAAAAAAACTGAAAATTAATTTTCAAAAAATTTTAAAATAAGAAAAAAAAATCTTTTTTTTTTAAAAACGAAAAAATTGGATTTTTTTCAAAAATTAAATATTCAAAAATTAGCTTTTGTTATTTTTTCGAATATTTTTAAAATTTTAATTTAATTTGGATTTTTTTTAAAAAAATTTCAAAATATAGTAAGTTTAGAAATTTTTGTATTTTTCATATACAGAAAACTACTCCTTTCAGTTATTTTGGATCGGCTGTTTCTTTTCAAAAATGCTATCAATTTTCAATACAAATACCACATGTACCAAATAGATGAGAATAAATTTAAATATTAAAAAAAAATCCAGATTTTTTTTATTCTCAATTTTTAAATATTAAAAAAATTTCTCAAATTTGTAACACATCGTAAAAAAAATCTGAATTTTCCTAAATTTTTAAATAAATTTGTATCTAGATTTTTAAAAATAAAAATATTTTCTAGATTTCTTTTGTTGAGAAAATTTAAAAAACTTCTTTTTCGAAAAAAAATATTTGTTTTAAATTTCGAAAAATATATATTTCCAAATTTTCGAAAATAATTTGAATTTTTTTTTTTGAAATATATATTTCGAAATTTTCGATTTTTTTTTAAAACATTATGGAAAATTAAAAAATTTTGAAATATATATTTTTCGTAAATTATAAATTTTGGAATTTTCGTAATAAAAAAAAATCCTGATTTTTTTTTATTTTTTTTTAAAAATAGGCACAAATGCCGTGTGTACCTTTAAAAAAAATGAAAAACAAAATTAATTATACAACCAGCTCGCCACGTCAGCAATTATGCACAGTCACATGGGTAAGAGGCTAAAATCAAAGAATCTTATTTTACAGGGTTGGAATCTTAACTTATTTTTTTAGAGGAGGTAAACCGGAACTCGCCCAAATTACAGGGGGTAAAGACATATTAACCCTACTTTTATTATAGACACTCACCACAAGATTTTTTTCACTCTCCTCCATCTCTCTCACCTACCACTTGCAACAATCTCACAATATGGAATTCTTGTTACTTTACCACATCACTCACCCTCATTCAACCTCCATGAGTAGTGATTAAAATGGTATGACTCAACACAATGACTAAACTCTTATAACCTGGTTTACGACGTTCATGATCAAGCCTTTAAAAGCAAGAACAAAATATGAAGAAAAAGAGAATACTTTACTGGTTGTTTTGTTCTTTATTTAAAATGGTAGAGGATAAAAAGCATGACCCATTAATCTACTTGTTTCTTTCGTTAATCTTATTATACCATTTTTCTCTATCTCTGGTATGCCATTTAAAGCTTAGATTTTTAGGACCAACATCCTTAACTAGTTTACGTAAAAAAAAAATGGTGGTTTCCTATAGCCCCAGTTACTACACCACTAACACCACAACAAGAACAAACCAACAAGTGTGAATTCACAAAAATTATTCAAACCCATTACTCCAAATTTCTCAATCATGGAGAAAACTTGGTGACCTCGGTTCATCAAATCTGAGACATTTGAAACAGTAGCGTTAAGAAGGTCAAGGACGGGACAACAATCAGAGATATGACAGAGGTCGGAGCGGCGTAACATGGTCGGAGGCAAGACGGAGGTAATGGCACAACAGGGATGTGTCTAAAATTCTAGATCTTAACGATAACAAAAATCAGTGTTAAAGAGAAAGAAAAACAAATAAGGTGTAAGTTGTCCATGATAAAAAATCAGTAGTCCTCTTTAATCTAATGGTCAAAAAAAACTTTCCCATGGTGGGAAAGGATTCCTCTTTTCCATGTGAAATGCCACCCCACTTTCGTTACCAACATTTTCCTATGCAGTGGTTAAATCTTCTTTATTTGCACCTATAAAGTCCGGATACTCCAAAATAGAGTTGTACCCGTATCGGATACCGATACTTTACGGATACTCACGGATACGTACCCACGAAGTATCGGAATTAATTATTTTAATTTTTAAAATATATTTTATCCGATACTTATTGGATACTTCAAAGATACACAATGATACTTATAGGATACTTCACAAATATGCATCCTAGAAAAGATGAAAGGAAAAAAGTGAGACAATGTTTTAGATTCAGTAGAGATGTATATGATTCAATTTTAGATATGCATCGGTAAAATTGTTTCTCGATGAACCACTTAAAATTATACTTCTTATGGATGAAGGTAACGAGAGAAGTGATTCAATTAATCAACATTTGATCAAATTTGTGTTGAATGCTTCTCTCCGTATCGCAACAAATGAAAATATAATATGGTTTATAAGAAAACTTTACATGCATATAATAAGGGTAATCAATGCTTATTTTCTTCAAGTATATTTACATGTATATATAAATTTTAATATAAAAAATTTATTGACGTATTTTAACCGTATCATATCCTAAATTTTAAAAAATTCACGTATCCGCGTATATGTATCGTACCCGTATCTAGGCTTCATAGATTTTCACATTAAGATGTGGCATTTCTAAAAAAAACAAAGGAACGACACTTATTGTAGCAAGCACACATATCTTACTATATTAAAGGGAACACATAACTGCTTAAAAGCCCTAGAAATAACCTAAGCTAGCTCCACCATTTTAACATGCTGATTCCTTGAGCGGGAAAACCCTAGGTTCCGAATTTGATTAAAAGACAACATTGCCCTTGTGTGCCAAGTTGCTGGTTTGTAGAGTGAACCTCCGATATCACATGTTTACCCTTCTGAATGAAGCCTGTAACAATCTATACATTTCTTGCCAAGTTGGATGATTCAAAGAAAAAAACTCAGTTCACATGTTTAGGGCGGTTTGGTGTCTGCATCACTCCACCTCCCTTAGTCAACAATTCATTGATTGTTGTTCCTACTTATTCATTTCTCTTAAAGCTCTCTCTCTCTCTCTCACTCAGTTTCCAAATCTCTTTCTCCCCCAACCCAAAAAAACCCTCTCGTTTGAAGCACTCCATCATAGACTGTCCGCGGCCATTCCGAATGCCGCCCTCCTTTCATCCATCGTGACTGACTCGGATTTGGGAGAGAAGAAAAGAAAAAACAAGATGAAGGTGATACATGACTAGAGAACAAGGGCAATTTGAGGATCGTGAATCTGATATAAGAGGGAAATCGATGGTTCCTTCGCCACCATGACTGGATTTCATCTCAGGTAATGTGCACCGCTTAACACTCCATTGGTAACATAACCATCTCTTTCAATTCTCTTATTAATTCATGTTATTATATGTTCTTGGTATGTTATGCTCATGAGGGGTTTTGTTTGTAAAATGTTTGATGAAATGCCTCAATGATGACAAACTTTTGATTTGATTCGAGTCAAATGCAATCATGTTGTTGCAGACATACATTGTATTATTATTAATTCTGTCTGGATAAAGATTTCATTAAGTGCTTATGAAATAAGCTAGAAACAGCTTATGGACATGTCATAAGTTATTTTTATAAGCTTTCTCAAACAATTTTACAAGTGTTTATGCAGGTATTTCTGAACGAGAGATACCATATAAGAAGTAAGTTCATCAATTTACAATTCCCAAATTTATTCAAATATTATTTTTTTGTTTCGGTTCTTTTTTATGGTGATTTTTCCCTAAAAAAATGATGGTGATTTTTCCCTAAAAAAATGATAGTGATTTTTTGTGTGTATATATTGGAATTAGATGCTCATGCAGAGTGTGAGGAAGCAATTGACCATGTTGTTCGGGGAAGCTTTCAAAGCTAATGTTCTCACTGAACTTTATGTTGCAAAAAATGGCGTCAAACATGTTGATTATCAATGGTCAGTTTCTCTAAATCGACTCATTTACCCTCTGTTTGGATTTCAACTCAGTTTAATTACATGCATGTAAACTTATGAAAACAACTTATATATTAAAAATAACTTATACATAAGGACTTAATTAAGCCGTTTATCCAAACAGTCACATAGTGTTTTAGTTGCACTGTAAATTATTCAGTTTGTTTTTTGGCATCGTAGATATTCAGTCACTTCGATGTTTATCCCCTAAAAGTTTTAAAAGTGTGCATTTATTTTATATCTATCCTAATTCACCAACAAATTGAAAAAGTATTTTGTTATCTTATGTTCTGTATCTATTTATGGACTGTCATGTTTCTACGTAAATATGGCAGCAACACGGGTACAAGGATACGCGATGGAGGTTGTCTGGTCATTTTAAAAAGAATGATGGAAAAAAGAAGAAAGTCATTGACATTGCTCTTGAGTCTTGAGGATTTAGAGTAAATCTTAGTGTTCTGTCTCTTTTATATTTCAGTTGTATTCTTGCACTATCCTTTAACTTTCTCTCCTTGATTTTCTATGGACTTGGTTGGTGTATGCATGTTTAGCTTTATAATCTAACATTTGATTACATACAGAAACAATCAAATAAACTGCTTTCTATGAAGTGATTTTGCTGGAAAAATAGAGTCATATTTTGCAACACATGACATGTCTTCACCAGTGATTTTGATCCTTCAGTTTGGCAAGTTAAGGAAGTATTTAGGTGCCATTTTGGTTCTAAGGTAATTTTAAATGGAGATTTACCTGAGGTTGATGCATCTAAGGTAAAAATATGCCAAACTCATATTTGTTAATAGGTATTTTATTGTTTAAATTTGTTCATTTGATATTTAGGTTGAAGCATTAAGTGCTTTTGTTTTAAGACTAAGTATATGAGAGTTGCAAGGATAACCGCCTTACCTTTTTTTTTCTTTACTTCACACTCCATTTTTCACCTGTTAATTACCTAATTTTTTTTTAATTTCATCTAAATGAGTGCTTTGTTTCAATGTTTATGTACTGTTTTTATCTACAAAATAAAAATTGTACTGCTTTGTAAATGAGTGCTTTGTTTCACATGGTGTCTTTATCTACAAAATTACACATGAAATATGTAAAATCTGCTACAAGAAAGATCAGTAAAGGTTCATTCCTCGTTACTTATTCTCTCTTCAATTTTCATTTCTATGGTTTTTTTAATAAGTTTAGCTCTCAGCAAAAAAGCTTTTTCCTTTAGACATATTATATTATTGGGTTTTAAACAATGCAGGGTAGCATAAAACATTCTATATGTTCCATGTATGAAATGCTATCATCAGTCTTACCCTTTTCCTTTTGTTTGAATTTTTTTCTTTCTATTTTCCTTTTTGGACCAATGACATATTACAAGTCAATTGTGTGAACAATGATAACATATGCATTAGAAGGAAACTAAGTCACAACATTTTGCAGACTTCACTCTATCTTTTCTATATGTTGACCTGATAGTAGATGTTCTAAGGCTCACCCTTGGTTTTTTGAAAGCAAGGTTTCTCCATTTGATTTGTTTGTTGCTTTAAATAATTAAGATTTTAACTTTTAATTTTCACTAATAGTGTTCGTATTCTATAATGTTTTTGTTATCTCATGATATATTCATAGTATGACAAAATGCAGATGAACATGATTCCGGTACGAGGAGTTGATATTGTGTATCCTTCACCTGTCATTGTGAATATTACCCTGTATTATTTGGTCTCCCTGTCCTAATTCTTAACTGTCCTTTCATCTATTATCAGTTCCAGGACTCGGTTTTGATGAGTTTTCACAGAGATTGAGTAGAAGCGTGTTTGCATTGTGCACGTATGACTTCGAATTGGATAATAACATCGTAAGTTTTAATCCCTTTGTTAGTAATTACCTTATGAGTTACCTCCTTTCTAATAAAAATATTAACTATACTGTTATGTGCAGACAAGAGGAAGATTGCAAACGCAATTTGTAAGTGAGTTCGGTTACCAGATTGGTAGAAGTGTTGTGTTGCAAGATCCGAATGGGAATCAAATTGAGCTCTTAGTTGAAAAGGAGTATGGAGATTTCTTTTTTAAAGAGGGATGGATGGGTTTGCTAGATTTTTACAAGCTTATAGTTGGTGCTTGGTTGACCATTTCTTACTGTTGCAATGACCTTTTCTTCATCATAGTGATAAATAGGAGCAGAATAGAGATAAAGTATATTAAGTACACACCTCCATTGATACAAAAGCTTCCACAAATCTCAACTGATGCGGCCATATTTGTTGGACCTGCCATTCCTCATCACTCATGGATGAATTGCAAAAATGTTTTTTTTCTTCTTATAAGCGGCCATTATGAACATAGCTATTTTTTTCTTCTTATAAGCATCCATTATGGTTAAAGATGCTTTTTTCTTCTTATAAACAGCCATTATGAACATAGCTATTTTTTTATTTTGTATTTTAACAGAAAAATTAATAAGCGCTTAATTTCTCTGAAGCCCATAAAAACAGTAATCATTGATTTAATTCACTACCAATAGCAAAAAAAAGTAACTACTTAACGAGCAGGTGGATTTTATTTATGTCATTGTTGTCACCATGTGGTAGCTGCTAGAGTTCAGTTTCTATATATTCAATTTGTGCCATATTTTACAATGGTATATTTTTCAATTTGATTGAATTGATTGTAATCAAAACATATTGATCAATAGTCTATAACAAACCCGCGCGATAGCGTGGGTCAAGCGTCTAGTTCTTTAGTAAAAGGTGAACCTATAGTTGGCTTTGTACTTACTAGTTACCACTACATAGCTCAACAACTTGCTAGCTGGATGGTTAACCTTAAATATTTATAGTGTAGCTATTGTTGTAATTTCTTACCATTGAGCAATGTCAGTCAGACTTGGTGTTTTCATAAGTAAATCTCTACATTACATTCTGAAACTGCAAGTTTTACAGTTAAGTATTTCTTGACAGTATAATTTCTGAGAGTGTGTTGAAGTAATAAAAAAACAGAAAGAAAGAACAAATATAAGCTTTGCAACTCAAAACTTCATAAGCATCATATCCAAACATGTTTTGCACTGGTTGATGTTGATCCATTGGCAATGAACCAGCGTCTTAAAGTAGCATACCGCAGATAGATATAGCTAACCAGTGCTGATAGAAAACTTAAGTCTGAACCCTTATATACAATGATATATAGTTTACTTATCAAACAACCATCTGGCTTTATCTAATTAGATTAAAAATTACAAGGTAAAATGTACTAGAACTAGAATGCATAAGTAAGATGGATATATTTAACTAGCATCTGGCGAGAAAGGTAAAAAATGACAAATTATAACCAGATTCGAGAAACATAGTTTTTGAACCTGTCCCTAATTGATGATGACACCAATTGAGAAACACACCTAACTATCAAACAAAGTGGCGTCATTCATTAAATTTAAAATGAGGAAACTATAATTGTAAGTCTCTAATCAAGTGTAGAAGAAACATCATAGTACTACTATCATTTCATTTAATTGAGAAATTTTTTAGACCAAGATCAATAAGGGTCTTCCAGGAGAATAGTTTGCTTTGCAAATGCAATTTAAAAATAATTGCAAAATGATAAGGATAAAATTGTCAATTGAATACTATCTTATACAGAAGTTAACGATAGATAAAATTGCAACTAAGAATCTAAAAATACTATTTTATACAGAAGTTAACAACGATAAAAGAAGAAGGAATTAACATATATCCCCATCACTTGAATCTGGATTCCTTTGTTATTTTATGATCAGTAGATCTTGGGACGTAAGTAAGACTTTGGGTCTCTGAGAAACCTTGAAATCATCTCTGCCTTGTCAGTAGAAAGATCTGTGTTCTCCAGAATTTGCTGTTGAGACCTTGGCAATTGCTTGGACAGAACCAATAGTTTGACTAAGCTGAATTGAGCGATCAGAAAAACAAAATAACTCAACCTATAAGCATGGCTATTATACGGTTTTTCATGTAACAAAGTTATTATTATGTGGTAAAGACTATCCCCAGCCAGTAAGAAAATAGCACAAGCCTAACATAGCATGAAAACTTTGACACCAATGCAATTATTATCTGGAAATAAACAAAAGGAATGCTTATGCACAAACTACTTATGAAAGTTATACTTTAGCGAGTTTAACATGTCTATACTCTAGAATTCAGAGCTTAATCAATAATGAAAGGAGGCATGTAAAAATAAAACTAAATTAAAGAGTTGCCTTGTAGTAGAGAGATTTACCGCATTTGCATCGTTATCGTCAATGCCAGGGATTGATGTAACAACTTTAAGGTAAAAGTTCATTCCTTGCACCAACTGCTTCCTCTTCAAAACCATAACAAAATTCATACATCAATTTGTTAGTTTCACTTCATATGTGATTAGTAGCAGCTAAACAGTATGAAATTTTATTGTAAAATCAATGAGCTGACCTCACCTCAGCTTTCAGTTTTTCTTCAATTCTCTGCTGCTTGTATACTGCAATTAGTTGGAGAACAAGAGGTATAATTAAATTGTAACAACACATTAAAGATAGTTAGAAGAAGTTTCAGGTTCTACCTCCAGTAGAATGGGCTATTTTTAACATCTTTTCAAATCCCATCTCAAAGTCTTTAACCGGCACAAATGTAGGCTTGCCAATCACCATCCCAAATCTTCACATATTCATAACAAATCAGGATCCATGTTCTTTCATTATTCAAGTCATACATACATAGCTAACATTAATCAATCAGAAGAACAGAATTAAGAAAACTCACTTGAAATATGACTGAGTAAATGAATCGATTTCCTCTTTTGCTGGTAGTGTTATAACAACATAAAAACGAGAAAATTGAGTCATCAGTTTCTGAACTCCGCAACAGAAGAATCAAATAAAACATAAACTCTTTGCTAAGTATAAATACTACTTAAATATTATAACCCACAACCATTAGAAATGATTCCAAAACAACAGAGCCTAGTAACCTGTTGAAGATTGGAGCCACATTGTTTGAGTCCCAGTTTGTGACAAAAATGAAGGCCACGGACAAACCGCCACAATTGAAAATAAAGTCCTTCAAGGGAAATCCTCTAAACTTCAATGACGAACCACCATATATAAGACGAACAGGTAGGGAAAACAGGCTAAAACAGGAAATGACATACCGGAGCAATTGGAACGAAGTTAAGGCGAAAGGAGTTAGCAGAGAGGAAAGTGGAAATAAAATCAATGAAGGAAGGATGTTGATCCTCTTTCCATGCATTTCTCATCAAACAGATTCCATTTGTATCTACAATAATGGCCTCATTCTAAACAAGTTAAGATAAGAATGAATTTTTTCAAAGTTTGAATTACATTTTTTCCGACATTGAACTATGTCATTTTCTCAAAATTTGATCAGTGTATCTTCTCAAAATTTGATCAGTGTCAGTGTTGCATCGTGTCCGGTATCCGTGGAATAGCTTTCCTAACTAAAAGCCTCAAGTCAACACATTATTCAACGGTCAAATTATTACTAAAGATAAAAAATATATTCAAAGAATTAAAGCAATAGATAACGAAAAAAACAAAATGAAATTGGAACGAATTTTAACCTACATCGTCGTTTTTACAATCTATATACAGACTAAGAAAAATAATCTATGCATCGGAAACTACAAATGAAGATTGTGATAAAGTAATGTGTTTAAGAACGGTTAATTAAGAGAAATGGTTACTGGAGGAAGAGGAATGAGATGGAGTAGTTGAGTCTCTTCTAAGGGATGATGTATCCATGTCTCTAAGAATGAACTGAAGAAGATGAAGCAGAAGTTCGTTTGTGAAAAACAACGGCGGAAGAAGGTTGCTGCTATGGCGGCGTGCGGTGGTTATTGTCGCCGCAGCATGGAAATGGATGAAGCTCTTCCTGCACACAAACAACTCTTTCCCGCCGCAAAATGTTTAATCCGTCGAATGTAATTGTGATAAGTATAGTTGAATATTCATTTATGAAGTGAATTAATCGTTTACAATGTAGTTGCTATTAATTTGTTAATTAGTTTGTCCCGGTTTGGATGAGTTTATTTTAAGATTATGAAAAATAGTACAAATAAATAACTTTTTATATTAACTTATAAGTTAGGATGAGGGCTCTATTAAGTCCTTCACCGGTGTGCCACTTTATTTCACCGTCAGATTAAATAAGTCTAAGTGATCTAATTATTTATCACCACTAGACCATTAACCCATGCTCCGCACGGATCTTACCAGCTTACACATGCGCGTTTAAGTTGCGATTATTATTCTCTTTTTATATTAATAAATCAGTTGGTTATAGCCGAATCAATGTAAGTAAAATTTTATAAAATTCCAATTACGATAAATATTAGTCGTATAATGGTGACTTTAGTAATATAGTTTGTTGCTACCAGTGGAATGCAATACATCAAAACAACATACATAAATCGTTGATTTTTAGCACAACTTATGTTACATTACGAAATACTTCTCGGTATACTACGTTTAAAGTCATATTGGTATCTTAACCATTTTTTCATCCGTTATAAGCATATGCAATTTCATTAGTGGCTTCTCCTAATGATCTAATTAAGGCATATACACAAAAAGCCATGTTGATTTTTCATAAAGTATTTTATAGAAAGAAAAGTTAAACTTATCACCAGCTCGCAGCCACTTTACTTTGCAAACTATTCTATATCCATTGTAGACATTTGTTTCTTTATTTCATTCCTTAATAACTTCGACTAAATTAATTGACATACAGATGGAGTATCATCAACAAAGCAACCATGGCAGGAACAATAGCAGCACATACAAATGGTATAGACGTATAGTAACTACTACATATATAGGATTCAAAGGGCCAAGCCCAAAGGTGGTCAAAAAGAAGCTATTCTAAATTTTAATCTTATCTCAATCCATCAAAAAAAATCAAATATGTATATTATGATGAAATTTGAAATGAATTTATTATTCTACTTATTTAATCCCACCAAATCTTCTAAAATAAATATGAGATGCCCATCTACCATCACTGCACATCACACAAAAAGAGGTTTAAACTTACAACCAATCTGATCATATTACACCACAACAACAATGTACATATCTATCCCTAAAAATTAAGTCATGCCAGAACAGAAAGAAAAAAAGAACATAAGGAAAGGCACATCTGCAATCAGCAGAAGAGGCAACGACAATCTCTTCAAAGATTCCAATCGCATTTCATTCACCGATGCCACAAATGATGTTGCCTTCACCATCAAATTTATATTATAAATGGCATAACACAACACAGACACCATAACCAGGAAGAACAAAAAACAAAACAAAAAAGTAAAAATCTAAAATTGCAAATGGTGAAAGGAAGAACAAATCAAGCATATAAAAATTACCATATGAGAAAGTATGATAAATGTTCAATTTGGAGGTAACATCGTCTAAGAGGCATTCAATTTCATTTCAAAATGGATTTAAAACCAGAAAACAGAGAAGTGAGGGGGTGAAGAGATGGTAGGAAGGGTACGGTTGAATTTGTAGAGTGAAGGGGAAGAAGAAATGATTCGTGGACAGAGAAGGAAAAAAAACCTTGGGATATGAAAGGTCGAATTTGACCCCTGCATTTATTGCCTGCAGTGGATAGTAAGTGGCTTCTTAAACACGCTTTTAATGATAGCTTGGAGGGAAAATCTTGAAGGATTAGGGTGAAGCAATTGCTTGACCTTACAAGCTTTTAGAGTAAGTATATTTCCCTTGTTTTTATTGGGTTGGTTTATGGTTTTTAATTATATTTTATTTTCATTGATGTTGTTTTCATTAGAGATCTAGAGAGAAGGATTGTGGAAGATGAAATGGAATTGAAATGGCAAAGAGGCAATGATACCTCAAAGATTAAGAGCAACAAACCTACTCTTTTGTTCATAGGCATCTTGCTTTTGTTCATTAAAGTGTTTAGTGGCGGGAAAGACTTGTAAGTAAAAAAGATTTAAGTTCACTAAATCATTCTATTTATGATTTTTTTTACCTAATACTGATTTTTTCATCAAGGTTGTCATAGTTTCTTTGGTTACTCAAAATTGGGTTTATGTTATTAATGTTTTTGGAATACCTATTGTTGCTTATTTTAATTGTAGGAGATTATTAATATATTTTCTTTCACTATTTTAGCTGCAAGTTATGCAGGCACACCCAACCAAATTTATCGAGTGCATTTGCCTTCTCCTACTCCATTTAAATGAGAAAAAAAAATCTATATTATTTTAAGTTTTGTGTTAGATTTTTGCTCGAGGTTTGTTAGTTTATCTTTTTTACCTTTTTTCTTTGTATAAATTATTAGGGCCATGTTTATGGCACATGTTGAAACTTAAAATAGAATTAAGTAATAAATTTTATATTGAAAAAATAACTTTTGAAAATTTTAAGACATTAAATACACAATTTTTAATAAAAAAAACTTTTATATTTGATTTCTTAACTTATGCTCTAAAAATACAAGTTGGCATTTTCCATGTTATTATTGTCGATGGCTTAAAGAAATGATGGGTTAATGTTAAACTTGAGATTCGATTGTGGGTACAAATATTTAACACACGCCTAACTTGTTTCTTCCTGTTGGCCTTTATTTGTTTTCATGATCAATGTGTGTAAGAGTGAAATCAAACATAGATTGAATCTTTATCTTGATTGGCTTTTATAGGTGGTGTGAGTTGTTTTGGACATTGGTACATGGACTTTGTAAGTGTCTATCCTTGGTATGTGAAGTTGAAAAATGTTATTCTCTCATCTGATTTTGCTTTTTCTTGTTCAACGAGAGTTAACTCACGTTGAAAAATGCACCTATGTGAGTTAACTCACGTTCAACTTTTTTACGAGAACGAAGAAAAACAAATGGAAAAAGAGCAATTTTCTACGAAGTTTGTGCATTTATTGCTCGACTCTTTGCTTAAGCCCGCCTCTGATGTCATAGGTTATGGTTTTCAAAGTTTCATCAAAAAGTATACATATTTTGGTTACACCACATACATCATTAATTGAAATAATTTAAAATATTGAATTTCGCTTGTAATAGTTTTGGTTAGACCACATACATCATTAATTGAAATAATTTAAAATATTGAATTTCGTTTGTAACCGTGACTGAATGGTGATTTATAATTTATAATTTTTTTTACTATTTCATTTGAAAAAAATAACGTTTTTTTCACTTTTAAATGTGATAGCTTGGTGGATCAAGAAAAAAAAAATGCTCGGTGGATCAATTCCCGCCTTATTACTACATGCAAGGATGGTGCTTATATTCTCATGTTGTCATCCAAATTCATCAGGATGTCAATTTATCTTCGAGAAAGGACATTTAATTGAATCCGATATAGATGAGACTTGCTAATCAACTATCAATAATTTTATAATATTACATTTTAATATTAAAAAAATGTGGGTTCTACTTAAGAATGAGGTGCTTATTTGAGACCTTAAATTTTATAAGATTCCAAAAAAAAAAAATCCCAATAGGATATCTAATAGTTACCAAGTCTTCAAAATTTGAGACCCCTGTTGAAGATGGTTTGTGGTTAGGATAACAATAGACATAACGCTAGCTATTATATATTACTCCCTCCGTCCCAAATTGTGTGACGTTTTGGACATTTCACACATATTAGGAAATGCAATAAATATTGTGTGGAAAAGAGATATTATGAGCTGTTTTACAAAATTATCCTTAATAAATAATATGGGAAAAATAAATGAAAGAATTGAAAGAAGAGAGAGCAATGAATAGTTAAGGTTATAATAGGAAAATTACATTAATGTTGCATTGGTATCGTAAAGCGACATATAATTTGAGACAATTTTTTTTCCTAAAACGACATATAATTTGGGACGGAGGGAGTATAGGCTAAACTACATTTTTCGCCTCCTAAGTTTTAAAATGTTGCGATTTTGACCCCTTATTAAAAAAATGAAAATTTGGCCCGTTCGTCCCAAAATAGCTGAGTACACGTCACGTGTCCTAAAAAGAGATCATAAATGCAATTTTTATAAAGATAAGGGGTCAAAAAGCATATTTCTCTTATGTTAGGTGTCAAAAGAACATATCTTCCTAAACATGGGGGTCACTTTTGCCATTTTTTTAACAGAGGGTCAAAATCGCAACATTTTAAAACTTAGAGGTGAAAAATATAATTTTGCTTTTATTATATAAGGTTATATATATATATATATATATATATATATATATATATATATATATATATATATATATATAGAGTTTTGCAACAATAGACCTACTTCATTTTATGAAGGTCCATTTTAGCAACTACCACATTTTCTTTTAGACTAAAAGACCCTTTTCTTTACAAAGGTAATTATAGAGCCTTATTAATTGTAATTACATCCCTTTTCTCTCTCCATTAATTTTTTTTGGGTCAAGTAGCCTAGTGGCTAGAGCTCACACATTTTAAATGTGGAGAAGTGGGGTGTCAGGGGTTCGAACCCCTGCCCCTGCATAAATTATGCAATGTCCCTGCCAACTGAGCTAAGCTCACGGGGACCTTTCTCCATTAATTTTAGTCCTTAATAAAATGAAGTGGGTATATTGTTGCAAAACCTTATATATAATAAAAGTTAAATTACAATAGCCTTATTAATTGTAATGTATTATTATTTTTATTACAATAAAGCCAATTGAAAATTATTAAAGAACCGGATCAAACCCATAGTAATATAATATAACAAAAAAAAACCAAACTTATAGACAAATCTTAATATATCATCATCACTTATCACTTATTTCTAAAGCTTATTAGGTCTTGCAACATTTAAACCTAAATTTTCCCTCTAATTGTATCTCATTAATGCTAATCTTATAACCCTAAAACTTCCCTCCTAATGTAGGTTAGATTTGAATTTCAAACTTTTTGAGATACAAAACGCATTAAATAGTGGCTATTGGAATTATACTAAATAAAAAATAAAAAATTAAATTTAACACTTCTTCCAAGTCTGACTCATCACATTAATAGTGGGTCCTTTCTTTCCCGGTACTAAGTTTTTTTTCTCTTTCAAATGCTTATTACAACCAAAAGGTCAAATTAATTGAAGCATACAAAGTGGAGAGTATACATTCATCTTTATTTTCTCAGCTACCGTCCTATTCAAGTTCAATTTTTTTTTTCTTTTCATTTTTGTAATATTGTGGAGGGCTCTATCACCATAAACAAACTAGACAGAGCAACCCAACAATGTTTCTTCAACATTACAATTTACCTATATTTCAAAATGTTATCCTCTCACCCATAAATAGGTGTCATTCCACAAATTCACAATTGCCTCCCCCATTGCACCCATATTAATCTGTGCAAAGTGCAGAGGGTCCACCCCCATGACTTGGTTCTCCTTCCCCTATTATTTTGTTCATACATTGATGGTTATAAAAGTAAGAAGGAGGTGTGGTGTTGTGTGGACAACTAAATGGTGTTGTTTAGTAGTTTTAAGATCTCAATTGGGTACGTAACATTTACTGGTTTCATAATTTATGTAATTAATTAAAGCTAGAAATCAATTGGTATTGTGTTTGAGTTCAAATGAAATTAAGTTCAAATCAATTGCCATCGATTATTATGACGTGCAGCCTTCTGTTGCTCATGAGCTGCCTTTTATACCCGAATCAATATTCCCCACATTTTCTGACACGGATATGCTTTTTAACGTAACTATTTCTGGTGGTGGAAGCTAAGTTCCTCAACAATATGCAAATAATGTACATTCAAATTAGACTGTGATTTCTTTTCAAGTTTAAATCCTTATATGTTTTACCTTTTCAGTGGAGATGCATATGACAATGGGAAAACCCCTCCAACCTGAGAATTTTCCAATGATTTTCCTGACATTTGGTCGTGTATAGACTTCAGTGAACATGAACCACAAAAGTTAGATATTCAGGATAATCTCACTCATGATATCAACCACAAAAGACGGAAAATGACGGAGTTCGGTTGTGATGTCTCTTTTCAGAATAAGAATGTTATGATTATTGATGACGATGACGATGATGATGAAGTGGACATAGAAGGCAGAACTATATCAGAGGAGAAAGTCCTTGAAATACATGGCATGACAGACAACAACAATCCAATGGAAATTGACATTGGAGCGAATGACAATATGCATTCCAATTTCTATTGATGTAGAGCACAAACAAGATGGGATTGAATTCAACCAGGAGGGGACAGATGCCGATCAAGTAAATGATGATGTTTCCTTGATTGAAATAAGTGAACATATTAGAAGTCTGAAAAAGCAATTTGTTCAGGTTAGTATTCCACCTTCCTGAAAATTTATGTTGTGTTTTCAATTACCTTGATCTGTTTAGGCATTGGTGATGTGCTGCGGTTTGATACCTATGGTTTTCCTTTTTTAGCTTTGGGATGGACTGTTGTATGGGACTTTGGTTTTGTTATGGGGCAGATTTTCTACCTGGGCTTTTCGGTTATCAGTACTGTGGGGAGCCTTTCTAGCAGGCTTTGTGTTTCTCTCACAAGCTTAGCTTAATAAATATTGCCAATTCTAAATAAAATAAAAATGGAATAGAAATCCAGAGCTTGCCAACAATATAGGAAAATTAAGTTCACCAATTTGTGAAGAGTTTGTCAAGTCACCATAAGTTTTAGTAGATTTTAGAGATGGGTATCAACCCGTCTTATATTTAATTTTTGTAAAGTCACCATTGCAATACCTTAGAGTTTGCCATTATTTTTTCTATCTTATTTCCATTTTGTTCTAATTAGTTATGAAGTTCTTTCACTTTTTGACATTGTACCATCTACCTATTGCATTGGCTCTAGAAATACCAGGTTAATTCATTTCTTTATTTAAAGGCATGGTTTTGAAAAGAAAATTTTGAAAAACCTCTTAGATTTTTTACAAAATGCATAATGTATAAGTAAATGTAAACATGCATGTGCCTATTGGCCATTTGACACTATTAGATTATCTTAATTAAGTCAATTTGCAGAGAATGATTTTGACACTAATATATTTATGATTGCTGTTGTTAGTGTGTGCTGCCATGTTGCTGAGGTATTGTTTTCTGGTGGGTATTTCATTCCAACCATAGATGACAGTGTAAAATTTATTAAACAGTCACATAAAATACGTGCCTTGGTTTGCAATAGTTTTTGGATTAGTTTCTTAGTTGAATGCTTCTATTTAAAGATATTGAGTTAGAAGTAAAAACTGGAAATGATTATTGATTGTGATTGGATCTGATTTCTTCATGTTTCTTGTAGAAGGAACAGGTAAATCCATAAATAGTTATGAACCAATTTGCTTTAACCTTGATAGTGATTCGGTAACATATGAAGAGGCTATAAAATCTCAAGATTCAGCCTTTTGGAAAGAAGCTATTCAAGAAGAAATTAATTCAATTATGAGTAATAAAACTTGGAAAGTGGTAGATCTCCCACCCGGATCCAAACCGATAGGTTGTAAATGGATCTTTAAAAAGAAAATGAAAGTGGATGGTACCATTGATAAATTCAAGGCTAGACTAGTTGCTAAAAGGTTTACACAAAAAGAAGGCATTGATTATTTTGATACATATGCACTTGTTGCAAGAATTGCATCAATCAGAATGCTAATTGCACTGACATTCATCCATAAGTTTGTAATCCATCAAATGGATGTTAAAACTGCTTTCCTAAATGGAGAGTTGGATGAAGATGTATATATGAAACAACCGGAAGGGTTTGTGATCAAAGGTTAAGAAGATAAAGTGTGTAAATTAACTAAGTCTTATATAGGTTGAAACAAGCACCCAAACAATGACACCAAAAGTTTGACCAAGTTGTGTTAGCCAACAGATACATCATAAATGAATTTGACAAGTGTATTTACAGTAAATTCCAAAATGGAAAAGGTGTCATGATTTTCTTATATGTGGATGACATGTTGATCTTTGGTACAAGTATAAATGAGGTAGAAGAAACTAAAACTTTCTTATCCAAAAAATTTGATATGAGAGATTTAGGAGAAGCTGATGTGATTTTAGGAATTAAAATCATAAGAGATGATAACCATATTGGTTTATCCCAATCTCATTACATAGAAAAAGTGCTTCAGAAATTCAATCATTTAGATTGTAAACCGATCTCTACTCCATTTGACCAAAGTATCAATTTGCAACCAAACAAAGGTTGTTCGGTGGCACAACTTGAATATTCTAAAGTAATCGGATGGTTGATGTATGCTATGACTTGTACTAGACCTGACATAACATATGATGTTGGAAGGTTAAGTCGGTATACTAGCAATCCAAGTAAAGAACATTGGCACGCTGTGAACAGAGTATTAAAATACTTAAAGGGAACAATGAATTATTGTTTAACATATAGTGGAGACCCTTTTGTTTTGGAAGGATAAACAGATGCTAGTTGGGTAACATATGTTAAAGGTCATGCTTCCACAAGTGGATGGATCTTCAACCTTGGTGGAGGTGCAGTTTCTTGGGGTTCAAAGAAACAGACATGCATTACCGACTCCACCATGGCTGCAGAATTTATTGCATTAGCTGCAGGGAGTAAAGAGGCAGAATGACTAAGAAATTTATTGTATGAGATACCAGTTTGGCAAAAACCAATGGCGCCAGTATCCATACATTGTGATAATCAATCCACACTATCAAAAGCTTATAGCCAAGTTTATAATGGAAAATCTAGGCATATTGGTTTAAGACATAGCTATGTAAGAGACTTAATTTCTAATGGAGTAATTTCCATCATGTTCGTAAGAACAGAGAAGAATCTTGCAGATCCTTTGACGAAAGGTCTGACAAAGGATATGGTGTTGAAAACATCATTGGGGATGAGACTCAAGTCCATATCTAATTGATTATCAATAGTGGAAACTCAACCCACACTTGAGTAGCATCAATTCTTGGGTTCAATGGTGAAAGTACACTATTAGAGTAATTGTAGTACTTGACAATAGATACATCCCAAGGGTAAAAGTACTTGGACTATAAGAAGAAAAATGGTAGGATGAGGTTTTCCTCTTAATGGACATATAGCATATATTTGCTGGAATGCATACTTATGGGGCATTTCTGATATAATCTACCTATGTGAGAATGAAGTTTGGCCGCTTCACGAAGTTCAAGGGCTTGACTCTTAAATTCTCATGAAAAGGGATATATGACACAAGACCTTCTTAATGTGTCATTTTACAAGTCTCTTTATCAACAGTACCGAGATTCTATGTGCAAGTTATGCACACTCATTCTAATGAATAGTTGGTTCAAAGCTTGCCTACCATACTATTTGGGAATGAGCGAAAACTTAACTTACTAAGTAATAATTCAAATCGCAAGATAGCATTATCTGAAGGCATGAAATTTCCGAATTTATGAGATTTAATATTTACAACCAAAAATTGTAATTCTTCACAAAGAGTTGTAACTCTTCATGAGAGTCTTTCATATACATTGGAACCTTTGACAAATAGGTGCTTAATGAACCTTTGCATTGATTCAAGTTTATATGATTATAACATTTAGCAAAGAGGTGTTTAATGAACCTTTGCATTGATTCAAGCGTGTATGATCATAACCTTTGACAAAAGGGTACCTAATGAACCATAACATTGATTTAAGTCAAAGGGGGTGGATGATCATAACCTTTGACAAAAGGGTACTTAATGAACCATAACATTGATTCAAGTCAAAGGGGTGCTTTCTCTCATGTGAAGGGTCATATAATGCACTATAAATACTTGGTATTTGGGCATTAGTTTAACAGAACAACAACACACAATTTTGGACAGAATTTTGTTGCATTAACAATATAATTCTCCCTCATTCTCTTACTCTAAATCATCTATCATTCTCTAATGCATGAGTGAATAGCTGGAACCATAAATCTGTAAAATACTGTTAGGAGATACGCTTGGTGTGGTTGATACACGTCAAGGAACTCATAGTATCTTGAAGGGGATTCGCCGGTAACACCTATTGCATCCAATATATAGTTATTGGTTGGGGCAAATCGAACCTAAAGGTTAGTGTGGCAACCCCATGCATTTTAAGTTTTACATGCATAATCATTAAACATTTCAGGTTTCAAGTGCAGCAATCTCTTCCTAACAAACAAAATATCTAACATATGTTGTAGGCGGGGATAGAACCCTCAACTTCCTTATCAATCCACTCCTTCCCTCACCCAAACCACCGAGCCAATCTTATATCCACGCAGTTTGCAACAGTTATATACTGCTAGAACTGTTATAAGAATATAACCAACTCTAATTGTCTTGTAACAGTTCAGTAGGTAGATTAATCAGAACCAGGACACCTATATATATATATTCATATTGGTGAATTGTACTCTTTTAAATAATAAAAATTAAACTTAGAGTTAAATCCTCTCTTTCTCTCACAACTACAATATTTCATTACAACAACAAGCAAGGAAAAACATTTTGTATCCCGAAAGAGATGCACAAATAAGGATAACTGATTGAATTCTATAGCATATCCAACCAGTGTGACATTTCATTGAAAAACATGATGCGCGGAGAAAGGTCAACCAAATGCCCAGCTTAAGGGCTAAGGCAACACCTCGGAGTCCAGTACAAACTACAAGTACTGATATTATGTCGTGATCGAGAGTCCAGAGCATGGTTAGCTTGACTGCATTAGAAATAAATTAAGAAAATAGAAAACTAAACTACCTTGTAAGCCGAAGGTGTAAGTTGTATAAGCCTCTTTACAACACGGTACGCAATATTTGCCAATGGCAACAAAATTAAAACCTGGATCATGCAACAGAAAAATATATTTGTGCTTTACATTTCTTAAGTAAATCTTTTATGTAAGAGTTCATTTTAAGGGAATATCAAGTGAAAATTTCAATTATGGTAGAAAAACATCCACCATAAGTAAAACCTTAGGATGAGGAAAACCAGTCACGACGAAAAATTCATTACCTTAGGACGAGTAAAGCCTTGATCTCGGAATCTCTCAGTATCAGCGCCCTTTGTAACACCCCAATTTTTATTTTTTTAATTAATTCCATGAATTTTAATAGATGAAGTGTTGGTTAATATTATTATTGATGCTGCTTTAGCTTGAATGTATTTTGTTGTTAAGAAGATAGAATATTTATGAGGATTGATAAGTAGTATGAAAATTTAAATTAAATAAAGAGAGGAATCAAAACAAAATAAAATAGTGTCGGAGGTGTAGAATATAAGTTTCAAATATCTGGGGGAGGGGAGGAGTAAAAAATAGTGAAAAGAGGAGAAGAAAATTATAATAGTGATTGACCCAATTATAAATAGAAACATTAGGAGTTAGAAGGGTCACTTTTGCTGAACGTGGAAAATATAGAAGGGGGAGGAGAAAAGGAGAAACCCTAGCTGCGGCGGAATTAAGCTAAAACTGGAATTTTTGAAGGAATCGAGGTAAGGGGGAGAATCTTTGCACTTTAGGGTATCTTAATCTATGATGGGAGGGTTGTCTTTAATTTTAGTATATTGTTGTTGTTATGATGAGATTGTGATGAGAGATTTATGTTTAACGAATTAAAAGATGAAGTTGAAAGATGAGAATTGAGGAAAACTTGTTTAGGTTTTTGAATTGAGTTTTTTTAGCCTTAAAAAGAGTGGATAATCGAGTAGGTTAACAAAGAATTAGTGTTTGAATGATAGTGCAATCATAGGGGTGAAGATTAGGGTTGAGTTTGGAGAGTATATGATCAAAAATGGAGTCGAAAAGGGTTTCCCAAATTGAAATCGTAGCAGAACTGCGATTTTGTTGTAGCAGTGCGTTTCTTGTTGTCTCAGTTCGACAAGTATAAGTTCCGAACTGGGTTTAAGTGTCTTCATGAAAGTTGTATTTATGGATGTTATCTTTAACTAGCCTTTGGAGTGACTCAATTTAAGCGTATATAACTCAAGATATGATTAAAATACTACACAGGGGTCAACAGGGTCGTGCTCTTGTCAATTTCTGTAACGGAACAACCAAAATAAAAAACTAGGACTTTTCTGTTTATAATTAGGTTTTTATGTCTTCATGAAAGTTGTAGATAAGAGTGTTAGCTTTCACTAGAATTTTGAGGAACTCTATTTAAATATCTAGAACTCAAGATATGCTTAAATTACTTCACATGGGTCAGCAGAGTCGTCCTCTTTCCCCAAACATAGGAAAATAAATTTCGAATTAGGTTTGGAAGTCTTCATGAAAGTTGTAGATGTGTGTTAGATTTAATTACTCATTGGTTTGAGTCCATTATTCCCTCTAGAACTTGAGTTATGATTTAAACACCACGTCTGGGTCATGCTGCATTTTTCAGGAAATTTCAACACAATCTTTTTTATCGACTCTAAAACAAATATGAAAGATATAGTGAGTCTAAGCAAGTCGTTAGCGTGTCAGGTAAAAGTAAGGATCCCTAGGATACATATATAGACGCGGGAATGTGTTCGAGCATAAAAGAAAGCGGTGGTTTCAAGATAAAAGCAAGTCTAAATATGAACCGAAGATAGTAACCTATGAGAACCTAATGATGCTAAATATGGTCTGGCAATAAGGAGTGAAATACAATGATAGGAGGGGGGGGGGGGGGGGGAGACAAGGGTGATGTTTAAAATAGATGACTAAGCTAGTATAGGTTCGTCGATTTAGGGATGAACCTAAAACGGTGAAGTAGTTTTAAGTAGTAAAAGGGGAGTAGAAGAGATATAGATAGGTAGTTCATGGCGGAGTGAAAAACAACGAGAGTAATTCCTTAGGGTATTTAAAAAGTCTAATGTGGCAAGTCGATTACTAGAGTATAAAATAGGAAATATTATAAAGAAGTGAAAAAGACGATGATGAGCGAGGATATGAAGTAGCTGCTTTTCGAGTAACTGACGAAGTCAAACTTAATCTCCGTAAACCAACGACGAGCCTAGGAGTATTGTTAATTGAAGAGTGAGAGAGTCATGTTAATCAAATAACTTAAGTCGAGTGTTATATAAGAAAGTATGAAGTGTAAAAACGAATAAAGAATATAGTGTAGTCGAATTAGTGCATCGTAGATGAAATGTAAGGAAGAATAAAGAGTTGTGAATTAAGTAATGAAAGATAACAGGAATGTTGGTAGAGATGAATAAGATGACAATCGATTAGGAGAGAGAAATTAAGATGAATAAGAAAGCAGATAAGAGGTAATATTTATAATTTTTGACGATAATAATAATGACAGTATCGAGAGAATAAAACCTTGAATTATAATGAAGTCTTGGTGAGAGAAATTTATGAAGTCGAAAGTAATGACGAGGTGCAATAATAACTTCAGATTAGAATGATGTTCAGATTAGGAGAATGGTTGACGTATAGATGACGATGAATGTGAGGACGAAGTAATAAGATGTAAATTTGCGTTAATGAGAAGAATAAGTATGAAGGAGTTAATGACGATGGTGAGGTAGAACCTAGTTGTAAAGAGAGGAGATGTTATGATAACGAATAAGTAAACAACATAAGACTAAGAATGAGCAATATGGTATGATATCATAATAAAGTATATATAGATACTAGAATAGATGAGAAAATAGAGTATGTCTGTGAGATAGATAATAAAATAAAATAGAGGGATAGTGACGTAGAAATGAGTCGCTTGGATTAATGAAGGGATAATGTGGTGATATAAATGTCTTGAGAGGAACAAAATGGTGAGAAGTGTTAGGAATATAATGAAGAGTGATGATGAGTAATGTTATGTAAACTTATAAATACGTGCGATGAAAGTTGATGAGGTCTATATCATAAAGATGCCGAGAGTGATGATGTCTATATTACGATATGAGAACTGATGATGTTTATATTATAATAATGACGAGAATGGTGAAGTTTATTTCTAATAAAAGATGGGAGTGAGAGAGTTAAAGATCATAGAAATAAGAATAGGTGTTGTTTGTTTATATGGGTGATGAACTTGGAGATGTTTGAGGAGTATAAGGACGATAATGACGACGTGTATTTTAGTTGATGAAGAAAATAAAGAGGTTTAAAATAATTATTGTGGTGATGTTGTTGATGTTTAATAATATTTGGTGATGTAAGCGGTGATGGTTATATATGGTGATGTTTAGAGAGTATGGTGATGAAATGGTGAGAATATTTATAATTGGTCATGAAAATGGTGATGTTTAATTATGGTGATGTTCTTGTTTATGTTTTGGTGTTTTGCATATTAGGGAGAGTCGTGCATTAATGAATGATGTTGATGATGTATTGATGCATATTTTCTTGACGAGTCGGTCCCCATGCATGAATACTAGAATTGAGTCTAGGAAAAATGGTGATGAATTGGTGATGAAAAGTCCAGTAATATATCTCTGGCAATTTGATGATGAAAAGTCCAGTAACATATCTCTGGCAACTCGGTGATGACAGGTGTGGTACCATATTCATATAGGTCTTAGGATGAGTCCATATGCATTTAAATGACGTACTTGTTCTTGATATTTTTAAATGTGAAGTGTAATGTGGTGGTGTGATATACGACATGTTGAGAAAGAATAATAGATGTTGATGATCTTGTAACGGTGGAATATTGTTCTTATGATATTTCAATATTGTGAATGTTTCCTTATAATATGTTATAGCTGGATTTCTCACCCCTTTTTTGTTGTTGTATTTATGGTGTTTGGGGTACAGATACTTAGGACGAGGAGATCTAGTTGCGGGACTCTTAGAAGGTTATGACGGGACTTATCTTCTGTCAATTTTATCTTAGTGATGATTAGATATGTAGTCGAATATGTGCTCTGATATGTAACACCAGGGTTGGGGTTAACGATGAATTTATTTATCTTGAGTTTAAATCTTGAGAACCATAGTTATTTCTATTTCGATGTTTAATGACAAGAGAAATTTTTATTAATGAGACCAGGTAACTGTTTTTTGTTGTTAAAATTATTATCTAAAAGAAAAATTTATGCTATTATGAGATATCATGTGAAGTTTTGTAACATCCTAATTATTAACTTTATTCTTTTTATTTAATAATTATTGTCGGGAAATAGGGTGTTACTAGGGGTGGCAAAACGGACCCGACCTGTCGGACCAACCTGTTTAACCCGCTATTTTAGGCGGCTGGGGTGAGATTTTGAGCTCATCTCTTTAGTTGGCCCGCCCTTGTTAAGCCCGCTAAAAAAGCGGGTCATAGCGGGGTGGGACGGGCTTATTAAACTTTCTTTTTTTTACTAGTAGTTGCCAAATTTTTAATTTACACACCCCATAAACAATTGGGTCAAATGATACCTACCAAACTTCAAATTGTCCCACTCTTTCCGATAGTGATAAGTGATAACTGATTCACAACTAGTCTACTACCTCTAGAAAAAAACTGATTCACCACTGCATTATATTGAGACTTATTTTATGTTGTTGGGTTTATTTTGGTATTTGTTTTATGTTGGATGTATGTTGGATTTATTTTGAGATTTGTTTAATGTTTGAGTCTTTATATTGAATTTATTGTTTTTATAATAGGAACGTATTTGTTAATAACAATCGACAAAAAAATATTTTAAAAAATAGACGGGGCAGCCCGCCAACCCGCTAGTCCACCTTTAGACGGGGCGGGGTGTGAATTTGAACCCACCCCCTTAAGTTGACCCGCCCCGTCCCGCTCCGTTCTTGGCGGGCTGGGCCTAAACGGGGCGGGCTGGACCGTATTGCCATCCCCAGGTGTTACACCCTCTTCAAGCCTAGCCAGTTTGGAATCATTCTTTTTGACACAATCTCTAGTTTTGAAGACGTGATTGAGCTGTGCAAAATAGCCATGAAGCAATTTTGTAAACAGTTCTCATATTTTATATAGAATAAAATGAAAATTTGCTTACAGAATGCATTATGTATGCATCCATGATGCTTGTGTCTTCAAGGCCTTTTAGATAGAATGGTCTCTTGTTACAGTGAAGTATATCCCGATAGCTGCTGCCTGGAACCAAGTCAATGATGTGAATGCCCGTATAAGGATTACAAAAATTAAATTTAAAATTATGTCATATACAAATGTGCAACTGAATGCCTGAATCCCCTACAACAACAGACAACCAAAAACATAATGCAAAAAAGAAACACCAACTCAACTTAGTGAATCTTGCTATAATAATAAAGAGCACAACAATACATATAATATTTCAACAACTTAATTATTTATACGTCGATGATTTCAAATCAACTTACAAAGGGAGAAAAACATCTTTTGTTTTGGTGAATTAATATCTTTGCCTCCAGATGTCTTGGAGACATCCATCCAATGCTCATATAACTTCTCCTTCAGACCGGGACAGGAGTTGATATTAAAATCCTACAAGAGAAAGCAGCAAAGAATGTTATATGTACTTGAGGCGCAAGTTGAAAGAAGAACGTCTTTTATAAGACGACGTACGATTATAATTTTTCTTTGAAGTGTAAAGAATTGCATGATATAAAAGTTTACCAAAGCCAAGAAATGCATAATGTTAATGCCAGGGGACAAGGTAAAAATTAACATCAAAGGAAAGTAGTATCCATCAAAAGATGCTTATTCCATTCAAAACAAACCACTGCACGCTTTATTTTTACTGCAAGGACAACCAATCAAAATCTCTAAATAGACAGTAAACAACACATCATTGGCTCAAGTTATTGTCAACTTGAAAACTTATCCCACGAAAAATGATCAGTTAGTTATATTTACTTCAAAACCTTTGGGTAAAGGGCATCAAAGACAGTTCGTAACCCTCATGCCATATTCCATCTAACACGTAACATTATCTATTCTAGGGCATCTTTGTACAGAGAAAAAAGAAGTTTCATTGTTGTGTGTCAAGGACAACCATTCATTAATGGTAAGGAATATTGATCAGCATGTGGTTATAAAACTATACTAAATTTTGAACTTACAAAATGAGGCCAGAGACAAGAAATCTTGGATATACCAATACCACTATATACCTTCAAGATTTTTTCACCAGTTCCTATCCATCTGCAATTTGAGACACCAATAACTGGTACATCCCAGCTGAATTTCAAGTTCTTTTGGTTGTCAATCTCTTCTTTTGATAAATTATGTTGCAAATGCAAATCAAAAGAGCTGCGTGAAAAGAAAAAGAAAAAAAGTAAAAATAAATGTTAGATTAAGCAAGCTAAGAGAGCATGGTGTTATGATGAGCTATGTATGTATAATGATCAAGTAATACAAAAAGTAACACTGTCAGCTAGCTAGATAGTATTAATCGGATTCATTACAAAACATGCAAGAGAGAGGTCAAAATCATACTGATGCAATTACGAAAGTATTTGAACGGAAATGGCAAGATTTTCATTTCTAATTGGAATAAAGATTGGAGAGCTTTGGTGCATCTATTAGCTGCTTAGCTCAGTTAACTTTGGCTGTTCTCTCAAATCAGAACTTTTCTATCCAAAGTGTGAAAGAAAATATATATAACGTTAACAAACCTCAAATCCACTGAATCCTCAGATGTGGCTCCACCATTTGTCCTAATATCCTCTTGATCTGAATGAGAAAACTCATTGTCCTCTTCAGTCTCAGAACCTTCTATTAATGCAGAATCATTGTCATCAGAATTTTGCTGCAAGCTTCCCGCAACATTGCTTATGATTTGTTTTGAAAATTTAACATATTCTGCTAGACTCAACCCTGCTTGATTACTTGCTTTGGATTTTGATAGATTCAAAACCATATCCATTTTGTGATAATTAAGGTTAAGCATGTGGCAAGTACACTCTTAGATTATGAGACATTATTAAAAGTTAGAATTCTTTTATGCAAAGGGGTAATGCAAAATTGAATGATGAATGAGTCCCTACTTACGCTTCTCACGGCTACCTACATTTTGAACTTAGCACTCTTTGATCAAACTAAGAGCCAAACAAGATATTTGTTCTCTTATAAAACATAAATAAAAAAAATTAAAGCTCTAAAATTGGCTTTAAAAGATTGGCATCGGCGTTCCTTTCAAAAAAAAAAAAAAATTGGCATCAATGTCATACAAAAAATTTCAGAGCAAGGATATCAAATCTGAAGGACCGAATTTCCACAATTGAATTAAAGGAAGAGACAGTGGTATTGGCGGATGAGGAAGTAGAAGAGCTTCATGGGTACTCTGAGGAATTGTTTTCGTTATCTCGCATTAATTCTAGCATATGTTGGCAGTAGTCGCGGACGTAGTGGTTACGTGAAGGGGATGCGAATACAAAAAAATTTCATAGTATTATGTCTGGTAGAAGATGCAGGAATGCAATTCAGTTTTTCTTGGTGAATGGTGTGTTGGTTGAAGGGGTTAACAATGTCCGAGCGGCTTTTTTCACTCATTTTTCTGACCATTTCCAAGCTCGTCGGGTGAACCGGCTCAACATGGATGCAATGCAATTTCGAACTCTATCTTGTCGACAAGGGGTGGGTTTGATCAAGCCTTTCTTGCTAGATGAAGTGAAGGCTGCAGTTTGGGATTGTGATAATTACAAATGTCCGGGTCCCGATGACATTACTTTCGGTTTCATAAAGGATTTTTGGGATATTTTGAAGGATGATGTTATGCACTTCTTGGTGGAGTTTCATAGGAACGGAAAATTGGCTAAAGGAATAAATAGCACTTTCATTTCGCTTATTCCTAAGGTCGATAACCCGCAATGTTTGAATGATTTTCGTCCCATTTCTTTGGTGGGGAGTATGTACAAAATTTTGGCAAAATTTCTTTGGTGGTTCAGTCATTTCTGAGACACAGTCGGCTTTTATTAAAGGTCTTCAAATCCTTGATGGGATCTTGGTGGCTAATGAGGTGGTAGATGAGGCTAGAAAATGCAAGAGTTGATTCTATTTAAGGTTGATCTCGAGAAAGCTTACGACTCAATTGATTGGATTTATTTGGATGATGTTATGTTGAAAATGGGGTTTCCGACTCTTTGGCGTAAGTGGATAAAAGAATGTATTGGGACAGCAATAGCTTCAGTTTTGGTTAACGGGTCTCCCACAAATGAGTTCTCGTTGAGAAGGGGGTTGAGGCAGGGTGATCCGTCGTCGCCTTTTCTTTTCCTTCTAGCTGCAGAGGGGTTCCAAGTGTTAATGACATCTATGACTATTATTAATTTAATGGTTACACGGTTGGGAGGAATGATCCGGTTTCGGTTTCTCACTTACAATTTGCGGATGACACATTAATATTGGGTGAAAAGTCGTGGGCTAATATTCGTGCAATGCGCGCAGTTCTTTAACTTTTTCACGACTTGTCTGGGTTGAAGGTAAATTTTTCGAAGAGTCTCCTAGTTGGGGTGAATGTACCTGGTTCGTGGTTAGCGAGGCAGTTATGGTTTTAAATTGTAAAGTCGACTCTATTCCTTTTACGTACCTTGGTTTGCTTATTAGTGGAGACGCGCGTCGTCTGGCTTTTTGGGATCCCCTTTTGAAGCGTATAAACTCTAGACTGTCAGGTGGAGTTCGAGATACTTGTCTTTGGGTGGCCGGTTGGTTCTGTTGAAGTTTGTCCTTTCATCGTTGCATGTTTACGCCTTTTCCTTTTTTAAAGCTCCATCGGGTATCGTTTCCTCTATTGAATCTCTTTTTAATAATTTTTTTATGGGGGGGGGGGGGGGGGGGGGGGGGGGGGGGGAGTGTAGACCACAGAAAAATATCTTGGACTGACTGGCAATCTATTTGTCGCAATCAAGAGGTTGACGATTTAGGGGTAAGGAGAATTGGAGATGGCAAAAATATCTGCCATATGTTAGGAAGAGTGGTTCCTCGGTAATGTCTGTCGTTCTTTAGGCGATGGCAAAAATAATTTTTTGGACTGATGATTGGGTGGGTTGAGTGCCCTTCAGCGTTAAATTCAATAGATTATATGAGTTGTCGATGTTGAAGGGTATGTCAGTGTTTGACATGCATTTGTTAGGGTGGGGGGCGTGGAGTTGGAGGCGTAGGCTGTTTGCGTGGGAGGAAGAGCTAATAGGGGAACTTAGGCTTTTACTTCAAAATGTCACTTTGCAGGTTGACAGGTCGATAGAAGGCTTTGGCGGTTGGAAACATCATCTGTTTATACTGTTCGAAATGCCTATAATTTGTTGAATGTTAATGCTCTTGTTGATGCTGAGGTGTCCGTGGCTTAAGGAAGTTCCCTTGAAGGTGGTGTTTTTTGCTTGACGCTTGTTACGTGATAGGTTGCCTACTAAGGACAACCTTTATCGTCAAAATGTGGTTGGTGTTGATAACCAGCTTTGCGTTGGAGGTTGTGGGGAGGTGGAAACATCTTCTCACTTATGTTTACATTGTGATGTTTTTGGGCCTATTTGGAACCATATTCACAGGTGGATTTCTGTTTTTACTGTTATGCCTTGTGATGCATCAAGTCTTTTTTATGAGTTTAACTCCATTGGGGAGCAGCTAAGTCAAGGCGGTTCATTCTTCAGGTTATTTAGTTTGCAACAGTGAAAAAATTGGAAAGAAAGAAATAACAGGATTTTCAAGAACAAAAATTCCTCTATATTGCAAGTGGCGGACAAAATAAAATCGTCGACATTTATGTAGTTGAAAGGGAAATACGTTAGTCTTCCCTCTAACTACCATGGTTGGTGGCTTAGTCCGTTTGCAATATTAGGCATTGGCTAATATTCATTCTTTCTTGTTATTTTTTGCTGGCTAGTAATTATTGTATAAATATTGTTTGAACTTTAGCGTTTCTTCCTTAGCACACCTAGTGATAGGGGCCATTTGATTGTGTTAATATAATTGATTTTAGCTTCTTCAAAAAATTATAGATCCATGAAATACATCCCTAAAGCCTAAAATTAAACGACAATAATCTTGATAAGAAAACAAATAAAATAAGAGTTTAATTTACGTACACCGACTATATACAAAAAAAATTACACATTCATTGTCACATTAATTAATGAAGTATGAAAGTGATGGGTTTTTAACTAATTAAATAATATGGTAAGGCAATACAACGCATGATACATGTATAGAACCTTTTTTTTGTGTTTAACTCATTAAACTATATGGTAAGGAAATACAACGTTTGATACATGTATATATTTCATTCATTGACTTAGCAGCTCTATTCTTGAAAATAAATAAATAAATAACCAAAGACCAATCAAACTGATTTAATATTTCATTCATTGCAGTAACAAATTCCTATAAATAATTTTATACCAAGCTTGTGTGTATTTAACTCCCAATGTATTCTGAGAGTTGACCCTGGCAATTCTAAAATTTTGTCCCTTTCGAATTACTTCTGCATGCATTACATAAAGTTAAAAAAACCAAGGTGGGTAAGAAAAAACACCCCCAAGGGGGTAAGTTATCCTCCATGATTTTTGTTCAGTAAGAGCTACTATCATTTATTTCTTCAAGTTCAAGCCTCCTCAGGAAAACCAAATGTAAGTCTTTATAATCTCGTCGATATCTTTGTCAAGAGCCTCTTGGATTTCAAAAGCATATAAATATGACACAACATACTTGAGTTGCTTTGCATTGGTGCAACTATGGAGTACAACATAACACTAATCGCAAAAAACAAAAACTGGATTCTTTGAAGACACCATCCTTTCTGCCCGAGTAGTTCCAACAATTTTTTCCAGCTAAAATGTAAAGAAAGGTGTAATATCAATACAATAAAAAATAACGAGGGAAGAAAATCAATAGGAAAATAAGATTACCAGAATTGCAAGATAAATTTAATTAATAAGCACTGCAAAAGACTACTGCAATCCAACAATGTAGACATTATTGGAAAAATCACACTGACACGCCGTGATTTTGTTGAAGTTGCAAGTGTAGCTTTTGTCAAAATCATGGTGGCTCACCGTGATTCTGACAATCCCACCGCAAAATCAAACATGCATGGATGCCTCTCTAGAATCGATCACCTCTCTATTCAAATATTGTTTACGAGGATTGGTTTTGCCATCCAAAAAGGTTTAGCGGCGCAGCTTGTTGCCCGCTTGCCTTCTATTCAAGTGTAAATAATGGTTTATAATATATAAAAATATAAAGCTGCATACACTACATTTCATCAACTAGCATGATACTGAAGGACATCAGAGTGAGGCATTACCCGAAACTTGTCGAGGCGTGAAAAAAGGGCGGTGCACTGAGGGTTTTCAGACCCGTCAAGCAGATTTGCAATCTGCAAATAGAAAAGAGAGACATCCGCGAAAAGAGTGAGATTTTAGAATTTGTTTTCACTTTGTGCCACTCATAACGGCAAAATGAGAATAAAAACCATTGCAAATTTATATCAACAGAGAAAGAAAAGAAGCCATGAACTATATTGTCTTCATTCATAAAGCAACAGGAACAGAATTTTTGGTTGTCATTTCTTATAGAGTAAACCAATGAATTTGTCTTCTTATCTCCCACTTGGGTCTTTGCACACCCTTTTTTGTTGTTGGATTTTTCATGACTAGACATGCAAAAGAACGGGATTACTCTTTTGAGACAATTTTATTTTTTTCCGCTGATTTTATTGTTAGCCTAGGAGGATTCCTACTACATCTGTCTTACACTCTTTCCTTCGTGAATTATTGCGAGAGAAGAGAAATATACTACTTAATTTACAAGCCTGCTTACCTCAGGGTAAAACTCCTTCCTCTCTGGGTGTGAATACATGATTAAATTCTTAACCCCGTGAATCTGCCATGAAGAAATAAACTAAATTGTCAATTTTGCATCAATGTAACTGTTGAGTAAGAGGAAAGTAAGATCATATAAGAATAATTTCAATACTACCAGAACATACCACTATTAAATTCAAAAGAAATTAACTATAGGAAAGAAAGGGAGGAAAAAAAAAACTATTTCACTACACACAACCTTAAATCTGTGGTAAAAATGAGCTCTCTCTGTGCAAAGCATAATTTTTCTTTTCCCTTCAGTGAACAAACGACGTGCACTAAAAATATCCTTTATGGCCATATACCTAAATTAAAAAGATCCACACATAAATTACAATGAAACACGAGAGCTACATTTTAAGATTAGAGCTATAATGGCACAATAAAGGAAATGGTTCCTTACTCCCCAAACAGACAGAAGGAGGCATTCTGGGACTTCAAAAAATTTCGGATTCGAATAAATTCTAAGTAAGAACTGGCAAATATCATGGTTCCTCCCTGCATCAAAAATTTCATTAACATCTGTTATAAAAATTAAAATTATAACAAACACACATGTTCAAAAAACATGAAGTTTATTAAAAAGTTAACCTGATCAGAGTCTTTTATTCTTGGGAAAACCTGCAAGAATGATTCACATAGTATCTCAGGACAATTTGGTGTCATAAATTTTAGCTAACAACACATAATTAGCATTCGTTTATACCGTCTAAACATTGCTTATAAGATTCGATTCACATATTATCACTCTTTCGGATTTTCAGTCTAAAATGTTACAAAAAATATGTCTATTTGCTTCAGACTTTAGCCAAACTACACGACAAAGACTAGCAATGACTGCAAATTGTTAGACAGAAAGAATGAACAACTAAAATTACTTGAACTCGACACAGATTTTTCAAAAGCACTGTTAGAATAAGATATCTATCGCAGTTTGTATTAGTGATCTTAGTTTGTATTAGTGACTCATATAGTGTTTAGTGTTATAACTCTATAAATACTTGTACCCTCCTTCAGATTCAATAATGAAAACATTCACATTTACAATTTCAGTTTCCCACTCTTTCTTTTTCTCTATTCTAACTACTTTCTCTCTCCTCTAACAAACTCAAGCTTCTTCAAACTCATCAATGGAGTTTCTCCATTTCTATCAACCACAATTCCAGAATACATACCTTCGTAACAAAATAATTAAAACGTTCATCATCCGCATCTACTATTGACTTTACATTAAACCGTACATAAACCTACAGGATTCAAGATACAGAAGAAGTATTAGCTGAATAGAATAAAGAGTAAGGAACACACCCACAGATATATATCTGAATAAGTATAGACAAAACAGCATAAAGAAAAATGAAAAGCTTGAACTCAATAGTAAAGAAAATTTAACAAAGAAGGAACATTAGTATATTAAACAAATTAATCGTGACAAGAATGAATATTCAGCAAACAGAGCATAATTATGTGACACGGTTCACAAAAGTCATTTTCCAGCAAAACGTCAGATTTAACTACAAACAACAATCCAATTAATTTCCCCAGGGCTTATAAACACTTTGCGAGCATCCTCGACAGACCCCGTAATGAACAAAAGACAAATAAATCACGCATGTCATAAAAGATATGCAATAATTTAAAAGTTATGTGCAATTTAACAGAATGAATCGTTGCTATTTATGTTTAGGATTATTTATCGTCCATGAGACGGGCACTGTAACTTAAATGCGCAACACCATGGCAGATGGTTTATGTGATTTATCATGAACCCATGCCGCCAACATTCAACCCCAGCCACCTCCATTTGACTGTGGTTGCTAATACACGTCTGGTACACTCCCTATCACATAAGATCCAAGGAAATCGAGGAGCAATAATATTACCTACTAGATTATCGAAATGCACCTAAACCTAATTCGCTTCCTTCGGATGTAAAATGCCTACCATGCATTAAATAGAACTTCAGTGCATTACAATAGCATAAAAGCACAAAATGCATATTAGTTTCACAAATAGCAAGAAATTTTGAGAAAGTGTACCTGTTGAATTTTAGGAAGCACTTTTTGCAGAACACCTTTATATTTACACACCAACTTCACCTGCAAATACCAATTAAAAAGACCGATTACAATATGATGTAACAATTATTTTGATCGTTATATATAAAACTAGAAAAAATAGAGAATATTCCAACTAACTTTTATCTCAATTTGATTTTCTTTTCATTGAATGAGTGATTCTGTTAGAATGCAGCTTCTATAGGAAGCTGGGAGAATACCTGCTATAGCAGGTCATCCTATCTCCAACTGACAGGTTTCAGTTGCATGACAGCACATATGCCAGCTGTATACAGCTGGCTATTACAAGGTTCAATCTAGTTATATGCTAAACTAATTGATACACTTATACACCCCCCCTTAAACTCACCGAGGGGTTTCCACAACGTTGAGTTTGGAACGCATCAAAAGAAACTTAGCAGTGGAGAGGGGCTTGGTGAGGACATCTGCCCATTGATCAATTCCAGGAATGTGAACAACAGAGAGCTGCTTAGCCAAAATCTTTTCCCTTACAAAGAAAAGGTCAATTTCCATATGCTTGGTCCTGGTGTGTAAGATGAGATTATGAGCAAGTAGTACTGCTGATTGATTATCACAAAAAATAGTAGGAGAAGAAGATGGAACAGTGAGTTCTTTTGAGTAAAGTCTGAACCCAGAGAACATCAGCAGTAGCTTGTGCTAGAGACATGTATTCAACTTCAGCACTAGATCTTGCCACAACTGGTTGCTTTCTAGACCACCAGGAGATGAGATTTGGACCAAAGAAGATAGCAGCTCCAAAGGTTGATCTCCTATCATCAGGATCTGCTGCCCAGTCAACATCACATAAGACTTAAAGAGGGAGAGGCTGATGAATAGGGGTAGGAAACAGCTTCATACCAAAATTAAGTGTCCCTTTGAGATACCTGAGAATCCTTTAAACAGCAACTCAGTGAGATTCCAGAGGTTGAGACATAAACTGTCAGACCTTGTTGACAGAATAAGCAATCTCACGTCTGGTAATGGTAGCATACTGCAGAGAGCCAACAAGTGTCATGAAAGGAATCTGAACCATGTCTGGATAGCTTACAGCAGGACATCATAGGAGTATTAATGGAATTACAGTCAAGCATGTTAGTTTTTGAAAGCAGATCTTTAATGTATATACCAAGGTAATCAAAACCGGACCGGACGTTAAACCGGTGTAGACATGGGTTTAAGGTTTTGAGGTTCAACCGGGGTTCAACCGGATTCAACTAAATAATATTATATTATTATAATATTCTAGTAAAAATATATGTTTTATTACAATTTGATAAATAATTAAATTAAAACGTTATAAAAAATTTAACAAAGCTTTCCTCATGTTCCCAAGGTCAATTATAATTATTAACTTATCTCAAAAGACTTTTTTTTAAATAAAGACATTCTTGATGGGCTTGTTTTATAAGCCCAACCCATCACTAACCCTAAATTACAACACAGTCAATCTAAAACTGTGAATACAAGCAGCCGCCTCCTTTTACCTTTTTCATCTCCCATTCTCATAAGCACGGTTCATTATTCTTCAGCTCCCATTTTCCCTTTTCTCCTTTTACATCTTCACATGGAAACTTCAACATATTGAATTGCATGGATTGTTTACATTCTTACCGTTCTTTCTTCTAAAATCTTGTTTCTTACTGATATTTTTTAATTTGTTTCTGATTCGACCAATCTATTTTTCATATTGATCTTGCAGCAATTGAAAGAAAATGAGACTAAAAGGCAAAAGATTGTGTGAAATGGGAACAGATTGATAAGAAATGGAAATTAGTTTCACCTTCTTTTTTTTTCCTGAAAAAAAAAGAACTCCAAACGGTCAGACCTGTAAAACCGTCTGAACCGGCGGTTTCCCGGTTTATTCCCGGCTTTTGACCGGTTTCCGGTTGTTGACCCGGTTCTGTCAACCAACGGTTTTAATGACCATCCGAACCGGAAAGGGGTCCGGTTCCCGGTTCGACCGGTTGAACCGGTCGGTCCGGTCCGGTTTTTACTACCATGGTATTTACTTTGAGTGAGCAGTAGGGAGTTATCAACAAGGTGGGGTTGACTTCAATTCCAAGGAAATAGTCTAAGGTACCAAGATGTTTTAGGCTAAAAATTGAATCCAGTTTGTTAACCAAAGTAGTAACAAGAGCAGAGCTGCCTGGGATGATAATATCATCAACATACACAAGTAGATAAACAACATGCTGCTACTTAACATAGGTGAATGACAAAGGGTCACATTTACTTGCCTTAAACCCAAACTGAATTAAATTTGCTGTTAACCATTGTCTAGGAGCTTGCTTGAGGCCATATAGAGCCTTATGAAGCTTGCAAACCAACTAAGTGTTACTGCTTTCAAAACCTTGAGGTTGTTGCATGTACACCTCTTCCTCAAGGATGCCATTCAAGAAGGCATTATTAACATCCAGCTGTTGGAGTGGCCACTAGTATAAGAGCAAGGGTGAGAATTATTCTAATGATATAGGCTTCACAACAGGGGAGAAAGTTTCAGTAAAATCAAACCCTTGAGGATGATGAAAACCCTTTGCAACCAAACGTGCCTTATACTTATTGATAGTACCATCAAAATTCTCTTTAACTCTAAACACCCATTTACAACCAATAGCTTTTCTATTGGGTGGGAGAGCAACAAGTGACCATGTATTATTTTTCTGAAGAGCATTAAACTCTTCCTGCATAGCAGCATTCCATTGAGGAAGTCAGGGCTTGTTTTACATTCCTTGGTTCAGTATGTGTCAGCAAAAGGGATGGCTGAGACGGGGAAGAACTATACCAGACTTAGACCTAGTTTGCATAGGATGATTGTTAATAGGAAGAACATTAGTGGGATTAGGAGTAGGAGATGACACAGAGGCAACTGTGAGGAGGCAGACGGCTAGGATATGTCAACAGAAGAAGGTAAAACTGATTGAGGAGACAATATAGTAGGAGAATTATGTGAAGGTTGTGAGGATGGGGAAGTAGATGAAGGGAGGGAAGGAGATGTATTGGCAGGAGGGTTGTGGAGGGGAAGGATGATAAGGAAACATCTTAGACAGGATTAAGGGATCATAGGGAGTAATGGTGAACAAGGTGGAATAATGGAACCTTGATTCATTGAAAAGAACATCTTTGGAAATAAAAATGCGACCACTTGTAACATTTATGAGAAGAAGAATAGCGCAGAAAAATACATTCATGGAATCTAAAATCAAGTTTATGAGCATTTTAGGATCTAAGTAACAGAAAACAAGCACAACCAAAGACTTGATGAGGAATTTTAAATTGAAGTGAGAACAGTGAGACTAAGGAAAACTACATGCCTATGTTTTCTTTCCACAACACCATTTTGGTGGTGAGTGTGCGGGCAGATTGGGTAATTCCTAAACTGGCAAGGTATTGAGCGAAAGGTCTATACTCCCCTCCCCAATCAGTTTGCAAAGATTAGTTTTAGAAGAAGGTGAATGCAATCTATGAGCTTTGCCTATGCAACAAGCAGTACAAAAAGTGGAAACATCTCTTTCTTTATTGATAATGGGTATATTACAATGTTGTAAAGAAAGCTTAAGTGTGTGATTATTAGGGTGACCTAATCTAAGTGCCGCAAATATTGTGAAGTAAAAGAAGAATGATTATTACAAGAGCTAGAACTAGTGTTTATAGTGCAAACAGACGCATTATTTGGAAGAGGTAAAGACAATGAAGACTTAGCCGATTGGAGAGAGACACTACCAACTTTGCCATGCTAAAGAACTTCTTTAGTGGCCTGAGATTGTTGGGTATTTGTGTTGGCTGCATTATTACTAAAACAAATATCATTCTGTAAGTTGGAACCAAAGTTCTAACATGTGTTTAGGCATCTCTGTAAGATATTGGTCACAATGTTCCAACATCCTGGCACAGTTCAGTGTGCCTGGGTTCATACCTACTTGTACGCACGCTTTATTCTTTAAGGAAACAATATTTCCTTACCTTGTGGACCAAGTAACGCGCATATATTTACAAGATCAGCTCTAGAATATTACTGAAGAAGATATTATATTTTTAGGAAATATTTGTTATTGATTTGGTCGATCCTAAAGATGTTCCGACATTTTAGGATTCTCCAAATTTGTTACTGATTTTGTTTTGCAGATTAGTTGAACTGATCTGCTTTGTTCTGAAGCCCAACTAAGTATTTAGCCCAAACTGCTTCAGTATAAATACAAGACTCCAAGACCTAATTGCTCATTCAAGCCGTCATACTAAAAAAGTTCATTTTTAGGGTTTGAATCTTTTTGTGTTCTACTCTTGTTTCGATTGATGCAAGTTTAGTTCTGATTATTTGTGAGTCTTTCTTGTATCGTTTGTGATACATGTTAAGGACCTAGATCGAGTTGTATACTTATATTTGTACTACACCTAAGTTGTGAAACAAGGTGCTTGTGTTTGAAGGTAACTTCAATTCTTGAGTTTGTTAAGGTCTGATAGGTTGCAGGAGCTGTACCATTAGGATAGTGAGATGGGATCTCAGATCTAGGAGTTCCTAGGTTGAAGTCTATACAGGTAGGTCCTAGGTCTTTAGTGTAAACGAGGAGTTTGCTGAGAGCTATAGAAAAAGGACTACACTAGTGGATTTCCTTCCTGGCTTGGTAGCCTCCAAAGTAGGTGTGTTTGTCACCGAGCTAGATCAACAAACTCATTATGTTCTTTACTTTCTTGTCGTTTATTTTTCTTGTTTTTATTTCTGTTTATCGCTTGATGTTGAAACATTAACTGTAACATCGCAAACACTCAAAACATCGCACAAAACATTAAAACAAGTTACGCTAGAATTTCACAACAAAGTGGTCAGAATGAAACTCAAAAGACAGAATTATCTTTTGCAAATTGACTAACACTAATTAGATTTTTGGTTATGGAAGGAACATGCAAATGATTATTTAGCGTCAGTGTGATTTGTGGTTTAATAGGTGAGGAAAACACACTAGAACCAGAAGAATGTATATCCAAAGGGGAATGCTCATGTCCATCAAAGGGAAATGCTCCTGAATATTCCTTGCATCACCAGTCACATGGAATGAAGCACCAAAATCAGGGAACCATGTAGTGGAAGCATTAGAGGAGCCACTTGTAGATGGAGCATTGGTGATCATAGCACTAGGCTGACTAAACTAAAGAGTATGTTGTCTCTGTTGTTAAGGTGGAGGACGAGGCCAATGCTTAAAGGGACAGTAAGCAGCTAGATTAGCACCATATCCAGAAAGATTAGGTCCATAAGGCTGCGTCCCAGAGTTAAAGGCATGATAGGGATCAGGACTAACAATAGTGTTGACAGAGGAAGGAACCATAGAGGAATCAGGTAGGGACTGAGACTGAGAACTGGATGCAGAAGCATGAGTCAGATTAAGATTAAGAGATGCAGCATCATCAAGAGTTTTCCTCTTGAACTTGTCAAGACGAGTTTCATGAGCAATGAGCAGAGATTCAGCCTAATAACATCAAATTTACTCTCACAACAGAGATAACTGGACTATACCCCTGTGGTAAACCTTCCAAAATAACATCTAAGTGCTGATTGACAGGAATTGGATCACCAATTAATGCAAGATTGTCTATAAGATTACGAGTACGAATGAGATACTCTTGTACCATACGATTATCAAACGAGGTAGCGCGCAATTCAACATGAAGTTGTCTGGCCTTTGCAAGCATCTGCTTTTGAAAATAGGTCACAAGTTTGTTCTAGAGTTTATACGCATGCGAAGAACCAACAACATGCACCAGGATTTCACCGGAAAGAGTAGATTGAAGCCAGGACATTAGCATCTGGTCTTTGAGACGCCATTGACGGTACTCAGGATTGAGTTTTCCAGTAGCGCGATCTTGCGCAGTGAGAAAACGCGGCGGAATGATCGGAGCAACAAGATATTCATCGAGATTGTTTGCATTCACATATGGTTCAACTTGTTGACATCAAACGAGGGAGTTTTTCTCGTTCAGCTTCTCATAAATCTTCAGAGAGAAGACGAAGTTGGAGCGAACTGAAGCATCGTCATCAACAAAGGATTGGAGCGGAAAAGCGTTCATCACCACCGGAGAAGTTTGGGCACCGGTTGGATGCGGCGGCGACGGCGGCGGAGTATGCACTGGAGAAGTCGTCATGGATTGGAGACTATGAATCACGGATACAGACACGGACACAGGACATGGATACTGACACGCCGACACAGCTAATAATTTGAAAAAATTGCATAATCCTGTGTAATTACAAGTGTCGGGACACGCCTAATCCGAGAAGTGTCCGTGCTTTCAGAGATCAATATGATACATATAAAACTAAAAGAAATAGAGAGAATATTCTAACTAACTTTTATCTCAATTTGATTTCCTTTTCATTGAATGAGTAATTCTGTTACAATGCAGCTTATATAGGAAGCTGGGAGAATACCTGCTATAGCAAGTTATCCTATCTCCAACTGACAGGTGTCAGTTACATGACAGCACATATGCCAGTTGTATACAGCTGGCTATTACAAGGTTCAATCTAGTTATATGCTAAACTTAACTGATACACTTATATTATAACTTGCTTAAAAACCACACACTTCATGGCAACGTTCTATGCATAACAATCCATATCAATCATGCCCATTTGTTGAGTTGTATATTTAAGAATAAGAGAAAACAAAAGAAAGGGAAAATTGAGAATAAATTGATGTACGGAGAACTTCTCAGCCATGAGACATCTCTAATGAACTGATAAAAATAGACAGCGCAACCAAATATGCTACATACCTTCCCTTCGTAATTAGAACACTGATGATTGAATGAAGAGTTTATATCTACAACAAGGAAATGTGGGGGTTATAATATGTTTGGCCATGTTTCCATGATACAAGTAAAAAAAGGAGTCAATAGCAAAACTAATAACAATTTAGTTCCCATATAACTTGTTTAAATAAACAACAGGTTAACCAACAATCCCCCCTCCTCAAGGTGGCAATTTTGTAATCAACGTGAAGACATACACTAAAAACAAAAGGTTTTCTCTAGCCAAACAGGCCAAAAAATTTCAACTTTGTATAATTGGAAATTGATGTCAAAAGCGGTCGCGCCGGCTGCTATAGCAGAAAAATCAGGATCACCGTGCCAGACCGCGTGGCAGAAGTGGAATGCGGTCAAAGCAGACCTATCAATAGTAAAACGATAACTTGTACTTGTTGTATATAATTGTTATTAGCGATTATCGATTTTGATATCCCTTTTATTTCATATTATGAATACTTCATGAAACTTTGAGTTATGTTTAAGGTATTTTAGTATTTCTTTTTGAATAGTATGTATTTAGTATTAAATTTATTAGTGACCACACCACCGAAACAGCGCCTGCTACGCACCACGCTCCCACGCCGCATCAATTTATGGGTTGGCCGCGCTGCGCCGCATTTTCACGATGACAACAGAGCTTGGAAATAAACTATCATGATGGTTGTGGGGTAAATTCAAATGGATGAAAACCATTTTCGCAAAAGGAAGGATGAATCACCATGTGCAGCAAAGAAATATTCACTTCTCAATCATACTAATATCTGCCACATTTATTAAAGGCTTAATTGCATGTTTGGCCCCTTGTGTATGTCTTAGGTTTCATGTTGGTCCCTTATGTTTTAAAAGTTTCAAGTTGATCCATTATGTTTTAAAATTTTCAAGTTGGTCTAAAACGTTACTCGCGTTGGAATAAGTTAGTCCCTTCTGTCACATAATATTGAGTTTAATAAAACAAAAATAAAAATAAAAATAAAAAATGTGACTAAATTATTCCAATGTGAGTAACGTTTAGGACAAACTCAAACTTTTAAAACATAGGGGATCAACTTGAAACTTTTAAAACATAAGAGACCAACTTGAAACCTGAAATAAACACAAGGGGACAAACATGCAATTAAGCCTTTATTAGAAAGTATAAATGAAGAAGAATGGGAAGACCCATGTTCAGGTATACAGATTACATGTGGTTTTCTCTAAAGAAGGAAAAACACGTGAAAAATGTGAATTGTTCTTAAAATATTTGATAACAAGAAGGAATGTTCATCACCTGGATTTGAATAAAAACCCAGAATTATTGTCTGCCTGTAAAACCTGGCTTGCTCATCAAGATACCTAAACAAGGAGTACAAAATTACGTATCTCAATATATTTTTTAGGGAATGAATCTTGAATTTCTGGTGTATACTTCACTTCAGACCCCGTCACCACTAAAAATCTGAGTGTATCATGCAGTTCATACAACATATAAACAATGTGTTGAAGTTACAAATTTTTCATAGAAGCGGAAGAGTAAGAAGAAATAAAACTGCTGTGTTATGTGATAGATAACAAATTTGATACACAAGACAGGACTAAACACTAACCCTTATTTAATATTTAAAGGGATACATGACTCTTAATCCTAAATAAATAGAGAAATCAAGAAACAAATCAAGATAATAACATGAAAACTAATCCTCAGAAGTAAACTAAGATACTCTAACATAATATCAAAGATATTATGAAATATTTCATATATTGTAACACAATGAATTATAATAAAAGCAGGGCACTCCTTTCTGTGCCGTCCAACTGCATAGAAATGATAGAGAGAATACAAACAGCATGCATAACAACAGCCATGGGCTCTATTTTATTAACCCAGCTTCAGCCTAAATTTTTTTTTTTTCACTTTAAAGTTTAAAGTCAATTGCATTCTTTTGACCCATAGTAGCATGCATACTTCTACCTTTCCTGCTCACAGACCTCAAACTGACTCTGTAATGATTTTTCTAATTTGCGCACACCTACACAAGTAGGTTAATGCAAGTCTTACGGTCTTACAGGAAGAAATAATACCAACATAACACACAAATAGTGAATGTTTTACTACTGACTCGTGATCCAAAGCAGTTCTAATAAAAGCAAAAAAAAAAATGGACTTGATGGACATCTGAGCACTTAGTATGCTAACACGAACACGCTATAGTGTTTAAGGTCACTCATCCCGCTGTAGCATTTTGAAGGGCCAACCCCTATTTAGGATTGATAAACACTTATTCTAACACTTAGCTTTTATTTTCTGTGTATAAGGATATCATATCATCCTCCCATTTTTTAACTTACCCCCTTGCCCTTATTTTAACTCTCTTATTTTAACTATAAGATAATTATTTTGTTTTCAAAAAACAAAAACAAAAACAAATGGTCTCACTTTATTAGTAAGTGACAATAATTTTGCCATATGCCAAATTAAAAGAAACAACGAAAAACAAACATACAAATTTTATATTGATCAAGGAGGGAGTGGGAAACATAAGAAAAACCAGCTCCAATGAAGAAAAGGCAAATAGAATATACCATGGTCTAATGCGCATAACATCTGTTCTGGGCTGCGTAGATGGTAAGCGGTTCAAGTGTTCAATAACTGTCCGCACATGAGACCAATTCTGACAAGGTTCAACAATAATGAGAAACACGACTACTGTAGTTCAAATCATGGGAAGAGTCAATTTTTTGCAATAACTTAAACAATAAATGCTAACCTGCATTGCCATTACATCTGCATGATCAATAATAAGAACCTGCTTAAAAGAATACACTTTGTCAACTTCATACGATATGATCCAAATACACAGTATCTACCTACCTAGAAATAAATATAAAGTATATAGTATAATAAAGTATGTATAACAATTAAGAGTGGGACAATCACCTCTATGGACGAAAGAAAATCTACATCTTTTTCCTTATTGCATTCAGTCTCTTCAATTTTCTATATCCAAACCAAACTGATGTTAGCTTATATAAGCAATGCATAAAAAAAAACTGTTCAACAAAATTGCAAAATCTTGACAGGATTACTAATAAAAAACAATTTAAATTCACACTGAGGAACAAACTACACAGCAAAGTTATTGTTGAGATATTTCTATTGTAAATAGGATATTTTGGATCTGATGTGCGATTTGATTTTATCCCAATAATCAAGGGATCTAATTGAACACATTGATCCGTGTAGTCAACATAGGCCCCGGGGTGCAACACTACAAAACCCCATTTTGCATTGAAGTTTAGAGTAGCACTACTGATAGTGGTCAGATAGCGCTGCAGTAAAGCTCATGTAAAATTCTAAACTTTTTGCAATATCATCATTTTCCCCCTCTTGCGGCTTTCCAATGGCTCTTTCTGCAACCTTTCCAGGGGGCCTTTCTACAACTTCCAGACTGCCATCCTCACCTTGTGGCTTTCCAACAGCCCTTTCTGCAACAAAATGTTATCCGTGCATCAGAGCTATTTAGTCAAGGATATTAAGCAGCGACACCCTTTTCGTGGTTTTCCTTGTATATTCATCGATTCTTGATCAGATTTTGGGTTCTCCTATTTTATCCACTTTCAACTTTGCATGGTATATCTTGTGTGTAATGGAAAAATCATAAGATGTAGATGTGCATCATATCATGAACCTGATAACTCCTCTGCCTTGGTCTCTTTCTGTAGTAATCAAGGTCGATCCCTCAAATCAAGTCGTATCCTAAGTGAGACTATTGCCAGCTCATTCACAGTATTGACAAGTGATTTGTTAAGCTTCAAACAAGTAGTTTCTGTTAAGATTTATGATATGAACTACCTTCAAGGGAAGCAACAAGTCGAAGGTGTTCTTCATGGAACGAAGACGGTGAAATTTGTGATTTCACCTCAAATTCCACCGGTTTATCTCACAGATACAGCGCGCGAAGCAGGAACGGAGAAACCTGCTTACACTGAATGGGAAGAACAAGATTCTTTGCTCTGCTCCTGGATTCTTTCAACGATTTAGCCTTCGCTGCTTTCGCGATTCGTTCTCCTTCGCCACTCGTGGTTTGGGATGAGATTCATAGTTACTGCTTCATGCAAAGCAAAGAATCGTGTTCTTCCCATAGTTAGTGCTTCACACGAACGCGACAGTGCGTGAATATTTCGTAATGGATCTAAGTTCAGATCGAAGTTGACGCGAACGCGTCTTCACGCACTGTCGCTGAAATCATTGCTCGAATTCGCGTAATTTCAGAGTCTCTTGCTTCAATTGGAGATTCAGTCTCTCACAGGGACCTAATTGAAGTTGTTCTTGAAGCACTTCCTGAAGAGTTTGACCCTATTGTTGCAGTGTGAATGCGAAATCTGAGGTTGTTTCATTAGATGAACTTTAATCTCAGCTTCTCACACAAGAATCTAGAAATGAGAAGTTCGAGAAAGCTGCTATCGTTGAACCTGTTTCAGTTAATCTCACCAAAAATGCAAATTCAGAATCCCAATTTCATGCTCTTAATTCTCAAAACAACAATTATAAAGATGGCACGGGAAACAATCAGTTTCCTAACTCTAGCCCTAATTTTGGCCAGTTTAGAGGACGTGGTAACCGTTTTGGTGGTAGATTCAGAAGACTACCACGTCCTCTGCCACTATGTCCTCCTCTACACGAAATGGGCTAAAATTAGGATTAAAATTGGAGGAATCAGGACTAACGATAGTGTTGGCAGAGGAAGGAACCATAGAGGAATCAGGTGGGGACTGAGAGTGAGAACTGGATGTAGAAGCATGAGTCAGATTAAGATTAAGATTAAGAGATGCAGCATCATCAAGAGTTTTCTTCTTGGACTTGTCAAGACGAGTTTGATGAGCAATTAGCAAGATTCAGCCATTAAGAATTGGCACAAAGAGGCGTATGGTGACATGGAAAGAAGAATAGGTCGGTTGGTGGAGGAGATCCTTACGCTTGATGTTAGGGGGAGGAAGGGGTGTTGAGTGGTGAGAAGGTCCAAGCCCGCAAAGACAAGTTTGGGGAATTATGGTGGCTCTTGAAAGCTAAGGAGTCAAAGAGCTCGATCTAGGTAGGGACTGAGACTGAGAATTGGATGCAGAAGCATGAGTCAGATTAAGATTAAGAGATGCAGCATCATCAAGAGTTTTCTTCTTGAACTTATCAAGACGAGTTTCATGAGCAATTAGCAGAGATTCAACCATTAAGAATTGGCACAAAGAGGCATATGGTGACATGGAAAGAAGAATAGGTCGGATGGTGGAGGAGATCCTTACGCTTGATGTAAGGGGGAGGAAGGGGTGTTGAGTGGTGAGGTGGCCCAAGCCCGCAAAGACAAGTTTGGGGAATTATGGCGGTTCTTGAAAGCTAAGGATTCAAACATGATTCAAAGAGCTCGATCTAGGTAGGGACTGAGACTGAGAACTGGATGCAGAAGCATGAGTCAGATTAAGATTAAGAGATGCAGCATCATCAAGAGTTTTCTTCTTGAACTTGTCAAGACGAGTTTCATGAGCAATTAGCAGAGATTCAACCATTAAGAATTGGCACAAAGAGGCGTATGGTGACATGGAAAGAAGAATAGGTCGGTTGGTGGAGGAGATCCTTACGCTTGATGTTAGGGGGAGGAAGGGGTGTTGAGTGGTGAGGTGGTCCAAGCCCACAAGTTTGGGGAATTATGGCAGCTCTTGAAAGCTAAGGATTGAAATATGATTCAAAGAGCTCGATCTAGGTAGGGACTGAGACTGAGAATTGGATGCAGAAGCATGAGTCAGATTAAGATTAAGAGATGCAGCATCATCAAGAGTTTTCTTCTTGAACTTGTCAAGACGAGTTTCATGAGCAATTAGCAGAGATTCAACCATTAAGAATTGGCACAAAAAGGCATATGGTGACATGGAAAGAAGAATAGGTCAGTTGGTGGAGGAGATCCTTACACTTGATGTTAGGGGAGGAAAGGGTGTTGAGTGGGGAGGAGGTCCAAGCCCGCAAAGACAAGTCTGGGGAATTATGGCGGCTCTTGAAAGCTAAGGATTCAAATATGATTCAAAGAGCTCGATCTAGGTGGCTAAAGGATGGAGATGAAAACTCTAAGTATTTTCACAAGTGTGTTAAATTGAGATATAATAGGAATACTATAAAGGCTTTAAAGGTTGGCGATGAGTGGGTGCAATCTCCAATGGAGGTTAGACGGAAGGTTGTTGATTATTTTAAGAATCATGTGTCTTTAACTTTTTGGGAGCAGCCAAAATTGGATGGTGTTCCTTTCTCTATGTTGTCCAACAAAGAGAATGGGAGGTTGGTGGCTCCGTTTTCAATGGAGGAGATTGAAGAGGTGGTGAAAGAGAGTGATGGTGATAAAAGTCCGGACCCGGATGGTTTCAACTTTGCTTTTGTGAAGAGGTTTTGGTATTTATCAAAGGATGAGGTAAGGATTATGTTTGATCAATTCCATGGGAATGAAGTGCTTCCCAAAGCCTTGTTATCCTTTTTTTGTGGCGTTGATTCCAAAAATAAACTCACCTTCGGAGGTAAAAGATTATCGTCTGATCTCTTTATTAGGGTGTCTCTATAAAAGGTTCTTGCGAGGAGATTGGCAAGTGTGATGAACTCAATTATTTCTCCCAATCAATCGGCATTCCAGGAAGAAATTTGGTGGACGGGGTGGTGGCTATAAATGAGATTGTGGACTTTGCTAAAAAATCCAATAAAGATTGTTTAATCCTAAAGGAGGATTTCGAGAAGGCTTATGACTAGGTGGATTCGGGTTTCTTGGTTTATATGATGAAGAGAGTTGGAATGTGTCCGAAGTGGATTGAGTGGATGAAGACATGTGTGTGTGGTGGAAGTATGTCCATTCTTGTTAATAGAAGCCCAACGGAGGAAATTAATATTCATAGAGGATTAAAGCAAGGTGACCCTCTTGCGCCATTCTTGTTTCTCTTGATGGCGGAAGGTTTTAGTGGCTTGATGAGGAATGTGGTGGGGCTAAACTTGTTTGATGGCTTTAGGCTCTCGGATGAGGGGAAGGTTTATTCGCATCTCCAATATGCGAATGATACTTTATGTATTGGTAAGGCAACGGTGGCGAATCTTTGAAGGTTTTGAGATGGCGTCGGGTTTGAAAATTAACTTTTTTAAAAGTTGCTTAATGGGGATTAATGTCTCGGTGGAGTTTATGGATATGGCTTGTCACTTTCTCAATTGTAGTGAAGGTAGTTTCCCCTTACAATATTTGGGTTTACCAGAGGGGGAAAACCCCACGCGTGTGGCTACATGGGATCCGCTCTTGGAGCAACTTTCTAAGAAGTTGAATTTGCGGGGAAATAGGTTCGTAAGCTTTGGAGGGAGAATTGTCCTACTAAACTCCGGGGGTTTGGAAGAAAATTGTTAGAATTCAACGGGAGTTCCTCTTTGGGGAGGCGTGAGGGGCGGTAGGAAGATAAGTTAGGTGAGGTGGGACGTTGTTTGTCAACCTAAAGCGGAGGGTGGTTTCGGTGTGAGGGACATGCGGGTGGTTAATTTGAGCTTACTAGCTAAATGGAAATGGAGGTTGTTGCAAGGGGGGTCGGCTCTTTGGAAGGAGGTGTTAGTTGAAAAATACGGCCAAAACATTACTAATTTGGAGGTGGGAAGTAGAACAGTGTGGTCTCGTGTAGCTTCTAGGTGGTGGAAGGACTTAGCAGATCTTGAAGAGGAGGGTGATCAATGATGATTTAATGAGGAGGTTGAAAGGAGGGTAGGTAATGGTACAAATACTAGTTTTTGGAAGGAGGCTCGAAAGGGAGAGGTGTCTTTCATGGTTAAATATCCGAGACTTTTTCAAATGTCAAACCAACAAGATGCAACGGTTGAGGAGATGCGGATAGACCCTACACAAGACGGGGGGTGGGGGTTTAGTTGGAGGCGCCAATTTTTTGTGTGGGAAACAAATATTCTAACTAGCTTAATGGAAGATTTGGAGGATTTTAGGTGGAGACAAGGGGAGGATGGATGGGGTTGGGAATTGGAGGATGATGGGGTCTTCTCGGTCAAATCTATGTACAAGAAGTTAGAGGGGTTGATGATTATGGAGGATAACCGAATGGAAGGGGAAAAAAGGGTGTTTCGTCAAATTTGGAAATCCGTGGCTCCATCGAAAGTGGTGGCTTTCTCTTGAAAGCTTCTACATGATCGGATCCCGACGAGAGGCAATCTAGCTAGAAGGAATTGTTTACCTCCGGGTGCTCCAACCAATTGTGTGGTGTGTTTAAATGTGGGGGAATCCTCCTCTCATCTTTTCTTACATTGCAATCTTGCGTGGAATATTTGGTTATTGGCAAGGTCTAATTTCTCAGCCTGCTTATTCTATGAATGGAATTGGTGTCTGGAAGAATGCTTGCGGAGGTAATGTGTTTGGCCTGTGATTATGGGACTGTTTTTACCTTGCGCTGCTGTGGTTTTTTTTCCTGCTGTAGGGCGGTTGTTTTTTCTGCCTTGGCTGTTGCTGCAATAGCATAGGGAGCCCTGGACTGTTTGTATGGGGCTGGCAGATTGGTATTGTAGTTCTATGGGAGTTTTTTTAGTGCAGCCATGCGTTTGGTGCAGCTGCCTTTCTTTGTATTCTCTCCGCGAATTTTTTCATGCATCTTGCCCGTGCTCGTTTTCAATATATTTGCAGTTTCAAAAAAAAAAAAAAAAAAAAAACCTCATCTATGTCAAAAACATCAAATTTACTCTCAACAACAGAGATAACTGGACTATATCCCTATATCCCTGTGGTAAACCTTCCAAAATAACATCTAAGTGCTGATTGACAGGAATTGGATCACCAATTGAAGCAAGATTGTCAATTGAAGCAAAATAACATCTAAGATTCTACTCCCCAAAATTCTCATTGAGTCTGTTCCTCACATTTTTAACTCACCTACTCCCCAAACTTCTCATTCTGAATCTGTTCCTACTACTCCCATAGCAAACACCCCTCAGACTCCATCTATAGTTCTTACCACTCCGAGTCTTCACACAGAAATAATGTTGTCCTAAATCCCACATCCATCACCATTCTATCTCCCTCTTCATCTCAAAATTCCTCACCTGAGTCATCTGCCAGTGTTACTAGCTCACAGTCTACAAATTTTGAGTCTCCTCCTGTTCCTCACAGAATTCATCCTCAAAACTGTCGCTCAATGAGAACCAGAGGTAAACATGGAATTATGCAACCTAGAATTAACCCTAAACTCCTTTTGACTCATGTTGAGCTCACTAGTTACAAAAATGCTCTTCAGGATCCTAAGTGGCATTTAGCAATGCAAGAAGAATATAATGCTTTACTTCATAATCAGACATGATCTCTAGTACCTCTTCCTGCAAACAGATTGGCAATTGGATTTAAATGGGTATTCAGGTAAAAGAAAATCCAAATGGCACTGTAAACAAGTACAAGTCATGTTTAGTGGCCAAGAGTTTTCATCAACAAGTAGGTTTTGACTATAACGAGACTTTTTCCCCGTACTCAAACCTGTTACAGTGAGGACAGTTCTGACACTTGCAGTTACATATAACTGGACTCTTCAACAGTTGGATGTGAACAATGTCTTCCTAAATGGGGTGCTCACCGAAGAAGTCAACATGGTGCAGCCTCCTGGCTTTGAATCTTCTGACAATAGCCTTGTATGCAAACTGCACAAGGCTCTCTATGGGTTAAAACAGGCTCCCAGAGCATGGTTTGAGAGATTGAAATCAGCTTTACTTAACTTTGGGTTCAAGTCAAGCAGGTGTGATCCTTCTCTGTTTGCTCTTGAACACTCAAGCTCACTGCATTTTTATATGGCTTAATTACACTTTTGGCCCCCTAAGTTTCCTAAATTTGTGATTTTGGCTCCCTAAAAAAAACAACTCTTTCCAAGCCCCCTAAGTTTACTTTTTGTTTCAATTTTAGCCCCCTAAGTTTACTTTTTCACTCGAAATTAGGGGGCCTGGAAAGTAAACTTATGGGGCTAAAATTGCCATGAGGGGCTAAAATTGCAACAGAAAGTAAACTTAGGGAGCTTGGAAAGAGTTGTTTTTTTTTTAGGGTCCATAATCACAACTTTGGGAAACTTAGGAGGCCAAAAGTGTAATTAAGCCTTTTTATATTGGTTTATGTGATGATATTATCATCATTGGAAACTCAAAACTAGCTATTCAGAATCTAGTTCATTAGCTCAATTCTGAGTTCTCTCTTAAAGATTTGGGTATACTAGATTATTTTTTTGGTAAAGAGGTGCATCACTCACCATCTGGCTCTTTACTTCTCTCTCAAAACAAATATATCAAGGACCTTCTTCAGAAAGCTAACATGATTAATGCTAATAGCATGTCCTCACCAATGGCATCTAGTACAAAATTGTCTAAATTTGGTTCAAGTACAGTCTCGGATCCTACATTTTTCAGGTGACAAGATTTGTTTCCTTCAGCATATTTGTCCTTCAGCATAGTTGAATAAATCAAACACAATCGTAAAATTGGATCTAGTGTTCATACTTCATGGAATGATGAACAGAGAGAGAGTAAAAGTATAATTTGATATTAACTTTGTAAAATGTTATTATGGACTGAATAGGCTGAGAACACCTATTTATAGTATAAACAGATAGTTGGGAGTTTGTGACAGCTCTCAATCGTTGTCACTAACCTTAGTACATAACAAGCTACACTATGTGCATAGATAGCATACACACAAGATAAAATAGAAGCTAGAACTATACACTAAAAACTCTAATCTAAAAAGAGAAAAAAGAGGTCTACGTAGTCAAATTCTGATTAAAGGAAATAAAATAAATTCAAAATGGAAACAAGAAAAATCAGCTTACATTAAGCAAACAAAGTGGCGAAGCAATAATGAAGTCTGAGGTATGAAAATCGCTGAACAACTTGATTGTCTTCCTGCACGAAACAAAGCATTATGATGTAACAAGACTATTTACGAAAAACTTGCCAAAAAAAAATGTTACTAAAATAGGTCAGCTGCTAATATAATTTAGACTTTGGAAAACAAATTATGCTTACACCAACAATCAAAATCATCATCATCATCATCATCATCATCATCCATGAACCAATTTAAAAAAAAATAACAACAAATAACAAGGATAATGACTATAATTACAGATGTTGACAGGGGACTTTACAGGCTTTCACAGAATGTCTCGGAGTAGGAAAGAGAATAAACAATACTAATCACTTTACGAGTGTAATTACCTAGTAAATTTGATGCCAATCATAAAGTCATCCTCATTATTGCCTCCAAGAAGTAGGTTATGGTCATACGGTTTGGATGACATTTGAGGGTATTCACCTCCAAACTTAGCCAAAAAACGATCCATGTGCTCAACATTGACCTGAGAAAACAGATACAAACATCACAAAGGAACACTAGAATATTTTATCTTGCTCTAGGCAAATGTAATACAATAAGATGGATAACGGTAACATGACTCAACCCCTTAGTTTTGAAATTTTAGGCAAATCACTAGTGTGCAGGCTTAACAAAGCTATGTATGGGCTCAAACAGGACCCTCGTACTTGGTTTGGATGTCTGTTCTACATTACTTCAGTTTGGTTTCAAAGCTAATGTGGTCCGTCTCTTTTCATCTATTCCAAATTATCTGTTGTGGTTTATTTTGTAGTTTAGGTTGATGACATTATTACCTCGGGAAACCCTCCACTAATTCAGCAAGTTATATCATAATAACTTCAGTCCGCTTTAAAACTGCTCAGGACCTATAACTTTAATATTTCATTTGATTTATGGTTAGATCTTCCCCTCATGCTCAATGTTACTTCGCAAAAAATGTATTCGAGATCGCTTGGCGAAAGCCTACAGTCCAACATGATTGAAGCAAAACCAATATCCTATGGTTGCAAGATGTAAACTGTCAATAGCAGGGGCTGATTATGTTCAGGATTATTTCTTATATAGGTCTACTGTTGTGCTTTGCATTTATGCTACCATCATCAAATATGAAATTAGCTTCTCAGTAACTGTCACAGGCTGACAGCTTCTTGACTCTCATTGGAAGGCTGTTCAACCAGCTCCTGCTCTACTTCAGTGGCCTACAAATCTTAGTGTTATGTTGTGGGCGGGGATAGAACCCTCAACTTCCTTATCAATCCACTCCTTAACTCCCTCACCCAAACCACCGAGCCAATCTTATATCCCCGCAGTGTGCAACAGTTATATACTGCTAGAATTATTATAAGAATATAACTAACTCTAATTGTCTTGTAACAGTTCAGTAGATAGATTAATCAGAACCAGGACACCTATACATATTCATATTGGTGAATTGTACTCTTTTAAATAATAAAAATTAAACTTAGAGTTAACTCCTCTCTTTCTCTCACAACTACAATATTTCATTACAACAACAAGCAGGGAAAAACATTTTGTATCCCGAAAGAGATGCACAAATAAGGATAACTGACTGAATTCTATAGCATATCTAACCAGTGTGACATTTCATTGAAAAACATGATCCGCGGAAAAAGGTCAACCAAATGCCCAGCTTAAGGGCTAAGGCAACACCTCGGAGTCCAGTACAAACTACAAGTACTGATATTATGTCGTGATCGAGAGTCCAGAGCATGGTTAGCTTGACTCCATTAGAAATAAATTAAGAAAATAGAAAAACTAAACTACCTTGTAAGCCGAAGGTGTAAGTTGTATAAGCCTCTTTACAACACGGTACGCAATATTTGCCAATGGCAACAAAATTAAAACCTGGATCATGCAACAGAAAAATATATTTGTTAAGTATGCTTTACATTTCTTAAGTAAATCTTTTATGTAAGAGTTCATTTTAAGGGAATATGAAGTGAAAATTTCAATTATGGTAGAAAAACATCCACCATAAGTAAAACCTTAGGACGAGTAAAACCAGTCACGACGAAAAATTCATTACCTTAGGACGAGTAAAACCTTGATCTCGGAATCTCTCAGTATCAGCGCCCTCTTCAAGCCTAGCCAGTTTGGAATCATTCTTTTTGACACAATCTCTAGTTTTGAAGACGTGATTGAGCTGTGCAAAATAGCCATTAAGCAATTTTGTAAACAGTTCTCATATTTTATATAGAATAAAATGAAAATTTGCTTACAGAATGCATTATGTATGCATCCATGATGCTTGTGTCTTCAAGGCCTTTTAGATAGAATGGTCTCTTGTTACAGTGAAGTATATCCCGATAGCTGCTGCCTGGAACCAAGTCAATGATGTGAATGCCCGTGTAAGGATTACAAAAATTAAATTTAAAATTATGTCATATACAAATGTGCAACTGAATGCCTGAATCCCCTACAACAACAGACAACCAAAAACATAATGCAAAAAAGAAACACCAACTCAACTTAGTGAATCTTGCTATAATAATAAAGAGCACAACAATACATATAATATTTCAACAACTTAATTATTTATACGTCGATGATTTCAAATCAACTTACAAAGGGAGAAAAACATCTTTTGTTTTGGTGAATTAATATCTTTGCCTCCAGATGTCTTGGAGACATCCATCCAATGCTCATATAACTTCTCCTTCAGACCGGGACAGGAGTTGATATTAAAATCCTACAAGAGAAAGCAGCAAAGAATGTTATATGTACTTGAGGCGGAAGTTGAAAGAAGAACGTCTGTTATAACACGACGTAAGATTATAATTTTTCTTTGATGCGTAAAGAATTGCATAATATAAAAGTTTACCAAAGCCAAGAAATGCATAATGTTAATGCCAGGGGACAAGGGAAAAATTAACATTAAAGGAAAGTAGTATCCATCAAAAGATGCTTATTCCATTCGAAACAAACCACTGCACGGTTTATTTTTACTGCAAGGACAACCGATCAAAATCTCTAAATAGACAGTAAACAACACATCATTGGCTCAAGTTATTGTCAACTTGAAAACTTATCCCACGAAAAAAAACTTTGGGTAAAGGGCATCAAAGACAGTTGATAACACTCATGCAATATTCCATCTAACATGTAACATTATCTATTCTAGGGCATCATTGTACAGAGAAAAAAGAAGTTTCATTGTTGTGTGTCAAGGACAACCATTCATTAATGGTAAGGAATATTGATCAGCATGTGGTTATAAAACTATACTAAATTTTGAACTTACAAAATGAGGCCAGAGACAAGAAATCTTGGATATACCAATACCACTATATACCTTCAAGATATTTTCGCCAGTTCCTCTCCAATTGCAATTTGAAACACCAATAACTGGTACATCCCAGCTGAATTTCAAGTTCTTTTGGTTGTCAATCTCTTCTTTTGATAAATTATGTTGCAAATGTAAATCAAAAGAGCTGCGTGAAAAGGAAAAGAAAAAAGTGTAAAAATAAATGTTAAACTAAGCAAGCTAAGAGAGCATAGTGTTATGATGAGCTATGCATGTATAATGATCAAGTAATACAAAAAGTAACACTATCAGCTAGCTAGATAGTATTAATCGTATTCATTACAAAACATGCAAGAGAGGTCAAAATCATACTGATGCAATTATGAAAGTATTTAACATGGAAATCAGTTGGAAAACTTGTAATAAAAAAAGTATGAACGGAAATAGCAAGATTTTCATTTCTAATTGGAATAAAGATTGGAGAGCTTTGGTGCATCTATTAGCTGCTTAGCTCTGTTAACTTTGGGTGTTCTCTCAAGTCAGAACTTTTCTATCCAAAGTGTGAAAGAAAATATATTTAACGTTAACAAACCTCAAATCCACTGAATCCTCAGATGTGGCTCCACCATTTGTCCTAATATCCTCTTGATCTGAATGAGAAAACTCGTTGTCCTCTTCAGTCTCAGAACCTTCTATTAATCCAGAATCATTGTCATCAGAATTTTGCTGCAAGCTTCCCGCAACATTGCTTATAGGAGAATCAATGTCAGACCCTAAGAACAAAAAAAATTTACAAAATCATCAAAAAGATATCCCACAAATATATAACTATCGTATGCTACTGAAAAAAAGGGATGAATGCAAACGAAAAATCATTATTCACAGCGCAACAAAGGGTTTTACTTGGACTTCTATGAGGACGAACAACAACCATTAAACCCTTTTCCCACTAGGTGAGATCAGCTAAATGAACTACACAATGCTTGAATGTTTGATGATAAATCATGTCTAAAAATAGACCACTTAGCATAGATGTCTTTATGGATTGGCCTATAGTTTTCCTTAACCTTTGTCTCTAACTAATGATCTATCCCCCATCTAATATACCCTCTTTGCACATATTCAATTCAAACTGCCTAAGACGAGACTCTTCCACTCCATTGTATTTAAAATGGGTGCTGCCCAGTCTCTGTGTCCAATGGCACTGCTCTTTATTCATAATCATGTGACCAGTCCTATTATTTCTATGACATCTTTATTTTTTGTGAGCTCATTTCTATAACATCTAATTGTGAACCTGATCACAAACCCCATACGGAAGTCCTAGTAAACATGTAATCTACAAGCATGACTAATCAAACCTTCTCCATCATGGTCATCCTCCAGCAAGTTCAAAGATTTAATGATGTCAACATTTGTCTCTTTCTCCACCCTTCTACCTTCTTTCTTTTTTTTCATACCTTTATCATCTTTCTTTTTCCTGTAAAGAGGGGCAGAGCAATGTGAATTTCAAAACAATGTGTTATTATTAAATCATTTAACAATGTAGTAAGTAAATTATTATGGACAAGTGTCGCTTGAATTTAACAAACACACGTAAACAGAATTAACATTGAGCTTTATTATATAGAAACCAAAGGCAGAAAGAATTCTGCACAAAATAGAATAATTTGAATTTACATTACATTCTTATGCTATGAAGAAGAAAAAATTGACACGCCTGGGTTGTGACTGACACATGTCTGACAAGTGTCTAAAAAAACAAAATTATTTTCTTTGCATCGACACGCCTTGAGCACTCGGACACAACTCAGGCGCATCTACAATAAAAACAATATTAATGGATACATTTTCTAATTTTCCTAAAATCATTAGAACAAAAAAACTTTTATCAGTAATATATTAGTATTTTTATCAATTGCCTGCATATGCAAATCTTTTTACATACACACATCTTCATCTTTCACAGTATTTGAAGATAATCCAATGAAGGGCTGGCATGGCCCTTGCGCAAGGATGACACGCACAAATCGAGAAATGGTCCAAAAAAAAATGAAGGGCAAATTACCTTAAATTTGTTGTACCAAAATAAGAACTTAAATTTTATTACATTAGTTTTAGCTTTTCGTGAGTATATAGATGAAAAAAGGTGAAAGCTGCCAAGCCTGTCTTGTTGTAGAAATCTATATATCGGTGTTGGTGTCTTATGTGTTTGGCATTAGCGGACTCAACATGAGTCTATGCATGTATCGTGTTCAACGCATTTCACTACCAGAGCTTCATACTTTTATGTTCTTTCTTATGATCAATAAAACATAAACAATAATCAATACCAAATGGTAAACGCAATAAAAACAAAAAAAAATATGTACAATAAAGCCAACCATTACTATTAATTAGGCATGGCAACGGGGCGGGTTCAAGCATCACCGTCCCCGCCCCAAACCATATAACTAGGTGCGGTTGCGGGGGAATCTGGGTTTTTAGTACGGGGGCGGGTATAAACATCCCTCACCCCGTGCTAAAAACCAAGATTTCCCCACACCCGCACCCACATCCATGTTAAAAAATCGAACCTAAAAAGTCAAATTTGCTTATAATTAGTAACGGAGTATTAATTAACATTATTATCAGTACTATTAGACTACAGGCCTATTTGAATGAGGTTTATCTGCGTATATAAACACTTGTGAGACTGTTTGTGATAACTTATAAAAATCATAAATTGTTTTCAGTCATAATCTCTCCAAAACAGCTTATGAAAACAATTTAACTTTGTTTTATTTTTTATTATAGAAACAGCTTAAACACATGATAAGCACTTATTGATATAAGTTGCAAAGTAAGCAGTTTATGAAAACAAGGCCTGTTAGTGTTACCTTTTCAAGTTAAACTCAGAAGTAGGAGCAACAAGTCGACGCTTCTTCATAAGTGTGGCAGTCAGATGAAGAAGAGGAGCAGAAAGTGAGATGAACCAGAAAAGAAGACGAATGGAGGCGGCTAGTGTTCTTTAATTGATAGGCAGCAATTAAAATCCCAAAATCGCAAGGTTTAGAATAAAATTCAAGTGGAGGGCAAACGAGGAAATAAGAGTCCAAAACTGGGTTATAATGAACATTGCTTTATCAACCCCCTCAAAATCTTTTATGTCCCCCAAATTTCCCAATTTGCCCTTAATTTGAGCATCCGACATATATCTACCGAATTGGTTAGGTACTTATATACCTAATTTTTGTTCTTGTAAAAGCTATGTTCGAGTTATCTCCAAAGTTAAGGTAAAATCTTCACTTAATATTTAAGTTTTAGTTTCTAGTTATATGATTGTTTATTGGCAATACTATGGCTACAATTGTTCTGTATTTGATACTCAATTTTTGCTATTGATAGATTCAATATAGTTATCCAACATTAAGAAGATAGGTTAAATTCAAAGATATGAGAAACTCAATTTTGATAGTTTTTTCTCCCCATTTATTTTTTGTATTTGATATTTGGCTTTTAGGATATGTGCATAAACTATATAAAAAAAACAATAAAAATTACGCAAACTTTCAATGTGTTAGGAAGAAGTACGAATTACCGGCTAACTGATTGAAGTTTAGTGAAGATTAATGCTAATTGTTGGAATGATTGTGATGGAAAATCCAAATTCGTCTTAAAATTGCAAGGTTTAGAAGAAAATTTCAATGAGTGCAAAAGAGGAAATAAAAGTAGCAAAATTGTGTTTTATTCTATATGATGATATTTTCGGTGTATAACTACTGTAACAAGGCGTTCTGCAGATATTGTAACGCCCACTTTATTTATTTAATTATTTTATTAGAGTATATAGTATATTATTATATATTATATGATTTTGGTGATGTTTGTGACGTATGAGACCATGTTGTGATGTGATGCTTATTTTATTGTTTAATAAAATAAGATATGTGATGTTGATATATATATATTTATATTAAAATAAAGATGTGCTATAATAACAATAATTTTGAGAGGTGGGGTTGTTATTATAATAAGATAGAGTTTTGTGGGATAAGTGAGATTAGAAAAGAGGTATAAGAAGGAAATTAGGTTTAGAGAAAGAGTCAGTACGTATTACAGACTTTTGCAAAAAGGGAGAAAAGTGGTCAGAGAAGAGGGAACCCCAATTCTGCAAACTTACCAGGTAAGGGTGAGCCTAGCTTCGATTATATTAACATGTCATTCATTGTTTATGATTAACTAAGGGATTGGAAAGAGTTTTGAGAGAGTTCTTAAGATAGGGTTTGATTAATGATTCTTGAATTGAATATGTGTAGAAACCAAAGAAATGGTGTTAGATTGTGTTTAGGTCGATTTTAGGAGTGTATAACATTTCTGTAATCAGTTTTGGGGATTGAATTGGGAAAAATTGGGACTTTTTGTGAAAAACTGCAAAATTCACGTAGTCTGTACTGTCGCGACTCGCCATGGCGGAGAGAATTTCGCCTGGCGAAATAGTGCCACTCGCTCGCCAGGGCGAGCTGTAAGGCGAGCGATTCCCGAGAGCACCCAGATTTATCTCGCCAGGGCGAGTATCGTGCTCGCCATGGCGAGAAGCCATTTTGTTGACTTCGCCTGGCGAAATAGTAGTTGGCCTGGCGAAATTGCCCAGTGACAGCATAGCCAGTTTTACGTTTTCGCGTCTTTTCACCCGTTTCTGTTTTGAATTAGCCTTTGGTGTAAACACGAGAATTTTAGGCAATTGAGTTAACTTTCTAATGGTCTTTGTTTGACTTGAAAATGATTCTTAGATCTTGAGTTTTGTATTTCTAATTTGGACGGGACTTTGGGGATAGGGTCGTAGATAGTAATAGAGATGTCCTAAGACCTGTAATCGAATCTGGAATGATGCTTAAAGATGTTTTTAATTGTTGGCGTTAATCTATGATTTATATGTTTGTTAAGTGAGTTATATGAATGACGTTTGAATGATATTGCAATGATGATTATGTGCTGTGAATATGTGTTAAATGTGCTGAGTTGTTGCCATGTATTGTTATAATTGCATGTGTCAGTCAAGAGTCGTAAATGATGTTAAGATGTTGTGTGTAACTTGTTTAAGTTGCAAAGAGTTGAGTACATGCATTTGCATAATTTGAGACGGTGGAGTTTTTGCTCAAAGCGACGGTGGAGCATTTGCTCAAAGCGACGGTGAAGCATATTAATGCTTAAAATGGTACCACATGCATGATGTTTAAGACGTTTAGAGGTTGCATTTGTCGAGTCTTGTGTCTAAGATGTTTGAGATGATTTGTTATGTGAAGATGTTTGAGATGATTTGTTATGAGAGTGTCGAGATGTTTTCGTTATATGTGATGACTGTTGTTGTTGTTAAGCATAAATATTTGAAATATGTGTTAATATAATTGTTGTGAATCTCACTCCTTCTGTTGGAATTGCCGCCTTGTGGGCAATTGCAGGTGACCAAGCATAGGTTCGACGATGTGAGAGGTCCTTTTGTGGTGTCGTAGGAAATGCTCTGATATGTAACGGGATGGGGTTTTATTGAATTCTATTCCTTTATGTATCATGTTGAACTAGTTATGACGTTTACGATCTACCTTTGAATTTTGAGATGCTCATGAGACCTTTGTGCCAAGAACTAACTCTTTAAGGATTTTTGAATTATGATTCCGCTGCTAAATTTGAACATTGATGAGGAAATAATTTATTATTCATTTTATTTTAAAGTTTTTATGAAATGTGACATCCTGAATATTGCGATATACTCTGATTATATGTATGAATTTTTATACTTGGGATTTCGGGGTGTTACAGATATCTCCCTAATCTATCCCGTATCTATCTACCTAAGCTTGTAGCATCATGTAGTTATCTACCTTATGTTGTATATAAGGGTAAATTTGGTATTTTAGGGGGCTTGGGAGATTTAGAGGGGGCTTAAAAAGAAATGTTCCTTATATAACTGTCGTAACATGCCGTTCTGAATATATCTCCTTAACGTATCCGATTTATATCTTCCTAACGCATTTTGTAGTTATCTTTATAACTTGTTTGGTATATATCTACCTTATATTGTATAGAAGGCCAAATTCGGTATTTTAGTGAGCCTTTGGAGATAATGGTAATCTTGTGACTAACTTACCAGGCCAGCCTCAAGCAGATTTCAAGCATTATGCTTGTTATGTCACTGTCAATAAAACCAATGTAAGATCTCTCTTTTATTGGTTTTTTGAGGCCGTGACCAAACCTAAGGAGAAACCATTGCTTTTCTGGCTTAATGGAGGTAAAGTGATTTTGCTTTGTGAAAATATACAAATTACTTTCTTAAATGCATGCATTTGGCTAATTTTTGTCGTTGATTCACGATGTTAATCCTCAAATTCTAAATCTTAAATTATAGTCTTAAAAATTTCAGAATATTTTTTCATAATTTCAGAATATTTTTTCACAGTTGAACTTTGAACTTTTTTGTTGTTCATAGATGTTGAAAATAACAAGATGATAAGTGACTGAGTGATTCATCAATGCATGTTTTAGGATAAACAGAATTTTTAGGGTTTTACTTTTTGTTTATTATTATTTAACATTTTTTTTAATCCAATGATATTTTATGTATAAATCATAGAGTCAAAACAAGACATATTTATCTCTATAAGTAAAAGCACGCATTTTAACCAAACAAAACTTATCTTTCAAAGTACGGATGCATCATGTTGACATATAATGAAATAAAGTGTTATTTAAAAAAGAATAGAAAGGTTCTTGCTATTCTTTGGCAAGGATTTTCGAAAGAATAAGTTTTTCCTTATTACATTTATGTATTGTCACACCGGTCTCTAACTTACCATCTCATTATTAAAATTGACACTTCTGAAGAAAAGAAAGAAAAAAAACCCAAATTTAATGGTGAGGAAAATTTCAATAATTTAAAAAAATTAAGATTGTATGTTTTTGATTTAAAAATGATGAGACTAATATGTAAAAAATATTTAAGTGAATAAGTAATTTAGTGATTGAAATTATACGCGTGAATCAAAATAGCCTAATATATAATTGCCCTATTAACTTTTATCAATAAAGATAGTGACATCACATTTCAGCCGAATAAATAAACCGTCTAAGTTGTTCACACATCAATGTATTTACAAGAGAGACTAATATGTCTATCAAGAGTCATTCCTACTGTTTGTTCTTGCTGAGAATAAATTGGGATAGAGAAAATAAATAAACATAATCACAACACAAGAACATGCCGTGAAAACTCCAAAACCCTCCAGAAAAATAGGCTTTTGGTTGTTGATTTTATGTGTAATGGTACACTTTTTGATGTTCTTCATTCTTCTTCAAGAAATCTTAACTGGGGTAGAAGAATTCGTTTGGCTTTGCAAACTGCTAAGGCCGTTGATGTTCTTCATTCATCAAACCCACCTGTGATTCATAGAGATATTAAATATGCTAATGTTCTTATTGATCAGGATGCAGGCATCAGAAAGCACAGTTAAACTCTTGCGTCGGCTTGTCGTAGCCTTGACAATGATTCACACCTTTGGCAAACAAAACGACGTTGCCTCCATTGAAAAAGACTCGTAAACAACAAAATTCCACCTCACAAGCTCCGACGTCAGAAATTCCACCTCACGTTTGTCTGGGTAGAGGGAGGAGAAGAGGAACATGAAAAGATTACATGGGTATTTTTGTAATTTCATGTTTGTCTGAAAGCTTCAGGGGTATTTCGGTCCAGTCACATGAAATAAGTCAATCAGAACTGCCACATCAGTTTATCATTGATATGACAGTAATTAACTGGGCTCATTGACCAAATTTTAAATGATTAAATTTTACAGTGGCAAAAAACAAAGATTAGCGAATATATACAAGGACCAAATTTAAAATGACCCTTATTTGCAGGGACTACAAATATATAAAAGTCATTCAAAGAATGAGTGGTAGTATTGTGATAATTACAAAATGGTGGTAGTTTGATATATTTTTTTTCAGTAGTATGATAAGTGCCGAAGGAATTAATGACAATATTTATAACCTCGATGATATGCTACAATAAAACTGAAGTATAACTCAATCTGTCATTCATCGTATATGGAATTCACACACAATTACAAATCTAAGACGAGACAAAAAAGATGATGGTTTAATCATTGTAAAACTCCTTGAGACATCATTAAAAGTTAAAATTATTTCATGCAAAAGGGGTAGTGCAAAATTGAATGATGAAATGAGCAATACTTATAGTTCTCACGGCTACCTAAATTTTGAACTTAGCACTCCCTGATCAAACTAAGAGCCAAACAAGATATTTGTTCTCTTATAAAACATAAATAAATAAAAAACTAAATTATAGATCCATGAAATACATCCCTAAAGCCTAACATTAAACGACGAAAATCTTGACAAGAAAACAAATGAAATAAGAGTTTAATTATGTACACCGACTATATACAAAAAATTTACACATTCATTGTCACATTAATTAATGAAGTATGAAAGTCATGTGTTTTTAATTAATTAAATAATATGGTTTGGACGGTTACAACCACTAACACGTTTTCGTTGACTGTACTAACGACATAGGACTTGTTTTAGGTTATAAATAGACTTCCATCTTCAACAAATACTTTCATTCTTCCCTTCACCTCTTTTCTTCCATTTTCTTCAAAAAAAATTAGTTTTTTAGGGGTGTCGGTAGTGTCACGGTCATTGTTGATCGTTCATATGAACCCTGCAATTGCATTGCAGCTTGTGTGGGGTTCATATAACGGTCAACATAGACCATTGACATCAAAGAAAGACACACAAAAACACATAACATTCTGGTCCGGATTATGAAATCCGGATTCACATATGACTTAAGTGGTTTCCGAATTATGAAATTCCGAACACTTCAGCATAGGATTCTTTTTTGTGATCCACATCGCATCAAGAGTTTATGTGGTCCACAACATCCAATACTCTTTGGCACCACCTCATTCGCATGAAATTGGTCAAACAAAATACGCACATCATCTTTTAGCAAATACCAAAAATTCTTCACAAAAGCAAAATTAAATCCATCGGGACCCGGGCTTTTGTTCCCATCACTATCCCTCACCACCGCCTCTATTTCTTCTCTCTTAAAAGGCTCCACCAACCTCCCAACCTTCATCACGGAAAGACTCCCAAACGGAACCCCGTCCAACCGCGGTCGATCCCCTCCAACCGAAACAACATGGTTCCTAAAATAATCCACCACCACTCGCTTAACCTCCATAGGAGATTGCACCCACACATCATCAACAAGAAGCGCTCTCACCCCATTCCGACTTACTCTCGACTTGATACAATTATGAAAATATTTGGTATTAGCGTCTCCCTCCCTAATCCATCTCGATCTAGACCTTTGGATCATTAAAGAATCTCTCGCCTTAAGCAACCTCCAAAGAGAACTAAATTTAGATTTTCGGATCCAACTCCTCTATCTCATCCCTCAAAGCCTTGATCCTCTCCTCCATCCCCCCGTATTCCTCCCTATGCCACACCTTCAATTTCTCTTTAAGAACTTTAAGTTTTTCTTTCAAAACATAACCCATCCATCCAGTTAGATTCGAGGACCGCCATACCTCCTCCACCACCTCTTTACATTTCCTATTTTCCAACCAAAAATTATTGAAGCGAAACGGCTTAGGCCCCCAATCACATCCATCCACCTTCAAAACCAAAGGGCAGTGATCGGATACATACCTTGGAAGGACCCAATAAAGACGCCATTTCTTCTTGTATGTGTTACCATCTTGACTTAAAATGTATTTATCAATTATCACTTGAGCTCTAGGTGGAGATGGTTCACAATAAAAGACTTAATATGAACAAGTATGATTTTATGGGCACTCCGCGGAAAGTCCTGTATCACAATAGAAGTCGGATGTTGCTTGTAATGATGGAGTATCCACAAAGTGGGTCAAAAATGTTTTCTTTTGAATTTGACGGTGATGGAAGATCCGTGGAATTCCTTGAGTTTAGAAATCAGCAATTTTTGGTGGTTGGAGTTAGGCTTTCTTCTGATCCAGCCGTAAAGCCCAATGGCGAAGCTAAGAGGTAAGACATTGAGCTTTCATTTTCTTTTTTACTAGATAAATTGTGAGAGTTTCTTTCCCTCTTACTAACAAACTGCTGGTTCTCCAATATTTTCTAAATTGCATATGGCTTTTATAAGTTGAAAAAAGCAAAGCCTGCTAGTAAGCTTCCTTCAAGTAGTCTCATATGCTCCTGAACTGCAACCAAGCTGTAGCCTTGGTGGCAGCTAGGTGTGGCAAATAGATGGATTGAATAAAATTTGATTTGGATTAATAGATGAACTAGATTCAATCCATTAAATTTTCCTGTTTTTTTTCTTTAATGGATCGATATATCTTACTACCATAAGATGTAGACTATGAATCCCAGATGCTCCAAACTGGAAGAAGTATACATGTCGGATATGACACTCCTAGGATACTTTTGGATTCGTATCCTAGAAGTGTCCGATGTTTTTAAAAAAAAAATTATTTGATATGTATCTACGTCGTATCACACTTGTATCTGGGTTTCATAAGGTGTAAACAGATATCGGATAATATTTCCACATCAAGTGGCAGATGTTATGACACTAGTTTTGATGGCAATGAAGTTGATAAAAATGAAATGTGACAGTTCAAACCGGTTTGTCGACATGTATGGAGGAGAGGGGGAGTTCCACTTGCTATCTTCCCTTATCTTGATCTGCTGGGAATTATGTAAGTTGCATAAATCGTGCATTTTTTAATCCGTTTTAGTTCCTGTCTGATGCTTTATTCAATTCTCTTGGTGCACAAGAAAAGTACACTTGGTTATAGTGCTCTCATTAAAATAGATTTTTGTTATTCAGTTCTATGTCTGTGGTTTAGAAGAAGACGCTATAACGAAGGGATTCAAAGTGAAACAGTATGCTACGGCAAAGACGCGTTTCATCGTAAGATCTTTGACTACACATAACTCTAGAATTGCTGTTGGTGATGGCTGTGATGGTATAATTTTCTTTTCTTACGACGAGGTGAGTGTTAATGACTGTCATCGAGTTTTTCTTTATTGAACAAAAACTTAAAGGAAAACAAAAACTTTCAGGTTTGCTTTTCATAGATTCTCATAGGTGGTGTGCATATGATTGGAGAGAAATTCTATATTAATGATTAGCTTATTTTCAGTTTTTAGTTTATGAGAAAAACATATCACACTGTCCTCTGGATTGATTTCCTTATCATATACTTCCTTTTGTGTGTGCTTCATACACCTCCCTTCATATGCTTTTGTACAACAACACCAAGTCTTCTCCCTGATGGGGTTGACTACACGTTCATTTCCTTTTGCATTAAAAATTATCTTATAATAATGTTTATGCCCGACACATCAAGATCACAATCTTCTTGTATTGATACTCTCTTATTGTGTATATGAAAAGTCAGTTTTGAACTTGTTTAATTCTTCTATGGCAGGATGCGAAGAAGTTGGCACCTCTCTATGCTGATCCGTCATTTAGGTTACTTGCGGATTGTATTCTCATGGATGATAATACAGCTGTTGTTTCAGATCGTAAAGGAATCATTGCTGTTTTATGTCCAGATCATTTCCAAGGTAAGCCTGAACTAAGGCTTTTGTTTGTGTAACTTAATTCGTATTAGCCACTTTCTAATCTAGGGAATGTGATTTTTTTCATTATGCTAAAAACCAAAATGTTAGATGCACTTATGGTTGTCTAGAGGAAAACATCAAATAATTTTTCAAACATTTGCCTGCTCGTATTATACAGAATGGTTATCGTAGTCACTGGTGTAATAAATTTAGCTTCATCGCCCCTCCCTCATTTTGTGAATTGATCGTGTAGTTTGTGCTATTGTTGAACGTGTTTACGCTAGAGAAGCAGCATGTTACTAGATACTTCTTTTGCTATTGGCATCCTTAAAGCTAATTTATTACTTTTTGTTCTTCATAAAATCAAAATTCTAACCATATTTTGTTGTTGGTCACCTGCATTAGATAATGCAAGTCCAGAACGCAATTTGAGACCAAGGGGTGCTTATTTCATAGGTGAGGTGGTTATGAGCATCCAGAAGGTATATCCTTAAAATTTTCTGGAAGAATATTTATTGGTTTTGCGTTAAAGGTCATCACTCCTTTTAACAGTGATTCAATTTTAAAGAAGCATTTGCAGAATGCAAATGCAGCATGCTGTATATTCACAATAGTTAAGCAAATTGTTCTGCATATGATTCCTCCCCCTTTAATTTTCTTCTAGTGTAAATTGGATGATGTTTCTAAAGTAATGTAGTTTTTGTTTTTTTATTGCAGTGCTTGTACAGTTTTCCAGCTGATGATATTTTTCTAGATGGCTGTGGCACCGTTCCCAGGAAAAATGTTTGGTCAAAACGAAATGCTATTATTGCCCCGTCTTTAAAAGGAAACATAACGATCTTCTTCTCTTTATCGAGGTACAAATTAATTACGGAAGTGATAGGTCCGCAAGTGCACGGAAATATCGGTTTTAGTATAAAAGATGTCGAATCCACAGAGACCAATGTCAAGTACCGTTATCTATCGTCACGTTGTTTATCTAAGACGATGCTAATTAGTTTGGTTGCAAAATTGGGAAAAGTACTTGTTTTTAATTACTTTAAATGATGAGAGCCCGGAATATAATTCGTGTCGACCGTTGCTGCTTGCTAAATTGCATTTTATTATTGTAACAGGAAAATATTTCCGCGCGTTAAAAGGATTAAATTAAAGGGGTCGTCAGCTTTCGCGTGTACGACACCGAATTTTGACTTTGTAATCTATTCGGCTGCTTTCGCGAGTACACCTTACAAATTCAAAACTCTCTTTGAAAAAATAATCAATTTACGTGTGAAAAGTTATTTTTAGTAGAAATCTTAATTTAAAGGTCCTATTAGTTTTCGCATAACCGGTACCATATTTTAAACTCACAGACGCCAGCTTTCGCGTGTACGGCTACAAGTTTAAAATATCATTTTTGAAAATTAGTATTTCTAAATTAATTAAAAAAAACGTTGTCACTGAATTTTAAAATTAATTCCTTCAAATTCTACGGACAGATACAGGTTTCTACGGACAGATACAGGTTTCATTCTTTCGATATGAAACCAGTATCGCGTTATCTCAGCTTTCGCTGTAAATATTTATTGTTAAAAATCAGAATTTTCAGACTTAAAAATAATTCCTGTTACATTTTCTAATCATACAACTTAACAGAGTACCATTAGTACGACATTCATCATATTCCGAACTCTATATAAATCTACTCCGACATGGTATAAATAATAAATAAACAATGATTCATCATAATTAGGACAAAAGCAAAAGAACAGAATGAATAGAAACTATGTAAACAAGAACCTGTTAATGATGGATACTCTCAAATAAAAAGAGAAAAAATGCCACGACAACATAACAGCAGTGCAACACAACAATTACAAGCAACTGGAATTGAATGAAACTCTTGGTTCTGAAACAGATGAAACCGCAGCACCAAAAGAGAAAATAGAACAGCACCAGCAAGCAATATCAATTTTCCAATTGAAAGTGAAATGAATGGTGCAACAATAGGATAAATATGAATAATGATGAAAAGTCACTAAATTGGAATAAAGGGGACAATTATATCAGTAATTGAAAAAGTTACTAAATTCAAAACTATAAATAAACAAGTTTCTAAATGGTACGGTGGCTGAAAGGTAAAGAAAAACTGAATTGGAATCATAAAGGAATAATAAAAACCGTAAATTGGAATGGTATTGAATTCAAAACATTATGCAGAACCATTAAATAGAAATATGGTAGCTAAAGGTTCTAACAACGGGAAAGCTTAAATTACAATAAGCAATGAAAATAAGCCAGTTTCTAAATCACTAAATTTCTCTGTAAAAAGCTTGGTGTCTTGGACTAATTCTTGAATGTCTCTTTTATAGCCAAATGTTCATCAAGGAGTGGGAAAACTGTTTTTGAAACATGGGGAAAGAATTGGTCTGACTTTTACTTCCCACTAACTTTAGACTTTTTAACCTTTTATTTTCCCTTTTTACCCTTTCTTTCCTTTTTTCGCCGAATTTCATCATTTTGACGCGCAGAGACCTTTAACAGATAAATACCTGAAATAGACACACAATACCAGCGTAACATGGCAAAAATTTATAAAATCAAAATCAAAAAATGTGTAAGTCGAGACAAAATAATAGTGCATTTTACGTGTTATCAGGAAACAACTCTCTAAATCGTAAAGTGCATAAGTTTGGGGACAGTATATAACCATTGCATTGATTTTGTATTTAAGTTGGTTGAGATCTTTATAGCAGTCCATGTATTATGTTGTCATTGTCAATCTCATGAAAATAATATCATTTTGGTTATGAAGACAAATTTTGATGAAGACAGTTTATCTTTTGTGTAGGGAAGAATATGAGCTCTTAAAAGATTTGCAAGTAAAGCTTGTTGTCAATTATTTGACTGGCCTTATCCTTGGAAATGATCATAGCAAGTTTCGGAGCCGGGAAAATCCGGTAAGAATACAAACATAATGTTTTTCAGTAGTTTATAGTAGCTTTTTGTAGTAGTTTTCTGTTTAATACACTAGTTTAATAACTTCATTACCAGACTATTAAGATAGTGTTGGATGCGTTCCCTACATTGTGACATCTTTTTACTTGTAGTTTTTGTCTGCAACCTAATTTTCAGATCCTAAGCTATTCCATTTTCCTTCATACTCTTCATGCTGTTATACACAAGTTCCATGTCTTACTTTTTGCAAAACCTTATGACTATCTTAACGGCACATATTGTTGTCATTTATGCATAAAAAATTATTCGATGTCCTATTACTAAATTCCATGTGTGTAAATCCACATTGATTGATTTGATGATGTTGAACCATGTCACTGATTTTACTTACATAATATACCTTTTATGTTAGGTTGAAGTACCCACGATACTAGATGGGGACATGCTGACTCAGTTTCTGGAGCTAACTGATAAGGACCGAGACAACATTTTGCAATCGCCTATGGTGCATAAGCTTCTGGAAAAAGTTCATTATGCGATGAACTAATACGTACTTCTGAAAAGAAAAGAAAACAAACATTTTTTTTTTTGTAAATACAACATCCAAACATATTAAACAAAATTAAAATTGTATTTCAACCTAAATCCTAAATTGGTTATTCTCGTGGATTCATTCTCTTCTCGTTGATCATTCTATCCACTAAAAGTTGGTAATGAAATTCATGTTATGGTTCCTAAATCGAGTCAGATGTAGTACTTGCTATATGTATACAGAGAGAGAGAGTGGGGTTGTTCGTGCCCAATTTGCTGATAATTACTCAAACTCACGCCCATATCCAACAATATGGATGTTTACCCAATATTTTTGGCGGGTGCCTATTGGAATTGGGTCGAATTGTCATCCTTGGTTTTTAGCTCCCACCAATGCTGATACTATTATTTTCCAACTCTATCCATTTGCTCTATTTAAAAAAAAAATCAATTTTTTAGGAAAATCCGAAAAAATAGAAATGCTCATGGACAGATTTATGGTTTTGTGTGTTATGTTATTGTGCAAGATGTTGAGAAGCTTAAGAAAGCTTTGAACAATGTCTATCTTGGTCAGAATAGGGTGTGCACAAATGTTTTGATAGATCCAAAGAGGTTAAGAAAGAATGGTTGCAGGGGTTGGAGGATGGCAGGAAATCGGTGGCAATAGAAGAAAAAAATAAGTCGAAAAATATTTCTGAAGGTGAAAAAAAATTTAAGGGAGAAAAAATTAATGAGGGAAAAAAGAGAAATTGAGAATGGGGCGTTGGGTTTGGCTCGTAAGCAGGAGTTAGCTAATGTTAAGTTGATGACAATAGGTAGAGAGGAGGAACAGGAGAAAGAAAAAAAAGTTAGGTGTTAGTGTTGGCAAAGCTTCCTAGGTTGACTTGATTAAAGGGGAAAAGAATACTGGTGAGGGAGGTTTGGTTGTGAAGAATTCTGGCTATGCGCAAGTTTAAAGGAAGGTAATGATGTGGTTTGGGAAGGTAAAGGAGCTTTGGCTAGAGTACGGAATGGGGAACTTGTATCTATTGTGCAACAAAGAATTAATGACGCGTGTTTTGATGATGTCTGGGTGATTTCTTAGGGGGAGACAGTGTAGTCTTATTTTGTCATGGGGAAGCAGATATGATGACAATTTATCATGAAGCAGAAGAATTTTTTAACCTGTTCTTTACTGAGGCTCGGGATTGGTCTTTGTTGGAAGATAGGTCGTACGAACCCGGTGTTTAGTTGCGAATTTATGGGGTGCCTTTTTATGTTTGGCATGTTAACTTCTTTGAGTTTATGTTCTCTGTTTTTGGTAGACTCTTAAAAAGTTTATTCTTGTACATCTAATATGGAACGCCTTGATTTCGCACGTATTTTAATCAGCACTCAGTCCTTAGAATCAATTAAAGTTGTGGAGGACTTTTTTTATTGATGATAAACGCTGTAGTATTAAATTATGGAGGAAGTTGAGTTTGTGTAGAGATAATTTGGCATCCGAATCTGCTTCTGAATACTCTGAACATCTTCATGATTTAGAGAACAATGAACCCACCGTCGAGGTACTTGTGAATGATTTAAAGGAAGATTGGAAACGTTCAGCCTCTAAAGCACTTGTAGCAGCCTAGGCAAGGCATGATAGTGATAACAATAGCCATGTTTCTCCAACTCTACTTTTGAGGTCGAAAGCCAAGTGGATTCCCCTTTGGCAGACCGTTCTTTGACAAATGACACGGCAAGGCATTTTGTACCGTCCAATAACATTGTCCAACAGGCTTCTAATGGTAATGCTCATTGTGTGCAAGCAAAAAAAGGCTGATTCTCGCTCTACTTGCAAAGAACATTCCTTATCGGGTCCATGGTGTTTTGAAGGGATTAATAGCCATCACTTGGGAGAGGTCGGAGTCATTTTTTCTCATAAAGGAAAGAAGAATGTAACAAAACACTGGCAACAATTTAAGGCTCAATTGCATACTCCTCCTCTCGTTAGTCTAAGACGTGTTGCTCGTATTCCCCTGAAGAATAGGCATGCATTGCTTCATGTGCTTAAAAAAATCCAACAAGAGAAAACAGAACATAGTCCCATAATGTTGACAGCAAGAACAATCACTCCTTGGAGGGAAACTCATCTTCTTCACCATCAGATGGTGAATGGAGGAATAGGATGAAGTTACGTGACAAAACTGACGGGGAGGTAAGGATATTGTCGACATATTGGGAAAGCTGTTGATTTACAATTTAAGGGTGATGGTTCCAATGTGTGTCATGCTCTCCTTCGACCAAGTAACTTGGAGAGGAATGAAAAAGGAAGAGGTGGAGTCGGTAAGACAGGTGTGGATGGTACCCATGCTAATTCTTTTGGTGGTTCAACAGGTTGTTAGCTTGTGGATTGTTTTCGTTTGATATTGGAGGTCAAAATGAAATTTATTTCTTATAATATTAGAGGTTTGGGGAGTTTTGAGAAGAGAATGGAAATTCATAAGCTTGTGAAACTTCACCGGCCGTGGATTTTGTGTGTTCAGGAAACCAAGTTGAAAATTATTAGTAATTTCTTATGTGCTTCTCTTTGGTATTATACTTAATAGAAAATTCAAAACACTAGCAACTCTCCATTCATTTCATTTCTTAATGTGCAAAATAAATAAATGTAACCAATCATCGCAAGTAGAGGATAAACCACTAGGAACAAATTTCAATATAGTTTTCAGACTTTCAGTTCTCCAAAAACACTAATAAAATCCCCAGGATTAGATACAAAAATAAGCAACCTTATATTTCTACTAAACTAAAAAAAAAAAAAAAAAAATCTCATCTCAAGCCTGTTATTTAAAGAACTGTTAATCAAAAAAGTGTCCAGCTAGAAACCACTAGGAGTCTCACTTCTTCACCTCTTCATATTCTGCCTCCGGAGCCTGGTCCCCACCTTGAGAACCACTAGATGAGGGACCACTACTAGAGCCACCTGACATGTGCTCTCCAATCTTGGAGATGGCCTTGTTTGCAGCATCAAGTTTCGACTTGATTTCATCTGCATTGTCCCCTGCCATCGCACTTCGCAAATCAGAAACAGCATCCTCAATTTCCTTAGCCACTTCCGCAGGTATCTTGTCCCTATATTCGCTTAGGCTTTTCTCAATGCTATAAATTGAAGTGTCTGCAGAGTTTCTAATATCGATCAAACTCTTTCTTTCTTGGTCTTTCTGAGCATGCAACTCAGCTTCTTTGACCATCTTTTGGATCTCATCATCAGAAAGCCCACCGGACGACTTAATAGTAATTTGCTGCTCTTTGCCAGTGGACTTGTCCTTGGCAGACACGGTAACAATACCGTTCGCATCAATGTCAAAGGTGACCTCAATCTGAGGCACACCTCTGGGAGCAGGAGGAAGGCCAACAAGCTCAAATTCTCCAAGCATTTTGTTGTCGGACGCCATTTCCCGCTCACCTTGTAACACTTTGATACCTACTAGTGTTTGATTGTCAGCTGCCGTTGAAAAGACCTGGAACAAGGATATTACAAGTCAGAAAAAAAAGTCAACCATAACATACATACGCAAAGCTCACTCAACATGTTGTATTTATAAACCTCAAATGTATGTGTAATGTAGGTAACAAGACACCTCAAGCAAAATGGTTTGAATGTCCAATTACTTTGTACAGACTGAATACGCTTCTAACAATGGGAAACTCGGAAACAATTATTATTAGACAATCATCGGTGGATTTAAGTTAAACCTTAAATGTGTACGCGTAATCAAGTCGACAAAATACTCAAATTACTATGTAAAGACTGATTACACTTCCAAAGATTGGCAGCTTGGAAACAAGATATGTGTATAATGTAATCAACAAGATACCTCAACAGTAATTTCTAATAAACATAAATGTATGGTTTGGATATTCGATTACTTTGTAAAGACTGAATACACCTGCCAAGAATGGGGCAACTTACAAATAATTGCCATTCAACGATCATCAGTGAATTAAGTTGAACCTTAAATGTGAGTGTAGAGGTGTCAATATCCTGAGGCCTTGAAATTATTGTTATTTAACAGTGTGTGTGTTGTAGTCAAGAAGAAACCTCAACAGCAGTTTTTGATAAACATAAATGTGTGGTTTGAATATCCAGTTACTTTGTAAAGACGGAATACACTTCCAAAGATTGGCAACTTAGAGACAGTTGTTATTTGACAATCAGCAGTGGATTGAAGGATTACCTGACTCTTCTTTGTAGGAATAGTAGTGTTGCGGTTGATTAACCTTGTAAAGATACCACCCAAAGTCTCAATACCCAGAGAGAGTGGTGTAACATCCAAGAGTAGGAGCTCTTTGACATCTCCACGTAGGATACCACCCTGGAGTGCTGCTCCCATTGCAACTGCCTCATCAGGATTAACTCCCTTACAAGGAGACTTGCCAAAAATTGTCGAAACCACCTCTTGGACTTTTGGCACACGAGTCATCCCTCCAACAAGAAGAACTTCGTCAATGTCCTTGGTAGAAATGTTTGCATCCTTCAAACAGCTCTGACATGGAGCCTTGGTTCTTTCGATCAAGTTATTAACTAGAGCCTCAAATTTGGATCTAGTTAATGTGATGTTGAGATGCTTTGCACCAGATGCATCAGCAGTAATGAAAGGCAGGTTAATTTCTGTCTGAGATGTTGAAGACAGTTCTATCTTAGCTTTCTCAGCAGCTTCACGAAGCCTTTGCAAGGCAAGCTTATCCTTTGAAAGGTCTATACTCTCAGACCTCTTAAACTCATTTACCAGAAAATCCAACAAGGCATTGTCGAAGTCCTCTCCCCCCAAGAAAGTGTCACCGTTGGTTGCTTTCACCTTGAAATGAAAATTGTTATCAGTACAAACAAGCCTCTCATACTATTCCTTAAGACAGGTTAAAAAAAAGGATGACAGAATAAATAAATTAGCATACCTCAAAAACACCATTAGAAATTTCTAAAATGGAAACATCAAATGTTCCACCACCAAGGTCAAAAACAGCAATGAGGCCTTCCTTGTTATTCATCCCATATGAAAGTGCAGCAGCAGTGGGCTCATTGATGATTCTAAGCACCTCAAGACCTGCAATTCTACCGGCATCTTTTGTTGCCTGCCTTTGAGCATCATTGAAATAAGCTGGAACAGTAATAACAGCCTTAGAAACTGTCTTTCCAAGATAAGCTTCTGCAGTTTCCTTCATTTTGGTGAGAAGGAAGGCACCAATCTGGCTAGGGGAATACTGCTGCCCTTTAGCTTCAACCCATGCGTCTCCATTTGGAGCCTTAACAATCTTGTATGGAACCATTTTCATCTCTTTTTGAGTTTGAGCATCATCAAATCGCCTACCAATCAAACGCTTGGCACCAGAGATAGTGTTTTCTGGGTTAGTTACAGCCTGACGCTTGGCTGGTGTGCCTACAAGCAGCTCCCCTTTCTGAGTGAAGGCAACCACAGATGGTGTAGTTCGTGCACCTTCAGAATTCTCAATGACTTTTGGATTCTGAAATGACATAAATCAAGTCAGCACAAATCTAATCAATGGACATAATGGAACACATACAAGATAATTCTTCTAAGCAATAAAGGTTTACCTTTCCTTCCATAACAGAAACACATGAATTAGTTGTACCCAAATCAATACCAATAACATCGTTTCCAGCAGCCCTTGAACTGCAAAACAAAAGAGATTATGAATAATTTTTATACAAGATTGAAAGCACATCTACTCTAAGAATTATTAGAAACGCTACCTGAATGGTCGAGACAAACTTGACCAATTGTGACCTACATAGGCAGGCTTAGTGTTGCCTGTCAACTGCAATACAACATCAGAGTAAGTTTGCTTGCGAGACTATTAAAATTGAACAACATGCCTGTGTTGGAATGGCTTATTTGAGCTTATCTACTGCATAAGTTTGTGAGACTATTTGGGAGATTTACAGCTTATTTTCGTAAGTTATCCGAAATAGTTTGTTAAAACACCTTATAGCATGCTAAAAAAATAGCTTATGCATAACTTGTGTTTATCCAAACAGGCTCAAAATCAATTCGCACAGAAAAAACATCAATTTGAAAGTTCTATTACAAAACAACTTCAGAAAGATCAAACTTCAAAGATCTACAACATAACAACAAAAACCCTAGAAAATCATAAGCGAAACTAAGTAAGAACAAGCTAAGCCAAAACCGAAACAGATAGCACAGAATAAACAAAAAAGAAATCAAAATTCTTCGAGAAGAGTAAAAACAAAGCTAAAACGAAACAAACGAAAGCTGAAATCAATGTAAAGGGAAGCAACAACGACAGAGAAGAGCAAAGAGAAGTTACCGAACGAAAGGCGGTGACGGTAGAAGAGGCAACATCACGGCGGCGGAGAGAGCGGAGCAAAGCGGTTGCAGCGGCCATAGCGTGAAGAAGAGGACTGTGATAATTGATCGGAGATGAAAAAATGGATTGAGAGAGAGAGAAGAGAGAAAGGGGTTTTCTATATATATGAGGGGTTTAGTTAGGGTTTTTGATTATACAAAAATGAAAATGTGCCAGATTATTCTAGTGCTTCTTCTTACCCAAGAAAAAGGGTCAGCAAGAGAAGCTTCTAGATCCCACAAAACGGTGTCGCGTTGATGATATATGCATCTTTCATCAATTTTTTTTGTTACATCTTTCATCAATTGGACATGGATCTTGTAGCTAGTTAAATATTTTTATTTTAAATTGTATCCTAATTCGTTTTATTTTAATTTTTAATTGGTTTAAATACAATTTTGATCCATTATTTTTTATATTGGTTTTAGGAAATCCATTAATTTTAAATTTGTTAACTTTTGATATCCTATTTTTTAAAGAGATTAATTAGAATAGACTATCATAGTACATGTACTTTACAACGTCAACCAATTAAAGTTAATATATTTAACACATCGACGCAAGTTAATTAATCTGGAAAAATCCATTTTGTTCACACTTTTTTTGGGTATTAATTGATTACTTTTGCCTCCGTTGATTTTGTTATTTGCAGTTTTAACAACTTCATCCTCTCATGATTTTTTTTACTGTTTGAATAACTTCATCCCCCCATAAGTTCATTCACGTGTACAAATGGAATGTAAGCAGTTGAATAATTTCTTAATTAACTTGAATAACAATAATGCAGGAATTTCGCCAACTAATTGAAGAAATTTCACGAAAAATATAATTTAATGGCAAAGAACAAAATCAACACATCTAAGATATATGATGGCAAAGAACAAAATCATGAAAGGAGAAACTATCAATCAATACCGAAATAAATGAAGTGTGACCAAAAGCGGTTATTGGTAATTGGAGATTTGATTTGGATTTTTCCATTTTAACTCACCTGTATTGATGTGTAAAAAATATTAATTTTAATTGGTAAACGTTGTAAAGTTGATGTGCTCTGACAGTCTATTCTAACTAATCTCGTGGTTCTGTTACATGTTGTATTTTTAAGTTATGTTATATTGTTTGACAATGCTGGAGGGAGGAAAGAAGAAGAAGGGCCGGTGCGAAGCCGGTTGAAAATTAATTTGAGGATTTTTTGTGTTAGAGTTCTTTAATAATATTGATATTTAAATTTTGCATTAATTAATTTTATGATTATATTTTAATTTTGGGATTTTTGTAATTATTTTTTGGCATGAAAAAGTCTTACATAAAAACATTAAATTTCTTGAATTGTTAACTTCTCTTAATATTTTACCCTCTCTCGTTAAAAAAACAAATAAAAGAGCGTGTATATAGAATATTGAAAAAATAGTGTGTTATAATCGTTTCTCTTAATCTATATTATATCTTGGTTTTTTCGGGCTCCTCTCGATCTTATTCGTAGTTGGGAAGGGGGAAGGGGTTTAAATCAATGGACGTTAATGAACCATCATTGATGGACATTGCACATGACACGATCAATTCGACTCAAGGTCCGGCGCTAATATAAGTTGCTTACTCTCCTAATTATAAGGAAAAAGGTAGGGCTTTTTTTCGTAGTAATAGTGGGCGGGTCTCGTGATATCTATGTCGGCCGTCAGAATCAAATGAAGGGACCGAAGGACCATTCGATTCATTAAGGGGCACAAATCTAGGCCTCTTAGTTTGGTCAATCACCAAAGGCGGGGGGGACCACTATGGGCGAGACCCCCGACCTTGATTCTTTTGCATAGTCCAGGGCCGGCCGCAGCAGAGTTGTGGGGCATAGTGATGCCCTCGCCTGGCGCCATTCCCGGATCCAACAACAGACGGGCGGGGGCGGGGCCTGAATTCAAATTCTTCTTTATAAAAGAAATACTTTGTTTTGGGTTGACTTTTTCACTTATAATTACACCCATAAATAATTTTGACTATAAGAATGTTACTTTGCTCGTGTCACTTAAAAAGATGAGAACCTATATACTTGTTATATTGTCGGTATCCTCAAAAAAAGTAAGTATAATTTTTTGGTGGTGACCCTATTTTTTGGTAGTGAAAAATAAGTATAATTTGTTACAATACGAAACTGCAAAATATCTATTGTATATATTTATAATTTTAATCAAAATAAAAATAATTTTAATCAAAATTTTATAAAAGTTATTGTTTGTAATTTACAAGCATTAGCGCAATACATACATGATATCAAATAATACATGGTTTTGGACTGACTTTTCACTCATAATTTTACCCTTAAACAAATTTACCTATAAAAATGATATATTGTTGGTATCATTAAAAAAAGATAAGAATCTGTATTATACTTACGATATAAAAATGCAAAATATCTCTATCTATATCAAAATAAAAATATTTTTAATTAAAATCAAAATTTCATAAATACTACTTTTTGTAATTTATATGTATCGGTCCGTCTCAATGTTAGTGATTCCTTAAAATTGACATAGTCATATGAAATCTTAAAAATTCACGGTCATTCAAATACTTAAAAATCATTGTAATTTTTTTTTGTTTTTTTTTATCCTGGTGAGCATAATTTAGTCCTTGCACTTTTATCAATTTTTGGCACTGGTCTCTGTATTTTTTTTTGTTTGGTTTTAGTCCCTGCACTTTGTAAAAATATTGCTATTGTTCCTTCCGTTAATAAAAAAAAGTTAGAACTAACACAGTACCACACGAGCCAATCACTTTATGCCATGTGGCACAGTAAAGACAAAAATTCAAAAATAAAAATAAAGCAAATAAAACAATTGATTTTTAATTAGTTTTTTTTTTTTTTTTGTATTAAATTTGAAAAGAAAAAAAAAAGGAAATACGAGAGGGTATGAAACAAAAACGCGATTGAATACTGAGAAAGGGGAACGGATTTTAGGTTTTAAAGTGAACCCCGATTCATTTTCAGCAACCTAAATTGTTGTTTGAGATTCCAATTGATCATTATTTCGACCTCCATCATCAATTTGATTTCACGTTTCTCGTGTCCCTTTGTGTTTTTGATGTCGTTTTGTTTCTGTTCGTTTTGAGCTGTGTTTTCATTTGAATGTATCCCTGAGCTACTTTTTTGTAAAATAGCTTCTGTTGGAACATTTTTTAAGGGTTATGCTGACTGCGGTTTTCCTATCTGTCTGGTTTTGAGATCATTTTGTTGAAGTTTTTCCTTTTAATCTTCCACTGTTGCATTGTTTATGTTGTGTTATACTATGCATAACCAATGTTTCGTGTTGCTGTTTAGTTATTCTATTTTGCTTCTCGTTGCTTACCTTTCTATTGTAATTGAGTGTTCCACTGAGTTTTGCAAGAGCTGAGATTGTAGTGATAATTTGAGGAAGAAAATGGATTAAAATTTGGTTTCGTACGTCATCCTAAATGAGATTTTATTTTGTTTATTATTATTGTTCTTCTAAATAATATATTTGTTAATAAAATAATTAAAAAATAGATTAACAACAATTCTGTCTTTCTTAATGTGCCATTTCGTTAAATCTAACTTTTTTTCTTTTATTAACGGAGGGATTAATTGCAATACTTTTACAAAGTGCAGGGACTAAAACCAAACAAAAAAAGTGCAGGGACCAATGCCAAAAATTGATAAAAGTGCTGGGACTAATGACATATATAAGCTATAAAAATATTACACATGTCAACTTTAACCACTAAACTACTGAAAATAATCTTTTAAACTTAACAAGACTCTTTCAACTTGAACTCTAACCACTGGCCTAACAAATTTTAAAGTTCATAAGACTTTTTTAAACAAAGATTTGTCTTTTTAAAATCTTAATCAAATACTAAACTCTATAAATTTGAATAAAATACTAAATATCCGGCAAATAATGTTACAAAATTTAAAAGTGGGTGTTACTGGATCTCAGCATAGAGATAAGAATCCCAAATTAAAATCATAGGTTGGATTTGGAAATCCGAAAAGGAAGTTTCCCAGAACCTCAACCACCTGATTTTGAAATTTGTCACATTCTTCTGTTACTTTATCATTATTAATCACTTTCTTTTACTATCATTCATCTCTCTCTCTCTCTCTCTCTCTTCTCTTTGATTTTTTCCTTATCTGTGACGTTTTTGCTCTATCCAGATTCAACCTCTCACTTTTCTATTCATTTTCTTTCTCCATTGGTAATGCATTTCTAATTATATTTTTGAAAATTCAATTCAGGGTCTGATTCAAATTGCATAAAGTTTGGTTTTTTAGAGGATTTTTGTGAATAATTATATTGGGTGGTTTGGATATTTTTCTGGGTTTTTCTTATTTTTAGTTATTTTGGATCAATTTGATATTGGGTCATTCTTGATTTGTGGAATTTGGATTTGAGATTACAATTGGGTCAGTATAGTATGGTAATGCATGTAAGATGGGAAATTTGAATATTGAAGTTGGAGTTTTCTGGAACAAGTCGTCTGTTTAATAACATTTTGTGAATTAGTGTTAGGAGAGTGTTTTTGGGGTAATCTGTGAAAGTTATGGAACTAGCTAGTAGGCATAGAGTAATGGAGAATGGGGGAGCTGAGGAAATGGATGTTGAAAATCCTGTGGATGAGCATAGATTTTACCCTTCTCATCCGGTAGGTTTGGTGAAGAAGAGAGCTTATATATTTGATGGTTTGGGGAATTTTTATAATAAGGAGTGGGATCTGGCTGATCTTTATCAAAAAGAAGAAAAGGAATCGGATGCATTGGAAGGTCGAGGGAATGAGTTTTCTTGGTACCATGTAGAACTTCCTAAAGGGAATCAGAAGTTGTCGCAATCTGCGCAGGACTTGATTGGTGTTCTCTGTCCGCCGTTGAAATTACAGGATATTCTTTCACTTGTTAGTAATGGGCCCTTTTGTGCACATGTAGACGGTGCCCTTGTTTTTCGGGTTAATTCACCTGGCCCTCCTTCCAGTGATTTTACATTTAGACTTGCTGCTAGAGTTACTGAAAATTCGGTGATTACAGTGTCCTTAGGGCGTGTTCCTCGGTTAGGTTTCTCACGTATGGGTGAATCTTTACTTTCGGAAATTCCTAGAGTTGAAAGCTCCTCTCGTTTTAGCTGTCAGCAGAGGGAAGGAAGTGGGACTGTGATTAAGGAGCATGTTCTTGAATTCTTATTGACGATGAATCATTCCGAGGAAGCTGACAATCCTGTTCCTAGATCGGTCTCGAATCTTGTGGTTCACATAATTGACACACACGTAGACCAGCTTCAAGATCTTGTGACCAAACTTGAGATGGAGTTGGACTCTGTCGAGCTTGATCTGGATAAAGGTAATTCCACTGTACACTCTTTCAACCCTCCCCAGCAATCTTGTATTCTCTAACAATGACATCAACAATCACAATTTATTTGCTTGCACTGTCCCTAGTTAAATGGCTTATAGGATATAGTCATTGTCAACTTTTAGTTCTCTTTATGCTTCAAATCTTTCAAATTAAAGCTGCTCTTGATTACTTAAAGTTTATCTTAGTTTTTGTTAAATTGACTTAAAAGGAATTGTGATGTAAATTTAGACTCACTATGTTGTCTTTCTTAGGTAGGAGCATTGAAATTGTCATAGGGATGACCTTTGAAGTTTGTGATAATTACTTTGATTGATTGAATGTAATACCAAGGCCATGTTTAGATTAGCTTCTAACTTCTGTGAACTTCTCAAAGAAAATAAGTTTGTGGCTATTTTCATACACAGAAGTCCTTGTATGCTTACATCAAAGTTAAGATACAAAATCTAATTTCAACTTAGACGAAAAGCTATTATTTGAAAAAATGATGTTATTGCAGTTCTTCTATTTAAAAAATTGACGTGAGAGAATATTTATGTTATGTTGAAATGTAAAATAAGGGCAGCTTAGTGAAATTTAAGGGATGGGGGAATGAAAGCAATTACATCATATGAAAAAAAATATATTTTATTGAATGAAAAAAGAAATTCCTCCAGTTTCATCAAATTTCAAGTCAAACATGTAGGATTTATTTCCATTTTCATATCTTAATATTTAGACATGATAGATAATGTCTATATGATAATGGATTTCATGAAAACCTGTACTTATTATCCATGCATCTCATAGTCCATATAATATTATAATGTATTTTGATTTGACTCTTGCTGAAAATTTTGATAGAACCTTTTGTCCAAAACATAGCCTTGATCTTGCATCCTTGTATCTCCTTTTTTCTCCTGTAGTTTTTGGGGTCCTCGGATGCATACTGGGTGGTGGTAAAACATATGCGCCTTCAAATGTTTTGACCACTAATATGCAGCGAGGAAGGCCTTGTAGACCATAGTATTTTACAGAAGATACTGTTTGGGTGGATATTCAATTGTTAATTGTATTTACATCACCTTCCCTTGACTAAAAGCCAAAATTACAGGAAGAACTCTTGATATGGCTTGTTTATAAAAGAATTATAATGTCTACATGGCATCACAAGTCAAAACTATGGGAAGAATTCTTGGTATGGCTAGTGTGTTAAATAATTAGAATGTTCAAATGACATTTGATGCAGTAGTGTAGCCTAAGACTTCAAAGTTCTCTGGCAAGGTTTTTTGTTCATATGGGTGGCTTTTATGTAACTGTCATATTTGCTCCCTGATGTACAATATTTGAAGAATTGAATTAAGGAGTTTTTTCTTTTTTTGCTTAATTGTAGGTGGTTATGCTCTGAAGAAGCAAATGCTAGATGATAGAAGATTCCCCAAGATACATATTAATTTGCAGCGGCTCCTGCAGGTGATACTATACTTTATACATTCATTTTGGTTTAGTTTTATAGACCCTTGAGAGGAGAAACAGAAGTCTTCTACCTCAATTTTAATTAACTTTCACTAAAGCTCAGAGTCATAAATATTAGCGAATCATGAAAAGGGATGTTATAGTTTTGCAATCAAGCATAAGGATTGAGGTCTTGGGGGTTCCATCATCATAGTGTAATCAATGGCATCAATACTCAATAAAGATGTCTTTGGTATTCATTATAAGACAGATTAATCTGAGAGAGACGGTATAACAGGAAATTTATGTGTTTTACTATAAGAGGCTGGTGAGCTTACACAAAATTGCCGCTGGAAAATGATTTTTTATCTTGATAGTTGGGAAAATGTGAACAAGGATGGTGTTGCTGTTTCCATTATATCTGTTCTCATATTTATCAAATTGTGTGGACTGAACTTCCTTTTTGTGTTGCATTACCTTAAATTCTAATTCAGGTTATTGCCCATGGAGAACAAGTGTACCTTCGTGTAAAAGAAAAATCCTCTTCGAAAAGATGGTTATCGATTGAAGACATTAACTCCCTCGAAGAACTAATTGGAAGGTTGAGGAGGCTAAAAGAGAATGTAGGGTTTATAGTTAATCGTGTCACGGCAATACAGGCTAGTCTTGACAGTTGGCAGTCGGAGCAAATAAATCGTAAACTGTATTATCTCTCATTCCTTTCAATAGTATTCCTCCCCTTATCCATAATAACAGGAGGTTAGAAATCTGCTTATACATCATCTTTTATAATTCACATCTACATGCATTGCAATACCGAATGTTTTTGATTTTTGGACTCTGATTGCAGTATTTGGCATGAATGTTGGAGGAGTTCCATGGACAGGTCAAAATTCCCCGGAGCTAAAGGATGGTTTTCGGAATGTCATGTTAGTATGTGTTGCTATGCTTGTTCTTGTACTACTCTGCTTCCTCTTCCCAGCTCTTTATACACGGGTAGTTGCTGCTTGGCGAGAAAAGAGAACTCTTGGAAGAAACTGGTCACTGAACAAGAAGTCGTTGCTCAGGAGACCGTTAAGAATAGACGACGCGGCGAGAGGGGGTTACCTTCGGATTTGATGGTGACGTAGTGCCTGCTTCATTTCGTTCATCCTACTCACTTCTTTATGTTTCGAAGAATGTCTTGCACACAAGCAAAAGCAACCTTATCAGCTGGTTTTCTTCAATGGCTCATACCGAAGAAACTAATAAAATTGACATTTAGTTGTCAATAAAAGAATCACCAGAAGCACAAATCGAATCCTCATGAAGCACAGATTCTCTGTCTGATGAAATCAGAGATTGTAATCAAGCCAAGATTTTTGCTTATTCTTTTATTTTTTCCCTTCTTGGGGGAGGGGTATGTGGGGCCATCAGTATACATCTCTTTAACAAAACTTGTACAGTGTTTTTTTTCTTTCTTCAGGTTAATGGCAGAGATTTTGATTTAGTATCATATTATGAAATGTCATTCTACCAAAAAATAATAATTATGAAATGTCACTTGGAGCCTCGTTTGGCCCGTAATTATTATTGGGACTGAATAATAATACTTGTGGTTAGAAATGAATACACTGATTACAGTTTTCCCGCTCTTTTCAAAAGCTTAATCCTTAAAACTTTAGTGATAACAAAATTCTTGTTTACATCCTAATCATAATCACATTTGTAATCACATTGCGAATTAGTGTTTAAGGACACTTAAATATGTCTAATGGGGTATATGCTAACATGTGTCGCAAGTTAAAGATTTCAAAAACTGAAATTGTGGGATTGTGATTCTCAGCAGTTACAAAAACAATGCAGTCACGCAGTCAAACAACACACAACCATCTGATTAAATCAACGGTGCATATTTACTTTATCTATTTTTTCCACTAAAAACCCATAACACAGGATAGTGAGAAGAGAAAACCACCACGTTCAAAACCTCATTCTCAAACTTCCTTTCTCCTCTCCAACATGCGTTTCTCATCATCTTTCTAAGAGCAAGGCAGAGGCAATACGATCCACCACCACTAGCTACCGTTCCACGGTAATGGGTTGGTTCAGATAGTCAGTTGTTACTGCTATGGGTATGGAAGGTTAATTGTTCTATGAATGTGGCGATGTGTTGTGCCGCAGTTGAGGCAATCTGTAATGGTGCTCGACAAGATGTGTCGATAAGGAGGAGGACACCATAGGGAGACGCTGACACAATTTAGTGTATACTGTGATTCCCGTCCACCCTCTATCAAATCTGATTCACAAAATAACAAGAAAGAAACCCTTTCGTTTTAAAATTAATTAATTGCAATGAGATGAATTGGAATTCTTGATTGAATTAGAACTCAATTGACAAGATATCATGGTTGATGCAAATGGAGGTTTTCAATTTTTCAGAACTTGAACCGTGCGTTTTGATTGCTTTATTGTGGTTGGTTTTCTCTTTTTACTACCATGTGTTGTAGGTTTTGAGGGAAAAAAATAGATAAGTAAATTTTTGCACGCTGATCTAATTAGATGGCTGTGTGTTGTTTGACTGCATTGTTTTTGTGACTACTGAGAATCACAGTCCGAAATTGTGTTAGAAAAAACAATTTTTTAACTTATAATGAATTGAATGCTCAATTTCCAAGACAATATTTCTACATATAGTTCTTTGGTATACTCCCGATCACTATTATAAGCAAAAGTTAACTTTTTAGGTTCATTCAATAAATTATATATGTAGACTACATATATAATTTATTGAATGAACCTAAAAAGTTAACTTTTGCTTATAATAGTGACCGGATAGAGTACACTTTGCACGTGTTCAAATTCTAAGAAAATATTTTTACATATAGTTCTTTGATATACATTTTTAGGGCATGTGTTAAAAATTTCCCATGTCTAATAAGAATATTTTTTTTATGCAAAATATTGTGTATTTATTGCATTTGAGATAGACAACCCCCTCTATCATTTATTATAAGACCCTTCAACAAATTTTACACGTATAAAAAAGGAGTTGTTTTAATATATATATATATATATATATATATATATATATATATGAATTATGCTAGAAGACACATTTTATAAAGGTATCTTTTAGCAAGTTATTCTATGAGCATTTGTTAAAAGACACCAACTAATTTCTGTGAAGGTGTCTTTTAGCAAAGTTATAACTAAAAAGTGGAAATCACACCTTGAGATGTGGGTTGCTAAAAGACACGTTCATAGGCGGCTTCTAGCATAACTCAAATATATATAAAGAAAAAGTATTTTTTTTCTTCTAATGATCCTTAAACAATGCAACTATTTTTGCGAGATATAGTTGTAGGCAAAACAATATTGAAACCAATAGTATGGCCTGTCTAGCTAGAATTTTATATCATCAATTAGGCAGAGGAATGCCCCTTTTATTGTACCTATGTTAAACTACATGCAGTCTAAGCAGTCGTATTTGTGCTCTAGTTTTTTGTTATCACGTAATTGGTACGGATAGTCGTCGTGTCTAATTTCCACCAAATAAGTGTATAAGACAAGTTCTTCTGTCCCAATCAAAAATTTTCTTCATACAAAAATCAGAGATCGAACCTCGACCACTTACCCAAGAGTCTAAACCCTTTAATATCCTGAAAGCTACCATAACCACCACTATTATTATCATGGTCAAAAGCACCACCATCACCACCGAGTTTTGTAGATTTCCCACAGTATAGAGGTGCACTACTTTTTTAGTTGGAACAATATGTTACGTACATCGTGATATGACACTTTTATAGACGCACCTGAAACCTTGACTATATAATACAGTTTTAATATTCTAGTACTCAAACAAATGTGGAAAAAAAGAAAAGTCTAAACGATCCCATCTTCATGGCTGTCCCCAGCTCGTGGAAATATTGGATACACTATGTGCCTCTACCACGAGTCGTTGATAACATATTCAAAAAACAATGAACATCACAATGCTCACAAAAAATATAAGAAAAATCGGACCTATGTAAAAAAAGAAGACACGTATGAATGATTCTAGACAAAAACTGACTCCAAGCAAAGATTTTTTTAAAAAACTTCAAGATAAAGTGGAGTTATTCTTCCTACAAAAATAGGGACGTCTTAATTTTTTAAGTCTCATCATATCTTGACAAGTATAGATTTTTCCATCACATTTATTTCCACAATAATGATAGATAAACACCAATAAATTTGATAAAGTCATTCAAAGTCATTCAACAACTCATTTTCTTTTTATATCTTTACTCTTATTCATTATTAGATATCACATCTATCACATCATAATCTCTTTTTTCCTTTTTGTTTCAAGGTGTATACATCATCAATATGAGATTTACACAAAACATTTTCATTATTTTCAGTATTTCTATGAATTAAAAGCCTTCTTCAAGCCATCAAGATGCTCAAATTAACATAGCAACAATTAAGTCCAAATTCACTTTGTAAGAATAGGTCTAAACCCTTTCGAAAAGATCTAATATATTCATTTTATTTTGTTCCTGTTGTGAATTCGGACTCAAAAACAGACCTAAAAGGAACTAAGTGTAGAGTTAATGACAATAACACAAACACTAACAAAACATAAAGAGATAAGGAAGCTTAAAGGGAAAACAAACACACAAGAGATGGTAACCCAGTTCAGCCAATATGACCTACTCTGGGGGAGAGAGCAACTCTCCAATCCACTATGAGAAGATGTTACAAAAGGTTACAAGAAATCAGCCTATACCTAATCTCTACCCTTTGCTTGACTCACCACACTCATGATTTTCACTCACCCAAGGTGATTACGATGTTTATCCCAACCCAAGAGACCCTCCTTACAAAGATACTCAACCCTCAAGTTCCCCCCTTTGTAAACCCTAGACCTCTTGTTTCAGCCCTCCTTTAAAAACTGCAGAAACCACTTAAATATTAGTCACAAACGTCCCAAATCGTGTCACGATTTGGTCCAATCGTGCCACTATTGTGTTTTTCAACCGTTGGGACCAGTCCCTTTCAAGTAAACTTGCTAAGGAAGTTGTTGAATCGTGTCACGATTTCCCAAATTGTGTCACGATTTTCCATCTCAAAAACATACTTACTGTCAAACCAAATCGTGCCACGATGCCCAAATCGTGTCACGATTTATGGACTTTCTGTATTCACGCTTTGAAGCCAATTTTCAATAGTTCCTAAATGTATTTTTAGTGGTGCTCTATTCCTAAATATCCCCGGGATTAATTTAAAGTTTTAATCGCGTTAACTGTTCCTTCACATGATCTAGGTGTCCAAAAAAAAACCTCATGTTCCACGAAGGGTAAATCTGTAAATTTGAAAAAAATCCAAATTATTACAAAGAATTGATCGATCAAATAATTAAAAAATTAATATTTAAGAAGGGTTATAGTATTATTACAAGAATGGTTATGGTATTATGATTTATGAATGCAAAAATTCTGTAAGACTTTTAATCGTCCAACCCTTTTAATTACCATCCAAATTCCAATAGGGTAGTCGGCAGCGTCTACATCATAGTAATAGGACATAAACCACGTATGTAAAACTCATTTACATGTGAACGGAAGTCTTTTGATGTAGAATTAAGGCAAGAAATTGTGTGCAGTTTCCCCCTGTCCACGTTACATTGAATTGCAGTCGGTTTCTCAGATTAAGTGAACTGCACTTGTTGATAGCAAACAAATTTAATACTTAAAAATGCATTCATTATCTCTCATATATAATTAATTTTTCTATTATAAAATGACAAAATAAATTCTATTGATGAACACATATCCAAATAAATACATATATAGAGGAAAAAAGTGGTGAACCGTGATTGAATTTGACATTCCATGTAAAATATCCTCACAGCTAAACCATTAAGTTGTAACAATGAGAATTATTAACAAACTGATGTGGTAATGAATGGTTGGAACAACTGCAATGTGCCGAGTTGAAATTAAAACGTATATACCTTGACGCTCAAATCAATAAAACAACACGAGTAGAGTGTATTTTAGTAGAAAATTATGTATTTTACTTTGCAATGAAAATGAGATATTTATATGGTTGTAGAGCTAGTCGTTTGGAGCTGCTACAAACAACATGTGCATAGATAATCCGGTGACCGTTAAAGATCATTCATACATATATATCACAATGAATAATTTGTATAATGACAACGAAAAAAGGAAAGCAAATTTTAGATTGGAACCAATAAGGTAGTATGGCCTAATACATGTTTTTTAACAAGAGAAAATATATAAAATAAAATCCATAGCATTGGTGGTGGTTGACTAGAGCACAATCGTCCTGCATTCTCAAAAGGCGTCGCCGCTGGGAGAAAAAAGAAGAAGCAAGTCAAGCGTTTACATTTACTAGCAAATTACTAAGATAACACCTCAAGTTGGGTGCTTAAATGGGTCTCTTGTGGTAATATTTAATAAGTATTAATTTTCTCCACCCAACACCTTAAAAAAAAATTATGAAACAGTGTCCACAAATAATTTTATATCATTATATTTCGATAAAATTTATTTAATTTATTGAGATTTATTAAATAAACCAACAAAAAATGAAGAGAAATAGGGTACTTCCATAGTCACCCCTTCTTCATAGACACGTATATATTTTTACTTCAGAATGAGAGTATCTATTTAATGTGATGCTAAATAGATTAAACACCCATCATTTTGGATGGTCTAACAATAACAACCAACTTGATTTATTTGCACTATCTTGCCAACGTCACGTGGATAGCGATAAATTAAACAAATACAGCTAGTTGCTTTGGGATCATACGTGTATCCTCTGCGGTCTGCCTCAAATTTTCAGCATTCTTATGAGTTATAACTTATATCTATCTTTTTGTCTGATACTCGATGGCAATAAAATTTCAACATTTTCATCTCCCAGTACATGTGGTTTTCTTGAATTTATACAACATATGCATGATGTAGTCTGGTCTCAAACCAAGGGTCTAGATTATTTAAAAATGATTGGGGTCAAGGTATATATGTGTAAGTCTTGAGTGATAAGACGAAAATAACTGAGATTAGTGAACAATATTTTTTTTACTAAGTAATAACACCATCTAAAATCTGTGCAAAAATGCTAAGTTTTAGATTCGTATGGAGTGAAAGTACTCACCCTAACAATATTTATAGTCCATAGAAACTAATTCAACTAGTAATGTTGATAAATATCTTTTAATGATGAGAAAATAATCAAGATTCTCCTTTTAAATGTATTTTCCATTTATATTTTATAAATACAGTGATACTTTAAAATTTGGTTGTGTATGTATTCATCATTCAATTTTTTTAATCATATCTGTCTACGGGGCATTGATGTCCAACCAAACTTCAGATCATACTTGAAAATTTTCCTTAATTTTTTTTTATACTATCTTCCTTTTTATCAATCTTTACGAGTCTAAACAAATTTTACAATAACATGGAATAACAGTATTCTATTTTGGCCCATCATCCTTCTTTTACAATTACATTTTTAAATGAATTAATTATAATGAAATAAGAAATAGATGAATCTCATCAGATACCAACTTAAAATATGCGTCATTTAACTCCATCATCATTGTCCCCAAATGAGTAACTTGACGTCTAACGATATGAATTTGAACACTAAAGGAGTTCAATGTAGCAGGTCTAATGACACCTTTATTTTTCCCCCTCTAATAAACTAACACCATTCGGGTATATGTATACTCCAATCATCATTTAACATTCACATTCATTGGGTATGCAGGTATGGAACTTAAAAAATATTTAGTAGAAAAAGCTGTATTTTTACGTAAACTAGTTTAGAGCCACGGCTGTGTTTGGATTAGATATTAAAAAAGTTTATGTGCACGAATATACAATATGATAAATTGAATTTATTTAAATTTACAATTATATTAATATCTTAAAAATAATTATAAATGGTGAGATGAATGTCCAATGCAAGAATAAAAAGTGTAACAAAATCAACAATGAATTAGTCCAAGTAGTAAGAGTTTTGAGTCCCTTTAAACATGTGGTCATGAGTTTGTTTCGTGATTTATGCGTATAAAAAAAATCGATTGAAAGGGAAGAACCCACCCTTTGTGCCCCACCTATTCCTGGCGGAGATTAGTCATCGCTAACGATGGTTGAATTCGTGTACATATATCATGGTTACCCAAAAAAAAGTATAACAAATAAATAGACAAAAGACATTTAAATTAACTCCTTAAAAAAATTATACGGCTTCACAATGGTTATAGTTTTATAAAATGTTATATATTAATAGGAAGTTGGTTTAAATTTATGGTTGTTATTAGCAATTAAAATACTTTTTATCTCTTAACATATTACATCAATCAACATATATTGATATTTTTTTTATAATAACATATATTGATATTTTGTAACTTTGTCGCTTCACATAGTGCATTGAATTTTGATCCCTTAGAATATTACGAACAACAAAATTAAATAAATATTAGCATAGGAAAATATTTAAGTTAATGTGAAATCATGTTAGTAAACGATTAACGAAGAAAATAATTTGAAGCATGCTCTATCATCCATAAAAATCGCATTGATTAAATATAGGGTTAATATGTCTTTACTCCCCTGTAATTTGGGCGAGTTCCGCTTTACCCCCTTGTAAAAAAAAAAATTAGATTCCAACCCTATAATATGAAGAATCTCCACAAAACACCCTTGTAATATTAAGATTCTCCACAAAACACTCATGATCCCATTCAAACGTTGACGTGGCACGCCACTGTGTAATTATTTTATTTTTTTTAAAACCTGACACGTGTGTAATGGACACTGACGTGGCACACCAATGTGTAATTATTTTTATTTTTATTTTTTTAAAACTTGACATGTGTGTAATGGTTTAAAAAAATATTTTAAAAAGATAAAAAATAAAACAAAACTGAAAATTAATTTTCAAAAATAAGAAAAAAATCTTTTTTTTTTAAAAAAAACGAAAATAAATTGAATTTTTTTCAAAAAATAAAAGAATTCAGAAAAAATAAACATTCAAAATTAGCTTTTGTTATTTTTTTGAATATTTTTAAAAATTTAATTTAATTTGGATTTTTTAATAAAAAATTCAAAATATAGTAAGTTTAGAAATTTTTGTATTTTTCATATAATTTTTTGGGAAATATATATATATATATATATATATATATATATATATATATATATATATAAAGAAAACAACTCCATTCAGTTATTTTGGACGACTGTTTCTTTTCAAAAATGCCATCAATTTTCAATACAAATACCACATGTAACAAATAGATAAGAATAAATTTAAATATTAAAAAAAATTCCAGATTTTTTTATTCTCAATTTTTAAATATTAAATAAATTTCTCAAATCTATAACACATCGTAAAAAAAATTCTGGAATAAATTTTTGAAAAAAATTATCTGTTTTAAATTTCGAAAAATATATATTTCCAAATCTTCGAAAATAATTTGAAATTTTTTTTTGAAATATATATTTCAAAATTTTTGAAACATTATGGAAAATTAAAAAATTTTGAAATATATATTTTTCGTAAATTATTAATTTTGGAAAATATTTTTCGTAATAAAAAAATCCTGAATTTTTTTTATTTTTACTAATTTATTATTATTTTTTTAAAAAATAAGCAAAATGTCATGTGTACCTTAAAAAAAATGAAAAACAAAATTAATTATACAGTCAACATGCCACTCAGCTCGCCACGTCAGCAATTCTGCACAGTCACATGGGTCAGGGGCTAAAATCAAAGAATCTTATTTTACAGGGTTGGAATCTAAATTTTTCTTTTACAGGGGGTAAACCGGAACTCGCCCAAATTACAGGGGGTAAAGACATATTAACCCTTAAATATATGTAATCTCTTTGAAATTCAGCATTCTATACATTCTAATTATCCTAATCTTGGGTCTCCATATTTTATATTTAGAGTATGAATAATGTTAATAAAGTTTCTGCATAAAAATAAAATCAATAGTATATTAAAAAGTGTATGCAAAAAAATTATATAAGTAATATTTGTCAAACTTGAAGAATGAGAAAAGTTGATTTCAAAGGTGAAATTCTACTGGTGCTAAAATTATGTGAGTAGTTGTTTAGCAAAAATCAATTAATTTATAGTCCTAAAAACATGTGAGTAGTTAAAATTTTAATCGGCATATGATGCTAAAAGATAAAGAAATAACAAATAATTTAAGCAATTTAAAATATTAAGTTTTAAAGATAAAATATAAAAAAAAAACCTTTAAAAGAAAGAAAAAGATATAATATATATAGTTTGTTGATACATTTATGTTACATAAAAAATAATAAATAAAATAGAGTAAAAATTTGAAAAATAATAAAAAATAATTTTTTTATTGAAATAAACTATCATAAAGTAAAACAAAACATCATTAAAAAAATGGAAATAATAAAAAATATACCTAAATTTATAGTTAAAGTTTGAATTGAAATATGATGCTAAAAGATAAATAAAAAGAAGTAACATACTATTTAAACAATTATAAAAAATAGGTTTTAAAAGATAAGATATAACAATAACAAATATATATATATATATATATATATATATATATATATATATTATTTAGTTTGTTGAGATATTAAGACTACATGAAAAATAATGAAGAAAATATTTAGAAAATTCAAAAAATAATAAATTTATTTAAATAAAAAAGATAATATTAAAAAACATTAAAAAATGTACATTGGTATTATTATATCAAATTAAAATAAATATTATTCAAAAATAAAAATATTCAAAAAAAATGTGAAAGCGACAAAAATATTGAACATGAAAAAAAACTATTGAAATAAATTATGATAAAATTAAATTATACATTTAATAATTGTACTTTAATCAATTGTACTTTAATCAGATAACGAATTAATCAGAGAGAGAGAAAGAGATGGAGGGAGGGAGGGAGGGAGAGAGAGATGCTAAATAGAAAGAAGAAGAAATTTGTTTTGATGAAAAGAAGAAATCTGTTCGTATATTTATGCAAAATTAAATCTTCACGTAAAAATAAAAAATTAATAAAAAAAAATTGAGAATAAACATGGAGTTGAAACGTGACATAAAATACCTTACTTTATTTATATACTATTGATATTGATTGATTGACGTCATCAATGGAGTCAAATTTTGTAGCCATGATTTTTGGAAAAGAAAAATAAAAAAAAGAATGATGAAATTTCTGATTTGGTTAAATGAGAATCAAAAGGTATTGTAAGTATGTGTGTGTCAAAATCAGTAAAAGTGTTTAAGATATTCGAAAAGTTGTCTTTAAAAATAAAAAAATAAAAAAAACAAAAAGATGAAAACATGTTATATTAAAAAGTAGCATTAGAAAGTGGTTGAAATATACGTACGTACATACATACATAAATATATATATATATATATATATATATATATATATATATATATATATTAAAAAATCAAAGTATATGTAAGAGAAATAATAGAATCTGTGTTTGGCAAACCTAAAGAAGGAAAATGGTTGGATGAAAAGAAGGTTTCGGGTCTCCCTTTGTGCTTAAAACACGTGAATAACAAAAATTCTTTTATTTATAGTTAACATTTGCATTAGAATATGGTGCTAAAAGATAACATAATAATTAATGGCTAAATTACATTTTTGATCCCTTAACTTCTTTGTGTTACACATTTTGGTCCTTTCCGTTAGTTTTAATTCAAAAACATTAAGTTTTCTTCATTTTCTTCTGAAATATTTATGAAATTCCTGTTGTTAAAGGTTGATGGAGATGATATGAAGATGAAAAAAAGGAAAAGAAGATGATGAAAACCTAACGTTTTTGAATTAAAATTAACGGAAATGACCAAAATGTGCAACAGGGAGAAGTTAATGGAAATAAATCAAATTTTAATTCAGGGACCAAAGCGATACAACCTAAATAGTTAAGGGACCAAAAATGCAATTTAGCCATAATTAATTGAAGCCTTTTTTTCTTAAAAAAAAAACTAATTGAATGAAACCAATTGGAGCCCTTTTTATTCTAAAATAAGATCATATATGTGAATTTTGTTTGGGTCATATTAAAAGAAGTTAAGGAGTTTAAAATAGAAATTAAAAATAAATTTTATATTAAAAGTAGAACTTTTGGAACTTTTAAGATATTGAATGCACATGATTCAATAAAAATCTTCTATATTTGACTTCTTAAGGGCATAAGTTAATATTTCCCATTTTGTTTATATGTAGTTTTTTGAGATATTTCTGTTGCATAAAATATTAGAAATTCAATAAAAATTTAAATTCAATAAAAATTTAAATAAAATTTTGAGTGGATAAAAAAATAGAAAAAATAATAGAAATATTGAGAATGAAGGTAGAAAAGACACACGACGTATAAGAAAAAAAAAACCTTATATATATATATACTATTGATTGATTATACTTTGGCCCACTCAAAACACTTGATTAATCTTCACACACAAAAATACTAAAAAAGGTCAAATGACACATTTTCTAAATAAGAATACTAAAGCACCAATAAAGCAATTAGAATCCAATTTAATAGCATGCAGAATCCAGCCACCAACCGGCGGTGAAGATAACAACTACTAGTCTACTACAAACAAGTCCCTATAATAATCCCTTTCTCACTCCCAAATCCAATACAAGAAAAAGAAGATAAAAACCACAGCACCACTCTCCCTCTCTCTCATCACTTTCTCTCTCTAACTCTAACAGAATGAACACATTGGACACAGAGAAAATAACACCCATAGAGCAAGAAGAAGAAGAAGAAGAAATCTCTCCCATTGAAGAAGTTCGTTTAACCGTAACAAACACCGACGACCCGACCCAACCAGTATGGACATTCCGTATGTGGTTTTTAGGTCTCATTTCATGCTCACTCCTTTCATTCCTGAACCAATTCTTCGCTTACCGTACAGAACCACTCATCATCACTCTCATAACGGTTCAGGTAGCCACACTTCCCATTGGTCACTTCATGGCAGCGATTCTGCCAACCAGGAAGTTCAGAATTCCCGGGTTTGGGACAAAAATGTTGTCGTTGAACCCGGGGCCGTTTAACATGAAGGAACATGTGTTGATTACTATTTTTGCTAATGCTGGAAGTGCTTTTGGATCTGGATCTCCTTATGCGGTTGGGATTGTTAATATCATTAAAGCGTTTTATGGAAGGAGTATTTCTTTTCATGCTGCTTGGCTTCTCATTATTACCACTCAGGTCAGGTTTCTTTTCTTAATGCTAATTATTGTTAGTTAGTTGTAATTATCAAAATCATAATCTCATTATCTTCTTGAAACTCAAACTCGTTATATGCAGATTCAAACACACGTCGAATCATATAAAAGAAACCTAAAATGTATTTATCTTAGTACATACATTCAACTGTTAACTTTTGTTAACCTTACTTTTTCTTGCATACAGAATTGGAAGAAGTATATTCTAAGACTAAAATTATTTGTATATTTTATGTGCTACCTAGAAGTACTATACATTGGTTCTTTGTCTCTTTCATGCTCATGTAATGATTGCTTTCCTCACATTATTTCAATCAAACATCCACTAAGCTCTCCATTATCTTGTTTTTTTGTTTATGATTGCCGGACTAGTTCTTTTTATTTTGTTTATATCGACCTTTAATAATGAATGGGACAGTTTTATTTCTACCTTCATTGTTAAAATCGAGTCTAATATTTTAAGTTTGATTTAGTAATGGCTCACAGTTTTTACACCCCTCAGACAATGGTTAAAAATTTTACAAATAAAAATTTTATTTTGGAAATATAAAATATTACTTTTGATCAAGTAATGATTACACAATTTTTTTATAAAAACCAATGGCCTTAGGACGGAACAGGATTTGGTGCTGTAACAGCACCCTGCTGTAATAGATCTCAGCCGTCTGATCTTCAATCGGTGGCTGAGATCATACTGTGTCAAAACCGGACAGATAAATCTGAACTGTTGGATCACTTTTCTACGGTTCAGATCTGCTACTGCGTGTAACTGTGTGAAACATTTACAGCAGGAGATCCAGGTCCCCTTAGGACACTAGTTAGCGTTCTATTTTTCATCGAAATGGTGTATTTATTTTATATTAATATATTTTAGATTCATTTGGTAGATATTTGTTTCAAAGCTACTGGAATTGATTTTGATATTGCGCGGTGTTTGGTTGCTAAGGCCTAAGGGTTTTGCTAACACGTGCTTACGGAAAAGGAATAAAAATTTGTCTTGAAAAAACAAATTTTAATATTTTTCAAAAAATATAAACATTCTTCGATTTATGCCTTCTTCATTGACAGTGTGTATATTTGTAGGTCCTGGGATACGGATGGGCTGGGTTGCTGAGGAAGTACGTGGTGGAGCCAGCCCATATGTGGTGGCCTAGTACCCTTGTCCAGGTCTCTCTCTTCAGGTATGACAATGAAAAATGAGAAGACAATTATTTAGTCCTTGAATATCAAAATTCTAAAACTAATGTGTTTTTCATTAGTTAGTTCTCGAATGTGCTTTTTATGATACATTTTCTGATTGTCAATTAATTTATAAAATTGGAAATAGAAGACACGCTCATAAACATTTTGATGATTTTAAAATATGCAGGGCTAGAATGAGATTGTTTCAAATATTTAGAGACCAAAAAGAGAATATTATATTGTTCAAAGCTTACAAAATATCAATCAATAATATGAGTGAAGTACAAGAGGGAAATAAATAATAATTGGGCTTCATAGACTTAAATTGTGAATTGATTCAAATATTTTATTATTTATTTCAAGGACGTGTATTTTTATCTTATCTTGGACCCTGTATCATAATATCGTTTAACGTGTAGTACGTATGTAATAAGCTATTGAGTTGAAATAGAGATAATCATGCATCAATAAAATCCAGAAAATTAGTCTATTGAAATAGCCGAATCTATGTATCTTCATTATTTTCCTCATACATAGGCATATATTTAGGAGGGAGAATTGGAGATAGATAATAATTAATGGATGTGTATTTGTGTTAATAAGAACACTGAGCTGGCCCAGCTAGGCCATATGCTTATCAGATTCCCACTCAGTGTTGACTTCAATATTAGCAACTAGCTTTTTTTTGACAAACTATTAGCAACTATCTTAGCCAGAACGTTGAATCTGTCAAACATTTCATTTTGTTTTCATACGGCAAAAATCTGTGGTCCATAAATTATTTTATAGTCCCTGCAGATTAGATTTAGGCTTTGACCTGCAAGTGGAAACGGCTTAATGGCTTGGTGGTCCACACTAAGAAGCCACCACTGCATGTGACCCCATGAGCCTTGTTTCATACTAATTAATTTGAACTCTTTTCCCATCCACTATATAGTTTGAGAAAATAAATTAGTTGAATGCATCACATCAGGTACCAATATGTGTAGGACATCAGACACATATTCGATTAAGAGTGTTGTGCTACAGAGATTGTATAGATGATCCCTTTTATTGATGAGATGTTTTCATGTATTTATTTTTTCATTTGACTTTGATTGTGACAATTTGGCAACCCTCTTATATTGAAGTTTAGAAGTTAGTAGGAGTGAGGACAGTCTATTAGCCCTAATAACTTAGGAAATATATCTGATGTTACGAGATCAAGCAAATTAAAATTAGCAACATTAGAATTATCTGTAGGAAAAAAGGGATGCAACAAGGCAAAACAGGTGCTTGAGTAGTGGCTAATACATCATTTCATAACATGGAAAAAGTGATTAAAACATAGTTTGTCCTTAAAAATGTAAGGATGGGTAACATTAATTCTTAAACAAGTAAATGCATTAAAAAGTATGTCAAAACAAATCTCAAGTTCAGTAACATTAACAAACTTATTTGGCACGTTAACTTCCATGTGTCATGCCACATAGGATAAGATAAGATACTTATGTGGCTTATTACCACTCAGCATTACCTCTTTTGTACTAAATTCACATCAGTTCTTACTTCAAAGCGATGCATCATTTGCATATGACAGTTACTTGAATTTTCATAACAGAGGTGATATGGATGGCAATACAATATTTCACACGAAATTAACCACATTGTGTGCAGATTCTATATTGATGTATGTATTTTCTGAACATAATGTATATATACACTAATTAGATGCAAAAATTGTTGGTATGCAGAGCTTTGCATGAGAAAGACAACGACCTCCGAATTTCAAGGGCAAAGTTTTTCTTTATTGCACTAGTATGCAGTTTTTCATGGTATGTGATCCCAGGATACTTGTTCACAACACTCACAAGCATATCATGGGTCTGTTGGGTATTCTCCAAGTCAGTCACGGCTCAGCAGTTAGGCTCAGGCATGAAAGGCCTTGGAATTGGAGCCTTCACACTTGATTGGTCTGCAGTGGCATCATTCTTGTTCAGTCCTCTTATCTCACCATTCTTTGCCATTGTCAATGTTTTTGTGGGCTATGTATTGATTATCTATGCTGTGGTTCCCATGGCATATTGGGGCCTAGATGCGTACAATGCTAAAACGTTCCCCCTTTTCTCCTCTCACTTGTTCACTGCTCAAGGTCAAAAGTACAACATATCTGCTATTGTCGATGACAAGTTTGAGCTAGATGTTGTAAAGTATGCAGAGCAAGGTAGAATTCACCTAAGCGTGTTTTTCTCTCTCACTTATGGCTTTGGATTTGCAACCATAGCATCCACCCTTACACATGTTGCTTGCTTCTATGGAAGGTAATAAAGTTATCCAAATTATTTAGAATTAGTGTTTAATTTCTAAATTAAATATGACTCATGTTCTCAATCTCGATATCATATTGCTTCCGCTGATGTAAGTTTACAAATTAATGAATATCTGACATTTATAGACAATTCTTAGAATTCAAGGTAATTCACTCATATAAGCTAGAGCTTTAGAATTTTATTGCTTTATAGAGTAACTTGTAAAAATTGTATCAAAAAGAAACAATTAAGATGGTTTTTTTTGCCACAACTATCCAGAGTTCATGTGCAATATTTTAAGATGTTCACTTACACCATGACATAGTTGAACATGAGGAACTAGTTTACTTTACTTTGCAGCTTATACTTTTATTGAGCTATTAGCTATATGTCGTTCAAGAAATTGCTGTAGTTTGATGTATAACTAAAAATGCAGGGAGATAATGGAGCGGTATCGTGCTTCTTCTAAGGGTAAAGAAGATATCCACACAAAATTGATGAAAAGATACAAAGACATACCTTCTTGGTGGTTTTACGCGCTGCTGGTTGTGACTCTCGCCGTTTCTCTCGTGCTATGCATCTTTCTTAATGACCAAATTCAGATGCCTTGGTGGGGACTTCTCTTTGCCGCAGCTTTAGCTTTTGCATTCACTCTACCTATTAGCATCATAACTGCCACCACGAATCAGGTTAAGATCTTGAAACTTTTGTTCACTACTAAATGCATTAATAAACTCTACCTTGTGCTAAAATTCATTTTAGTACAAAGAATAGTGGCAACTGACAAAGATCAAGCTCCTAGCCACTTTTTCGTAAGAGCTCTTATTGTTTAAAATACTAACTATTCCAAAAGCCCAAGCTATAAGAATAAGTCATAAATTTTTTATGATGTCTAACATATATGTACAAAATGATAGGAATATCTACATTTATGAATTGAAGTTTTTTCCCTCTCTACAGACACCAGGATTGAATATCATCACCGAGTATGTCTTTGGTTTGATTTACCCTGGAAGACCAATAGCAAATGTATGCTTCAAAACCTATGGTTACATTAGCATGGCACAAGCAGTCTCCTTCCTTAGTGATTTCAAGCTTGGACACTACATGAAAATCCCTCCAAGATCAATGTTCTTAGTTCAGGTACATTATGATTCAATTAGATATAAAAGTTAGTTATACTACTATTATTTTGATAAATAAAAACAACAAAACATAGGACCGAAGACACAATTTTGAACACTTACACGTAGTTTTCTGATGCACTCAATTTGTTCAATTCATGTATAGTTCATAGGAACAATGCTTGCTGGAACCATCAACATTGGGGTAGCATGGTGGTTGCTGAACTCTATTGAAAATATATGTCATGATGATCTCCTTCCAGAAGGCAGTCCATGGACATGTCCGGGTGACCGTGTTTTCTTCGATGCTTCGGTTATTTGGGGTCTGGTAGGACCAAAAAGAATCTTTGGTTCTAAAGGAAACTACAGTGCAATGAATTGGTTTTTCATTGGAGGTGCAATAGGACCAATACTTGTTTGGCTTTTGCATAAAGCATTTCCCAAACAGTCGTGGATTGCTTTGATTAATCTTCCAGTACTCCTTGGAGCAACTGCAATGATGCCACCAGCAACAGCATTGAACTACAATGCTTGGATTTTTGTCGGGACGATTTTCAACTTCTTCGTTTTCCGTTACAGAAAGAAATGGTGGCAGAGATACAACTATGTTCTCTCAGCAGCACTTGATACAGGAGTTGCTTTTATGACTGTTCTTCTTTACTTTTCACTGAGTTTGGAAAATAGAAGTATTAGTTGGTGGGGAACTGAAGGTGAACATTGCCCACTGGCATCTTGTCCAACTGCAAAAGGCATAGCTGTTGATGGTTGTCCAGTACACCAGTGATTCTAAGCCATTTCAATGGCTTCATTAATTACAAATTTACAATTAATACCACGTATGGAAAAACATGTATTAAGAAATGCAAAATGCAATGCTTAAAAACTATGTTTGCCTGTAAATAGTTAGTATTACATGGTACCACCGGGGGTCTAGCGCAAATGGTTGGTGTGTAATGTGTATTACTAAATCCTAGGGTACTAAGTTCAATTCTTGCTATTCATAAAAAAAAGTTAGTGTTATACTCCTTCTGGTCACAATTATAAGCAAAACACAACTTTTTAGGTTCATTGAATACCTAATGTATTTAGTATATATTATTGGCCAAATACATTAGGTATTCAATGAATCTAAAAAATAGTTTTTTTGTTTATAAATGTAAACGGAGAGAGTATTGTTTTATTATAATGGGGGTATTAAGTAGTAGTAATCATCTTATTATTTAAAGTAAGAAGACAAAGGAGAATGAAAATATTCTGTTGTAGCCAAAATCTACCATAATTAGTTGTGAATCTGCACTGCAAATTTGGGCTTCTGGTTTCTGCAAATTTTTCCACACACCGCTTGAATAACATTTGGTAACATGGTGACAAAGTTAAAGTATAAGCATTTAGGGTGGGTAGGAGGAATTCTTTCCCACCATAGGAAAGTAAAATGCGACTGTTAGATTAAATTTAGAGCACACTCTTATCATACTTCATCAACACTATATTATTTTTTACACTATCTTCCACCTCACACTCTCTCTTCCATGTCCCATTCACCCACAACCACCACTGCCATCACCACCACCACCAACATCAAACCCATTTCTCAATTGCACTGGTACTGTTGATCCAATTGAAAACTAAGAAAATACACCCTTAAAAATTTTGCTTCCATTCTTGCATCTACTTCAAACACAAAAATAAACCCTTAATTAAATATTAAAATTCAGAAGCAAAAGACAAAGTAAGTAAAAGTATAAGATCTACAAAAGTTTTTTTTAAGGCAAAGATCTACAAAAAGTTATGCTGCCGAAATTTATTCTTCATTTCTTTCTGTAAATTGAAATTTTTTGCAAACCAGATTTTTGCATTATTCTCTTTTTTGTTGGATTTTGTTTCTCATTTTTTTCCTTCGAAAGGGGATTAGATCCGCGATTTAAAAAAATGTTTGAAAAATGAGAGAATAAGCCATGTTGTTATGGGAATTGAAGAAAATGAATGTGTAAGAAATTTGGAGTGATGGGTATGAAAAAATATTGAGGAATATGCTTAATATGAGGATGAAAGTTGTTGTTTTCAAATTGTTAACTATGTTGAACAATTTAGTTGATGTTTTTTTTATTTTGAGGAAATTTAGTTGATGTTAATCACCCACCGTTTCCCTACTTTTTTTTTTTTCCTTTTCAACAAAAAAAAGTTTTATTTTTGTTTTGAAAAAAAAAAAAAAAACAGTGTTAGATGTCCATGATAAAATTATGCTCCCTATCTAATCTAGCGGTCAAAAAGTAACATTCGTATGGTGTCAAAGAATTCCTCCTACCCATCTTAAATGTCACCATAAAAGGGATGTACTCATTTTCGTAATTCCATCTAAATTAAAGGTTGTGAACATTTGACTATTTAAGCTGACATATGATGGACTGGAACCACAAAAAGAGTAAAAGACTCTTATTCTGACCTAGGGAAGAAAGTTTTGTATTAGCTTGAATTGTCTGCAAACATGCACCAGCAAAGGGTAGTACTTCATTTTTATTCATTTCTTTTCCTGTGTAATTAAAGAGGAATGAAATAAGAATGCCGCAATCTAAATAGAGTGATAAGCTCGGTAGTGGTACTTATAGACCTTGTCTTTGGACCTTGCAATTATTGATTGACTGTTCTATAGGTCCCTCATATTTGCTCAACCTTGAAAATACACTGATTGAGAGTTACAATCCGATTCAAAAAACAACAATCGTATCATACTCTTAGTAGATTTTATTCAACCGGACGATACAAGAGTTACAATCCAATAAATCTAAAGGGCTTTTGAGCAACATGAAGACTTATAAAATAATTTTTTAATCCTTGTATGTATCATTAAGTCCAAGACTCATTAGGTCTTCATTGTCAATCCATACTTTATATCCGACTAAATATGTCAATATTATGCGGATAAAACTAATTAGACCTCAAACTATATATATATATATATATATATATATATATATATTGTTTTTTGAAAAGATCCTCAAACATGTATGAAATGGTATAAAACAAATTATGGATGTAAGTGCAATTAACATTACAACAATTAGACCATCAAACACATAGTCATAAAAGAATTATGAGTTCGATCGATTTGCAAATCGAGCAAGCTTCCTTTGCATGCATTGATGTGGTGATGACTCTAGGCCAAACCCATTTTGACACCTCTAGCCATGGAGTGATTAACAACATAAACTAAAAGATGAAGCTGAAGTCTTTATTTTGAGAAGATAAATTTGATTTCAGCCAGTAGTTACAATTTGAGAAGATGAAACTATTGGTTTAAGAATGTTATTCAATGTGTGAAAGATTTAAACATTCGTTTCAGCCAATGATATTTAAATGAGACTTCAAAATAGTTGTGGACCGATTCCACAAGAGGGGGTAGATGGATATGAGTTTGATTTTATTTTAAAAGATTGTTGGACATGATTTTAGTCTATTTTTCTTAGAATTGTGCTGTTATATTTTCAAAGAGAAAAGTCAATGCGATATAGCGCATACTTTTTTTTTATTTTTTAAGAAAGTTCATACTCTTATAATGCTTGCTCTCGGTTGTCCACATTTTTTATGTATTACTTTTTTAATTGATTTGGAAATGCAATAGCTATCCTTTACTTGATAAAAGAACATAAACAAGGTCATTCATAAAATGCCAAATATTGAGGAGAAAAGGTATAAAATTGATATTTCGTATAATAGAATATCAATAATATTTTTTATCAAGAATAAAAAAGCTACATGTAATATCTCATACGACTTTAAGCATTGTCAACTAACCTTATAAACCAACATGAGTCTTTTCAGCATGTTTTGTCCTCACTCACACGTTTATCGGGAAACTTACCGGTATGTCACCCATCCAAAGACTACTCCAAGTCAAGCACGCTTAATTGTGAAGTTCTTATGCAATGGGCTACCAAAAAGAAGATGCATCTTGTTGATATAGGTAGTACCAAACAATTCTTATAAGCATCCACATTGGTTTGGTCTTTACCATTTAAGACCCGGTACCTAATAGGTACCCTCAATGTGGAAAAAAATAATCATTATCTAAGACCCCAATCTTAAGTGGACCCCACACCACTTTTCAATAAAATAATCATTATTTGAGTTGATTTTGTTGTTTTTCATTAATAAATAGTTATTGGTGGGACCTATTTAGACCTTTTCATAGAGGATCCTCATTGGAGTGGTTGAGTACCTATTAAGTACTATTATTAAAAAATAATAAAAAGTGATGTGTTCATGTGAGACCCGTTTAAGACCTCAAATGTGAGGGTCTCCGTTGTGGATGCTCTAAGCCTTCCTTCAACCATGTAGTCCCATACCTACACGGTCTCAGGATCTCTCTCATTCCGATGTGATCCGGTTCGTCTAGAAGCTCTCGGGAGTCACTCATTGTCATGCCTTGTGCACCGGCGACCACTCCCTGCCCTTATCAGTCTTAGGTGTTACACTACTCATTCTTTTTTTATATAAATTTAAAATCAAGAAAGACTCACCGCTATGTAAAGTCGCACCATTTAAAACTCAAGTTACAACTGGTGTGAGTGAAAAGTCTAATTCGAAATCTTCCTTGAAATTTTAGGTACCCTTGCAACTAAAAAAAAAGTGCTATTAAGTATATATTCTCCTTACATGTTTTGTTGTAAAACCATCACTAGTTCATTTATTTTGTAATCAAGGATCTTTGCGAAAAATCGATAAAAATCAAAATAAAATTAATTATATATCTTATGATGATATATATAAATTCGAATTCTACTTACTTATGTATAAACTATTCACATAACTTCTCCAATGTTTATGACATTGATTTAATTAAACATTTCACATTCTAAAAAAATAATTCTAAAGCTTTGTAGAAAAACAAAATAGTACAATGTAAATATGTTCTAGCATTCCACACAAACATCTTTAACTTTAGTATGAGAATTTACAATGTCACATAGTCTCAAGATAAGGATACGAGATTGTGAGAAAGAAAGAGAAAAAAAAAAGGATATGACGTATCTAGTTGTTTAGTTTGCTTCATAGAATCGGAGTTGGCACTTGGCATTATCAAATTGAAAAGCCAATGGATGGTTCAATGTTTTTACGAAAACTGGGTTGGTTAGAGGGTCAAACAAAAGTGAAAGAGAAACTGATTAAACAAAAACCTAGTGTGCACTCACAGCTTTTGGATTAGAGACAAGGGGTCCAACAATTCTTTTTTATATTGGAAGAAACCTATAATTTTGGGTCTAATATTAAAACAAAATTGAAACGGAGAGAATCTAATTTAAAAGCAACAAATTATAGTGTACTACTCCTAGTGGGTCGTGTGCAAGTTGCCAACTTGTTGATCCAAATTCAATGAACAAAAGGCAAAGAAAGACCTTGTGTATTACGTTACCAGTGTCTCAAAATGCGGTTCAAATTGCAGCACACTTGCTTATGCTATGATACTCTCGTCCATAATCATCTTTGAACAAGGCCAAAGAATACTCTTCCATCGTTATCTTTGTCTCCATAATTTCCTCTTTCCGACAGCTTCTACATTGTTGCACAAATCCACACACAACTTGCGTTATTACTCACTCCTTCACTCCTAAATTAAATACTACTGTAGTACATTGTTTTGAAAAAAGAGAGCAGTTATGGTCTCAAATCATCAATTGCTGTATTACTTATTGTTTTTAGTAATTCTAACTTCTTGTTTTGTCTTAAAAAACGTTGAATCATTCATTTATTTAGTACCAAAATAAAATGAGTCATCGCGCTACGACATACTCGTACCAAATGATTTTAGACTCTACAAAAACAAATTTAAAACATTATTTACAAACATGTTCAGAACACTATTTAAAGTTCATTCACAAAACCCTAGTAGTGTAACCCTAATTCACTAAATTTTCTAAGTTCTAAGAAGACACACTTTTTTCCATAGCAATACATACAGATATTTGTCTCTTGATCAGAGTCTCACCATAAGATATTTCTATATCTTTTATCCACAATCACGACAAGACTTGTATAACCGATTAGTGAAAAATAATAACTAAGAGTGATATGCACATAATATTTATCGGAGAATATGATTGGATTTCTTTTAAATATACATTATATCTATATTAACATATATGTAAAACAATTGAACATTCTATGTCCATATCAATTGTGTTACATTAACACATGATTTCCAACTTCATATCTAGATATCGTGTACTGTGGAGAGTGAATACCCATATGAAGAAGAGTGAATAAACATTGAAGAGAAAAAAATAATTTAAAAACTAAAAAGACGATATACATATACGTACTATATATATGTCTAGGTCAAACATATCTCAAACATATACGTACTGTGGAGAGTATGTAATAAAACATTTCTCTAACCAACAAGGAATGGAGGCAATGGTGTTTTTTCTTTTTGTTGGCACAAGTGGTGTGTTTTTTTTTTTTTACTCAAAAGGCAGTGGTGGTGTGTGCTAGAGAATAAATTAGTCCCTGATTACAATTAAATATTCATTAAACCTTAGATATTTTCTTCTCTCTCTACCACGTTGCTGTTTCTATAATACTACATCTTGTGCAAACCCAACACCTGTTCGAATTAAAATGCTGATTATTATTCTTAATTCCTCCCTCACTTCTCTTTCAGATCGCCGTCGTGAGTATATTTTGTACACTTCTTAATTCACTTTGCTCCACCGGTGATTTGAACTGAACTTAAATTTTTTGGTTATTATGAACAGGTTTGGTTCTTACTTTGCTGGCCTAATTAAAGAGATCATTGAGGAAGCAAAACAACATAAGATGGATCTGGTCTTTTATTTTACTAGGTACGATTCATGATATATCTTTATATCGGTAGATATATATATATATATATATATATATATATATATATATATATATATATATATATTTCTATAGTTTTTATATAGGTTTATGATTTATTCTCTATATATGCTTTTTATTTTTATTTTACCTTTTTCTTTTAAAGTTTGGGGTACATTACACATGTGTTTTTGCCTTTCAAACTGCTTCTTAATTATGAGAAATCAGCTTGGGTTTCTTTGTAATAAATAGATATTTGTTATTTGATTTTATATTTTTCTCCAATTTATGATGATTGTGATATTAAGTATAGCATATGGTGCAATGCAACAAGATTGTTTTCTTGTTATTAGTTGCTTTATCTTCATTTTTTTTTCTTCGACAATAATTGATGATTTTTAAATTTACTTAATTGTGTGTAGACTAAATTGGTACATTTAGTTTAGTTAGGTTAATAATAATTAGATGTAACAAGTTGATTTGTTTTGTTTTGGAATAAAGAAACTGAACTAGTTGAAAATAGTTGGTTTTGTGTGGTTTGATTTTTGTAATATGTCTCATAAAATTTGAAGATCAAGAACAGTTGATAAGATTTGGTTTAGTTAAATTGACATTTTTTAAAATTTAAAAACTTATTTTATAAAGGATTTGGCTATGCAATATTGCACATGTTAAAGATACTAAAAGAAACAATTTTTTATTGAAAATTACAACTATTTTAAAAATAATTATATATTTAATATAAAATGCACAAGTTCTAATATTTAAATATATATTATAAGTTTTTTACAATAATAACATCAAGACTCAAATAATACTTACAAATGTCATCGGTCTTCACATTGACGGCGGAAGTAAAACCTACAACCTTATAGATGAGTAAAAGAAATTCTTTTAAAAATGTTCTCAAGACTAAAAAAATATTTTATGATATTTATTTAATTAATTGTTTTAAATTAAAGTTATGATATGTTACGTCAAAAGAGTTCGGAAGTTCTAACTCAATTTGTAAAAATGTCAAAACTGTTAGAACAGAAGTTGAAATTGAGGTTCGAACTTTGACTTATCCTTTGTATTTGTGTGACTTTTCAATAATTGGTGTCTTTTCTTCTAAATTAAACAAAAAGTAAGTTAAAAAAAATCATGAAAAAGATTACATAAGCAAAGTTGAGGGATGAAAGAGATATTGTGATACATTATATTCCTTCCGTTTCACAATACATGTCCATTTTGGAGAAATTACACATATTAAGATATCAAATAAATTTTGTTATTTTTGATGAAATTCTTTGTGTTTTTTCTATAATACTCTTATTCATTTATTATTTTCCCTCTCTACAATAAATAAGTAAGGGTGTTATTGATAAACCAATAATTAATGTTGCATTGAACTTGAAAGTGACAAGTAAAATGAAACAAAATTATTCTCCAAAATAGACATGTATTGTGAAACGGAGGAAGTACTTATCAATCAGTAACGTTTATTCTTTGTGTGTTCCTACAAAATAATTGGAAAAAGGAGAAAACAATTCATGAATAAAATATAGGCTTGGTTTGGAGGAAATCAGGTATCATCTTCCTTCAAAAAAAGTAATCATCTTCGACCATAGTTTAAGCGGTTCATTTTAGATATTCCGATAAAATGAAAAAAACTTGCAAGTTGCAACTCCTTAAAAAAAAAAAAACTTGCAAGTTACAACAATAAGCGAGTATTTTTCTTATTATCTGGATGAAATTAATGTATGTCTTACCACTTTAAATAAAACCTATTTTCAAAGTGTAAGACTCATATTAACTTAAACCAATGAAAAATGAATGTTTGAGAGAGTGTTACCAGCACTACTCTTTCTTATTTAGCCCTACATAGTAAGTAGATATACAACGGTCCAATGCATAGAAAACTCTATTAAGGTCAGAGACAACTTACAAGATTTGTCAAAAAATAAATAAACCACTTCTCTTCAAGTGTATTAATGGAACTCGCGAACTCAATAACACTAATATCTTAGAGTTTTCAACTTTAACTAGGTATTTTAATGTATTTTTATAACTTAGTATATGATTGGGATTGATTATATAAAAGAGATTTGGGTTAAAAATGAGTTGAAGGTAAAATAATTTATGTTTGGATGAGTATTGTAAAATTGAATTGAACAGCAAATTTGAAGGTTATGATCAATCTAAACTCAAAAGCTTCAATTTATAACCTTAGGTAAAATCAATTATAAGAGAATAACACTTCAAACGTGACGTTTAAATTCCACTTGAATTAAAGAGTATCTATTAATAAAGGGAAGAAGATCCCTTAAAAAAATTAAATAAAAGGAAGATAAAAGAAATTAAATGTTTTGAAGTATTTTCACAACTTAAACTCTATAAATATCACATCACGTCTAAGTTTTACATAAATTAAAAGGTATTGATAAATGAAAGGAATTGATTTAATCATGTTCAAGTGTTTTTTAAAAATGTAGAATTGATTTTGATACATTTGGGTTTTTTTCCAGTATAATTGATTCTAACTTGAAGTTAGAATTTATAGTTTTTGGTTTCTACAATTGATTTTTTGTCTTAAATTTATTTTTCAACTCAATTTTACGTAAATTTATCTAAACAGAAATCACTCACACTCCTTTTAGCCAAAACTAACGTAAAAAATCAATTTGTGTCACCGTATAATGTATAGTAAATTAAGTTTTCACACCTCATTCATGAGCTTTGTTGAGATATGAACCCTAAAATAATTAGTGTTTCATAAAAAAGTAATAATAAATAATAAGTGTAAGTAAATTAAATTAACTTGTTGCCCCAATCTAAGCCCCTAATTATTAATTTTACACGAACTTCTAAATCACTTTTTATAATAAGAGCTTAAGTTAAAAAAAAAAAAAAAAACCGCAAAGGAATTAACCGCGGAGCTGTTACTCCAAAAATATCAACAGTTGTCTAATATGAGTAGGACAATTCTCAAAGGGCCTCCAAGGTTCGCCACCATCACATCCCAAAAACACTTTACGTTGAAGTATAATTGAAATAATTTTGAAGTAAAATGTAATAAATATGTCATAATAAGTTTTTAAAAAGTTAAACATTGATTTTAGTTCAATAAGATTATGATTTTTCAATCATATGAGTTGGGTCTACTACAAGGAATTAGACTTCCAGAACTCGACAAACCAATGTTTGAGTCCCGATTAAGAGACATACCCAAATTATATGACATTTTTCAAATAAAATTACGTCAAAGGAATGAAACTTAAGATAAACATAAACAAAACCCAATGGATACCCACATTACCTGACATGTCTTCCTTAATTTTATTAATTTTTAAAACACGTTTAGTTTCTCTGTGTAGTATCTCTTAGGGGTGGACAACGGTTGGAATCGGTCGAAAATCAGTTTGAAAACCCCGAACAGATGTACAACCGCGAGTGAAAAATATGTATCCACTTCCGTCCATTAGAGAGCCCGGTTACAATAGAAAAATTCATCAATTCACTAACTCAATTGTCAAAGTAAGTTAAATTTCAAAGCTTTTGCATAGAAAAATTCATTAATTCACCACCACAAAGACCTATGCACCAAACAAACAAAAAATGTAGAAAATTGTCAAAGTCCTAGAAGATATACTTGAAATGGAAGTTTGTGTTCTTTGAATTAAATGTGAAAGCTTGTATAAATCTAAAAAACTCAACTAGGTCACGAGTCCATGGAGAAGAAAGGGGAGGAATGTGTCGTGTGTGGAGGATAAGAAGGGATGTTGTGTTGCACCGTGTGTGTGGAGGAGACGTATAAATGTTTGTGGAGAAGAAAAAGAAAGATTGTGGGAGTGCAAAAAGAGAAGGCGAAAGTCTAGAAAAGTGGAAGTGTGAACGGTAAAAGCATGAGAATGAATTTTGAGAAATTAAAATTTTGAATAAAAAATAATGACTATTAGTGTATACGATTGTAAAATTAATTCATTGGGTAAAGAAAGAATAGGAAAGCATTGACCGCTGAGCCACTTGATATAGACTCAGTGACATTAAATGGTGTCTATTCATTTTAGACTTTTTAATTATACCATAGTTCGGCCAAACATGGATTTCGTCCGGTCAGTCTAGCCCACCGGCAACCGGCCACAACAAACCAAATGAATCCATTTTTATTTGCCTTGTTGACCCGGTTCACCCATGAAACCCGATCCAACGTGTTTCGGGCCATACAGTCCAGACGATTTGGACCGGTTACTATTCTTTTGTTCAGTCCTAGTATCTCTAATAAGAAAAAGTAGTTTCGTATAGTACGAGATCACATCACCCTTGTGGTGCTTACACCTCTTGTCTGTTGAAGTTATGTTCAAAAACCTCGTTTAAGAATTTGTACAGAGAAAGACGTATAATTTTGAAGTTGAACCTTTCCGGCAACGGAACACAAGGACCAATACAATGATCGGTTAAAGTAATGATTAAAATTGATTTTTTTTAACCTTTTTTTTATAAAAAAAAGATATATTCAATTTTTTAAATGTTGTAAGTTACGTAATGATAAGAATTTAGACTTATGAAAAACACCTGAAATATATTTTTTAGATTTTAAATTTGATTAGAGTTTGTTTAGACTAAAGAGACTGCAATATAGAGGGAGAGGTTATTTTATACTAGTTTAATTTTTTGGACATAAGTAAGGTAAATTATTATTTTCTTTTATTTATTTATCATATATATATTTTTTAGTTTGTAGCAACTATATAGTCAAATGCGATATAAAATAATGAAGTATTATATATTTTAAAATGAACATAAAATTGACACTTTTTTTTAAAAACAATATAAAATGACACTTCACACTTATAAATACCAGAAACCGAGTCCATAGAGAATAAGTCTCTACGGAAAGTTGGGTAGCTCAATTGATTTGAGTTAAGGGTTAAAAAATTGAAGAACGATCTCTTAAAAAATTGAAGATCGATTTTAAGTAGAGAAAAATCTAACATGACAATTATTAATATATTAGATCCCTCCTCATAGTCTTAGGTTTGATTATCCGGAAACTTTACAAATAGTATGCATTGTCCTATCAACTATCAAGGAGCGGACAAAAGCTTAATATGTGTTGAAAATAAATGTCTATTTTTTTTTAGTATATTTTATCAAAAGAAAAAAAAAAAAAAAAAGAGAGAAAATAAAAGTGTGTTTGTATTTGGACATGGTGGAGGATCTAGGTGCTGTGATTGGTTAGAAACGAAGCATTTGGTTCCCTCTTCTTCTCTGTTGCGAGAAGTACAATACAGACTCATCTTTGCTTGCATAAAGCCAAACACCTTCTTCTCGTGTTCCAACGCCATTCATTATTCACTCCACAATTCTACCCACCGATCCGTTTTCGTCTCTTCCTCCTTGTCGCCGTCGTCCTCATGCCCTATCTTCACCAACGCTCCACCGATCTACAAAAATCTCTCTAGGTTTTCATTTTCTATTTCGAACTACTCATTATTTTAATATTATTTTTCATATCTCCAAATTTGCATGTCAAATGCTGAATTCCTTCTCGGAATTGATATGTTCCACTAGTAGCGTTCCTTTTTATTTTATTTATTTTTTGCAAATTTTGATCCATTAATGGCTTTGAGAGTGCCTATTAGCTATTACTATAAATGTGAATTAGGTTTACTTGTGTAAGTCTCTTTTTATGAATGGATGAATTTTCATCACATGCATATCTCCACAATTTCAATTAGGGCACTAGCATTATTATGATCCTTTTCTCTTCCTTTCCATTTTATTATATTTTTAATTTGAATTGGGGCCATGCATTATTTATATATTTTTCAATTTGCTATTATGTTTAGTTAGGAGTTTATGTTTTGTCAACTTTCTATTTATTAACCATTTTTTACTATAAGATTTTGAATTTCTTTGTGTATAAGGATAAGTAAGATGTTGTATACTTAGAAGACCTTATTTGGACTGGCTGTATGACAAACATTTTTGGGGGAGTTTATTTATAAAAATAGCTTATAATATTCTCATACTTGTTTTTTAGTTTATTTTTATAAGTTCTCCAAGATATCTTATAGAAACAACTTATGTGGAGTTTACCCTTCTTTCTTTTATGATAAATGTTTCATTGAATGAGTGCTGAATTGAGTTATTTACCTAAACACCCCCTTTTTCAAATATATAATTAGTGTTTTCAAGATAAATGCGAGAAGGTTTTGGAATCTTCAACTAAATTTTTAGTCGAATTATAGTCCATTTTTGAAAATAGGACTTAGGGCCTGTTTGAGTTTATCTACCCACATAAGTTTTATGAGACTGTTTGGGAGAACTTACGTTATTGTTCATTAGCTGTGAATTCTCTAATATAAATTATGAAAACAACTTATAGCTTATACAAAAATAATTTAGCTATATTTTACCTATATGAATAGCTTATACATAAGCGCTTATGATAAGTTCTTGTGCTATAATTAGTCTATAAAGAAGATGGGAATATGAATATGTATCGATAGAAAATTTGTATGATATCTTGATAAAAAAATCCTAATATATCATAAAAATTACGATCATTGGCTGTAAGACAATTTTGCAACTAATTTAGGTTCTGTGATTTACCAAGTTATTATAATCTTGCATTCCTTTATTTTTAATATTTAGTCATTTTCTATTCGTTAATAAAGAATTATGACATCTCCCCCTCTATTTGTATCCAGAAAGATGCACGACGAAGTGGAGTTTTTTCTTCAACTTGGCCATGCAGCTGCAATAATAGCGAGAGTCTTACATTCACCTGTCTTGCACTGTATCATCTATTAAAGGTATGTCGTTTTCTAAACGGTCTTATAAAAGAGAAAGAAAGGTTGATGACCAGTTTTCAAATGTAATCATGTATAATCTCATTAGGTAGTTGGAGAATTAAGTTTTCTGAAAGAAAAGAACAACATCAAAAAATGCCATTTAATTTTAATACAAATATCAAGGATCTTAAAGAGCTTGAACATTATAGATGCCTTTGACGACATGATAAGTTCTGTGTCGACATAACCAAGGTTGTCAAACTCTCAAGTTAACTCATTTCTACAATTCTATGCAAGAGAATTGAGTTATCTCACTTTCAAATCCGTTTCATGGTAGAATCAGGTAGAATTATCCTAAAATGAGTTTCTACCATTATTTTTTAAAAATAGGCTTAATAGCAGTTTTGGCCCTCTAACTTTTACGAAGTTGCGATTTTGGTCCCTTAAGAAAAAAAACTACAAAACCGCCCCCTAAGTTTTGCAACTGTAGCAGTTTTGGCCTCCAAGGCAAAAAAAAAAAAAAAAAACGTGGCACCTCACTTAGGGTGCCACATCAGCGTAGACCGAGTCAAAATTGGCCTTGGGGGCCAAAACTGCCACAAGTGAAAAACTTAGGGGGCGGTTTTGTAGTTTTTTTTTCTTAGAGGGCCAAAATCGTTACTTTAAGAAAGTTAGGGGGCTAAAACTGCTATTAAGCCTTAAAAATACTATTTTTGAGGTGAACCCAAACTCTTATGACTTTACTAGTTCATTCTACTGACACTCCACGAGTTTATACTGATTGTCGAGTTTGACAGCCTTGCATACACCTATATGGTTTTCTCTCATATAGTATCCTTTTAACATTACGAGTTCATGCATGCTTTTCTTTAGTAGTTGTTTGCCTTGTAAAATCTTGGTATATAATTTGGGATTTTGCTTTTAGATGGTTATTAAGTATCCTCAAGTTTTAGATATATCATATAGCCATTTTTAGATATATCATATAGCAATTATATTTGGAGGAAAATTATATATGATCATCTTTTACTTTTTTTGATAGGACACCCACAAATTATGGTATTCTTGATTTTTCTTGTCTTTGCGACTGCTCATCCATTTTAACATTCTCGCATATAGTATCTTTTTAACATTATGAGTTCATGCATGTTTTTCTTTAGTAGCTGTTTGCCTTGTAAAATCGTTGTATATAATTTGTGATTATGCTTTTAGATTGGTATCCTCAAGTTTTAGATATATCTTATAGCAACTATATTTGGAGGAAAATTATACGATCATCCATTTTAACGTTCTCACCTGTGTGCTAGCGGTGGCGGAGCCACTCTTAGGTGAGGGGATTCAAGTGAATCCCCTGAGTTTTAAAACATTGCACATATAATCCACTTTTTGCTCATTTTGAACACCCTCAGTTTTTCATATTGAACCTCTCATTTTTCACTCCCATACAAGACATACGGCGGTACAATTTTGTTTTCTGTGCTATCATAATATTACTATTGTTATTATTATTGATATTAGAATTAAAATTAAAAGTCAATCAAAGCGTCTTGTCAGTAGAATGTTAAAATAAAATATCCACTAGGTTATCACACAACTTTAGTTATAGATTTTATAATTTATTTGTTATGTTTGTTTTAAAATTTAAGTAATACTCAGTCATTGCTTATACTTAAAATTATAAGTTTTTATCAACTAAATTGCTATGATTTAAAATGATGAAACAATTGTCGACACATGTTTGTTCAATTGGTAAGAAGTTGACTCACACCTTATAAGGGCATTACTTTAGCTTTCGTTGGCAGTGTAAGGACCTTGTTTGTGGATAATCTGTAAGTACATATGTTAGGGATCTTTGAACCTTAAGATCTGTTCTGACCAATATGAGCTCTTGAAGATTCAACTCACCTAAACTTTCCTTTACCAAAAGAAGAAGATGAAATCCTAAATTTTTTCTGAAACAGTTCACATAGAATACAATTATTGAGAAATATATGCATGTTCAAGTATATTAATAACAACAATCCTTATTATTAAGGTAGTAGTATATAATTTTTAAGGTAAAAGTGTATTAATGTTAAGGTAGTAGTATATAATTTGTAAGGTAGTATTATATTACTTTTTGATTTAATTCATACGCAAAGACAGTGTGAAGATATTAAACACTGTTAGCTATTTACAATTGTCAGATTAATAGAAACATTTAACTTTAATTTGTCTGGATGCTAATATTATTGTTATCATCATCATTACCATTACTTTAAATGGTTTGAGTACGGTGTAACTTTCTGTATATGTATTATTTTCATCCCCCCCCCCCCCAGGGTAGTTCTTTTGTCCAATCATGTTTTAGTCTCAATTGGAATTCAATATCAATTATATTATTTGGTTATTTTTCTCTTTTGTAAAGTATATGACAAACATACGAAGCCTGAGCAGGAGTGTTAAAAGATAGGAATATATTTTATAATTTGTTGATAATATCATCTTAGATGATCTGGTAGGATAAGTTTCTTACAGTCGAGAACCTACGAATATCTCTTGAGAATAGTTTTCCATAGCTCTTTGTTTTTATCCTGATTTGTTTCTTGAATACGTATCTAGGAGTATTGTCCACATATGATATCAGATATGGGTGTGACACGTTGGGCTTCTTGGGAAACACCTAGTGTATACCAAAATCATTGTATGGTTATGAAAATGTTGGGCCTGTCTTGGGATTTAGTTTTCTATCGATTCAAAATGAAACTAATTAAACCTGCGTGTAGTCTAGTGTAAGCCAAAAATTGTTGGACAAAAAGAGGTCTGCAAACCTAGGCTACATGCTTTGCTGTATGTTAAATTCAGAGAAGTCTAGTGTAAGCCATAAATTGTGTTCTCCAGCTGGAGAACTCTCGTATAGACTTTATTAATTACAAGCTGACAAGTTGAATCTCAGCCCAGTAAATTTGCTAACTACCATATAAACCTTTATCCTAATTAAGAAGCGAATAAAATAACAATTACACTTAAGGTATGAGGTTGTGGTTTACACCTGTTTACAACTGAGCTATCTAACAATTAATTACTAGCATTTTCCATTTAAAAATATGGTTTACATCTGAGGGAAATGGATTCTCCCATGTGTAAATTACACATGAGAGGATAAAGTGTGATCTCTCACTATTCATCAAGAGAGAGAAAGACATGAGGAATTTAGATGAATTGAGTTTGTATGGTGATAGATCACACGGGAGATATCTTAATTAAGGAAAGAAAAACAGTTACAAAGTTATAAATGTACAATTATACAACTGATTTAATAACCAGAGAATTTCACATTAATTCCCATTTACACCCCCTCAAATTTATGTTGGTTAGTCTACAAACATCAATTTGCCAACTAGGAATATGGATTTGACTATGACAAGACCTTTGCTCCGGTCGCCAAGATGACTACTACGCACACAATTCTTTCTCTTGTTGCATCCTTATCTTGGACATTACATCCAATGGATGTGAAATATGTATTCCTCCATGGTGACCTCAACGTGGGGAATTGCATCACACTTCCAAATGGTATGCCCACACCTTCACTTATTTGCAAACCAAATGCTCTGATACCAGAAAATTTAGAACATTTTGGCCAAAAGTTGTCTTCTCGATCCACATATTTCTCACATAAATAGTGTTTAATTACAAGATTTTTGACTCAGTTACAATCTGACAAACTGATTGTTGGCCCATTAAATTAGTAAACTACCATATATATACACATCTTAGTAAGAAGATGATAACAATTATACCTACACTTGAGGTATCCTGATCAAGAAGAGAATATAAGTTACAACGGTATATATGAATGTTGATGCCTGAAGATATAACTCATAGGGAATTGTCAAATAGCTGATATGGGCTGGTAGAAGCAATTGGGTATCCTGTTGTTTAAACTATTTTGAAAATTATTACTTTGATTGTGCTGAATTTCAAGAGGCTTGCTTGTATTGTTGTATTCTTTCCTTTCTTGATAATATATTCTTTATGAAAAAGTGATTTGTAAAATTTTAGGGCCTGGCCTTGATTGATTCAAGATTTTTTAACTTTCCATTTCCTCTTTTCACTTTTATTCACAAAACTACGACTCTGTTTTCTCTTTATTGTTGTTTTCAAGTATTTGCAAAGGAACCTTTTTTTTTTAAAAAAAAATTTACTTTCTCTTTTTCCTGTACAAATATTTGATAATGGAGACAAAATTTAAAAGGGTACTGTTTTGCAAAAAAAAGCCAACACAGAAAATGAAATCATTTTTTGAAACCAAATATACCCTTGCAACTTGCAGCAATGTCTTTACCCAAATCTACACTCCCCAAGTCCTGCTTTCTAACATTTCATTTTCTTTCAACATGGCTTTTAGCAAATGTAACACTTGAGATGCTATGCTGGAGAGGAGGGCCAATGAAATGGTTTGGTAAAAATCTGCTTTCAAGACGAAGCAGAAGGCTGATGATGGAAATTATCAGGTATCGAAACACTGGCCGTCTCTCACTAGTATAAAATTTCATATCGTACAAAATCAATACCCGGTTCAGTTTGACCCATGGCCAGGCTTTACAGCTTTTCCATGGCTGCTTGCTGGTAGTTATTTCTACTAAATATATTCTTGTAAGTCCCCCCGCTTGTGCCAACGAATCATGCATTTAGAAATTTCTTGAACGAAGATTATTATTGTTGCTCTTTAACCTTGAAGTATGCTTTAATACGAACTTTAAAATCATTCTATAAAGGGTTAAATATGTTTATAATCCCTACAAATTCACGATCATTCAAGTTTAGTCCTTACAAATTTTTTGTTCAATTTTAATCCTTAATTTTTTTTTGTAGGTACTAAAAGTAGTCATTTTTTGTTAAAATTATGAGGACTAAAATTGAGCAAATATTTTGCAGGGTCTAAAATTAAAAATTCATAATTTTCTAGGAATAAAAATATATTTAACCCTTCTATAAACACCAATGTCCTTTTTTCATCCATGTAATGTTGACACCTTAGTTTAATTAGGAATAACTTGTGCATTTGGTATAAATCACACACATCCGTACAGCTACCAATTTTTTAAAGATAGACAAGAGTTATTTGAATATTCACGTCACCTATGAAAATATTGGAACTACAAAATCAATAATTTATTTCCACTATCTGTACATGAGATGTCAAGTACTTGTACAGTCATAAATTTTTGAACTTCCGGATTGTGGTTTAACATTTTATTGGCGACACAGATTGGTTTGCTCTTATAAGCTTGCTTTTGTAAAATCTTTTTATCTTGGCCTTCACTGGTCTTCATCCTCACGAAGTTTGCTTTTCTGTTGAATTTGATCTTTATAGTAATCCAGGGTTGACCCATGATAGTATAGGCCTAGGTTTGATAGCCCTCAAGATTTTTCTATTGCATGCATCCATCTACAAGAAATATAACTTTATCGTTATTATTGGCAATCTAATACTACTTTTATGTATAAATTTTTTGTAAAGGAACAAGTGCTACAACATACCTTTCCACTGTCTTTCCAGCTGTATTGTTTATACTGTGATTATTTGAACCATATGATGTGATACTGTTGATGGAAACCCTTTATTAGGTAAATATCTCACGCAGTGGCCTATACTGTTACCCTTGTGGCATTTCACTAGCGTGATGGGAAGACCACGGGGTTTGTCCCACTTGACACATGGCTCAGATTAACATTATAACTTTGATGTTCAATACATAGGGTTTAAGGCATATATTAAAACAAAATTTTTGGTGGTAAATGCTTGTGAAATGCTGCAACTTTGTTTAGGCATAATTTTTTGCCCCCCAACTATTTTTTTGTTTGTATCTGAATTTTCTGAACACAGATTCAATTCATTTAATTCTTATATTCATACGGTCAGAAATGTCACCACTCACCATACACCTGAACTCTTTTCCAAATGGAACGAGGGTTTCCTCGATTAGTCAGGAATGTGGTTCTATGAATCTACACAACCATTTGTGCGTTCTCGAACTTAGGGAGGCAGAGTCCATATGCATGATTTCTTTTGTTTGTGTTGTCAGCTGTATGCATACTCGTAACTGATTGAAATTGTGGTGAGAATGCTTTAATTATGTAAATACTTTTTTGGGTGTGCTTCTGACGATGAAGGTTTTCCTATTCCTGGTAGATAACTTTCTGTTTCTGCTGCATGTTTGTTAGATATCTGCGGTGGAGGCCGCTATGTTGAGTCATTTACTACTTTATTTATGGTGTTGTAGCATTATACATCTGGGTGATAGATACAAGATTATTGAGTCACATTCAGGGATATTTGTCCCCTCGTTATTGTTGGCAATTCTTTTGTATAAGTTATGCTTATCACTTGACAGGAATAGAATAATTACCATGACAGTATGAGCTACATATTAAATATTAAAGGTATAGGCAGGCACAGGTAGTTGTGTTCCGAATTCCATTTTGTTAATCATGAGAGATGTATTATATAAAACAACACCAGGCACAATCATTGATATCTTTATTGCATAAAATTTACAGAGGTAGTCATTATGTCTTAATCTTAACAGCAATTGTAAGCTTGTTGATAGACAATTTCATACCCTATTCTGTTGAATTGAACAATATGGTTGTTGAACTACAGGATCCCACACATAGCAGCACGATCATATGTTTTAACTGGTTCATGACAGCTTTTCAGAAATGAAAGCATAGGTGCATAGCAGTTCTTGTTAATGCAGCTGTAATCTGGTTCATAATTTAGGTGTTTAGTTTCTGAATAAATTAGAAAGAAAAGGCATAGACTGATGCTATATGTTGTACATTATCAGTTCAAGGGAATACCCTAATGTCATGACTTTGGCTGCTGGTTCACTGTATTGAGGCTGTGGTTGGCTTAGCTGGAGACTGATAGGTGCATGTAAATCGAATCCATTTCTGATAGTGCATGAAAGATTGGTTGCTGCATTTTCTTCATTTGTACTCCTTGCTTCATAAACCTAATATTCATATCTTCTGTTTAGGTTTAGCACAACTAAAACTTGAAGCCTTTTAGCTTCTAGATAAATAGTAGTATTTAGCCTGATGAAAAGTAAGTTCTACTTGATATGGCTGTATCTGTATGTTCACTCTTGTTCATTATGCATGGCTTACTTTGTTATCTATGTATTTATGAGAAGATTATTAACATATTCGTAAAAAAAATAAAAATCATACCTTCTTCAGTAGCTCTGCATTTTCTTTTTGGACGAGATCCATCTTTTTATGAAGTTCTACATTTTCTTGATGGACAAGATTTCCCTACAATGGCATTGGAAATTGTCTGTAATTTATGGGAAGGTTAGTCAAAAACCGCAAGAATGAGACTCCCAATACCTTTTGGTGCAGTTCTTTAATCTCATTAGTCAAAATATGATCCTGCACGGAAATAGGAGAAATGCAAGTCATTAATGTGCCGCAAAACAAGCGTAGTATTGAATGGATGAGATTTGAATCGACCCGGCATACCTTTTTCATTCGAACACCCTTCAGACTAATCTCCAGTTGGTTTTCCAGATTCTGTAGTTCTTTAATACCCAACCCAGAAAGTCCTTCACCCATCAATTGCCTGCTTTTACCGAAAAGAAAAATACGAAATACATGAAATGATAAAGATGGATGTAAGAATTTTCGTTTTTTATGCCCTCCACCCAAAAAATAAATAAAGAACAATATATTCTTTTACCAAAAGATGTGATGTTTAATCTGTTAAGTTCTATACTCCAATTACAATTATGCAACTGCTAGGTGCACATTAACTTATTTTACCTATGGCTTTCTTGCAAGTACTGCAGTTGTTGTCTCAGAGTTGCTGCTTCTGTCTGCCAAAACTAGCAAGTAGAAATACAGATATGAAAAATGTTTAGCAGTTTACTAAGATAAATTGTCTTAAATGCAATAATTGTAATGTAGAGAAAACCAACAGCATTAAGGACAAGAACCAACAGGATTTTAACACATTATTGCATAATGGTGATTTTCCAAGATTATTTTGTTACTTGGTAGTTTTATCATTCGGTTGTGTTCATGTTTTAATACTCATTATATAGTTTACCACCCTAAGGATTAACATGAATTAGGAGAAAAGCTTCATATTTATGTTTCAAGGAAGGTAAGTTTGCACTTCTTGATTGGTTGATTGCCGGTTCCATCTCCATCAATGGGGCCAAATACTAGACTTTTTCAGAGAAGTGGTTAGAGAGACACAAAAGAGGGCGTTCTACCACTCGTTCTCTAGGGTACATTGATGTTCTATTTTTTACACCAGCATGTATGATACTACTATTATTGGTTGGCCTATGTTTCGAATGGCACCATGGAATTACTGTTTTTGTGAAATCTACTTGTCTGCATTCTGGTGTATTCTACAAGCATTTTGTATCTTGTATCTTTCTACTATTATATCTCTAGCACATCGTTAGTATGCAAGAGCTCTTTAAGTTTGAAACATAGATGATCCATGTTTAATTTAAATGAAAGTACTGTACATAATAACCGATCATGTGTTAAGAGAATCGGTTCCCGGTTCCCTGCATAAAAACACTTATATCTATCTCTTCAACTGAATGGACCAGTCCTATCACCAAAGAAAATCCAAATTCAATTTGATTCCATGGATCTGATAACTCTCTCAAAAGCTTTGGCTAATTGGTTGAATTCTAAGAATGTTTTGTATCTACTAGTACTGAAATCTGGATCTTGAATTCCATTCCATATATTTGACACTAGATTTTTTTTTTGAAGAAGCTAAACTAACCCACCTAAATTGACACCGGTGGGAATCGAACCTAAAACCTTGAGGAGGAGCACACTCTCAGGTCCCAATCCAATACCACAAAGCCAACCCAAATGGGTTTATTTGACACTAGATTACCTCACATTATAAAAAATGTCGACTCTACTACAGGAATGCATTAGGGAATGTGGGGGTAGCAACATAATTTTAGAATTAGATTTAGAACACAGTAAAAAGTAAAAACTATAAATTTATGGTTTTTCAAATCCGGACGATCATTACATTTTTAAAAATAAATTTAAGAGTTAAGTCGTTTTTTTTTGGCTACATGAGAAAAGAAAAACAAAAGAAAAAAAGAACTAGGGTGAAAGGAGAAAGATGATGGTGAAAGGAGAAAGATGAAGAAGAAAAAAAACTATATGTATATGGTTACTTTTCCACAAACATTTTTCTTCAAAAAAAGAATAAGGGTGAAAGGAGAAAGACGATGAAGAAAAATGAGGTGATTAGGAGTGGAAATAAGAGCTATACTCGGTTCTAATCGTAAATAAAAAATGATTTATGCAAACAAACATAAGTGAAAAATGATAAAAGAATAATGAATTAAATCTATCCTCTCATATATATATATATATATATATATATATATATATATAAAATAATCCACGTCTTCGTAAGCTTAGCTCAGTTGGTATACATGTACGATTTGAGCTTTAAACCCTGACCACCACTAAAAAGAAAATAATATATATGAGGTTTGCTAACTTAGACCAACAAAAAAAATCAACTTTATGCTTATCTGGGTTTTTTCCTTTATCAATTAAAAACTGTAGATGAGTATATTTATACTTACTTTTTTTATTATCCCAATTATTTTTCAAACAACTTTTTCTAGATGGGACTTGTCTAGTTTCCAACCCGAACTAAACAATGTGAGAACAAACAGAGCAGTCAGAATATTAAAAACCTTAAACAAAGTAACAAAAAAACAAAACACTAATAATCTACTACATGAAGGAGATTGGAAAACTGACTCATATTCCACCACAGATCAGACTCAAAATGACCTGTTCACTTACTCTAATAAAATAAACCATCGGTCATTATTATCTAATTAGTCTCTTTTAACTAACTAACCAACTCTACCAAAACTAACTAGTCCCTTCTTTCTTAATAATACCACCCCCCCAAAAGACCTTAAAGATAAGCAACATTTCTTGACATTGAGGCATTATGGTTGCTTCAAAAGAATGAGCAATTAAGACTCTTCATACTCAACAGTCCATTTGGTTTTCCCATTTTAATTTGTGTCGTTGTATGAAAAATATAAGCAGTTGTGTGTGCTCCTTGACTGTGTTCCAAAGTCTTAGGCTTGGCCTAATATTCCAAAATCAGAAATTCCAATTTACCCAAAAATAGAATAAGATGTTTCTACCCTAAAATATAGTAGAAAGTAAAAACAGTTTGCTGTTCGTGATTGAATAAATGAATGTTTGGATAAACAAGTTAATTAAGCGTTTGTAGCAAAATTCTTCATGATATAACTGTTAATTTATAAACTATTTTTTATAGCCAAAAATAAAATAAAGTCAAACTATTTTTATGCAAGCTATAAGTTGTTTTCATACATTATTCCGAAAGACTTATGAATAAGTTAAAATTAGCATATAAACATGTCAAAAGTTGTTTCTATAGACTTTTCCAAACAATCTCACATTTGTTTATACTAGTAAAACAAACTCAAATAAGTTGATCCAAATATGTCACAAGGGGTGGGAATGAGCTGGGCTGCTTTGCTTAAATAGGTTAGATCTAGTTGAAAAACTAAATCCTAAGCCTTGGTCTTTTATCTGTCAAAGACTTTATTTTAAGTCTGACCTGACCTTTTTAAAAGCTTGGCCTGACCTATTAGCCTGTCTAAAAGCCTAGTTTGTGTTATGAATTTCAAACAGAGTTTGTTCATCAATTTTTTTCCCCCTTTCAATGTACTTAATATAGAGATAAACATTATAGATGGATTTAATATAGAGCCATCTCATCCCATATTTATAATTGTAACTCATTGGTCATTGGAATTGAATTGTTTTGGGTTGTGTGGACCGTGTGTTATCTTTTAATTTTTGGCGGTTGGTTATTGGTGTGAGTAACTTTTGCCTTGAAGTTCATATGATATATGAGGAAAATACCAAGAGTTGTGTTTTATCCTAAATACAAAAAAGAAAAAACCGATATAATAATAATTGTGGTATGATAATTTAAAGGATCAATAATTCTTTTTGATGTATATAAATATAAATAATAATAAATGTGGAAAAAAGTAATATACTCATAAACGGGTCGGCTTGATAGGCTTGATAGACTTTTTTATAAGCTTAAGCTCGGCCTATTTAAATTAATAGGCTTTTTAAAAAGCTCAAGCTTGACCCATTTATTAAACGAGCTAGGCCGAGCCGACCTTTTAGTAGGCCGAGCTATAGGCCCTGACGGACGGTCTGGCCTATTCCCACCCCTAGTGACAAGTGTTTCCCTTTCTACAAATGAGAAAATGATCACTTCCCGATGCTAACTATTCAAAATAACTTGTTTAATCTGGAATTCCCTTATTAATTTTATCTGATCTAAATAATCCCTGCTGGTAAATCACTCTTCCAAGCTAACAACCATTTTTCCTAACATGTGAAGGAATGTGAATTATGTCATGGATATGATATTTTTGGTATATTTGATAGTATTTTTATAGTCATTCCTGATAAAAAAAAAAGGAAGGAAATATTGAGAGTATCCATGATAAAGGAATCTTTTATACATAATGCTTTAATGTATGTACATGAAGTGATAAGAGAAATTATCAACCAAACAGACAAATGTATCTCCTAGGGAGCAACCATGTTTTTGAAAGGGACCTGATGCTAGCAATGTTACTTTTTTGGCACATGAAGGTTTTGTTACCATTACCTGTAGGCTGTAGCTATTGCAAATTATAGCTTTTAATTAAAATCAATTCTACAATCAAAATGATTAAAATTTTAATGGAGAACTCTAAAAATACTAAAATCAATTTTAAGTCTTCATAATCATTTTTGACACTCCCAAAAGTGAATCCAAACATGCACTATCTCAAATGTAGAACCTTGCTATTTTGTTAGTATAAAAAATAATAATTCAAAGAATATCATGTCTTTTCAATTTTACCCCTTTTTAAAAAATATAACTCTAAATATACTTGTTATTAGAGACATACTCTCTTTTGAACACACACTCAAAGTTTCCATATAATCCACACTTTCTTGTCGTGTGTAACTGTAACCCTTTGCTAAAAGTCTAGATTTGTGCCTTTGGTAGAAGAGGAGAGGGATAAGATGTAGGAGTTACAACCAATTGAAATATATACATAACATATGACCTAAAGTGTTGAAGAGAATATGTATAACTTAAATTGGATGGACAGCAAAATCATGAATTTGACATATTTGTTGCAATAATAGTCTCTTTAGTAATTAGGAAGGTGTCACTTTCTAATGGAAGTAGCAGTTGAAGAAAGGTATGTTGGTAGAATGGGATGCGGTATTACAAGATTTATCTTGGACACACTAGGGTTAGTAGTTGTATTTCAAAAGTTAGTTGAGTTGTTGTTAATAGGAAAGTTATTTAACTAGTTGGATTGTTTCTGAAGCAAGTAACAAGTTAGTTAGAAGTCCTAATTCCTTGTATAAATACCATGAAATCCCTTTTAAAAAAAATAAAAATAATAATCATATTGTAACTAAGCGCGATCATCATCAATAAAGTTTTTAATTCCTTATCATTTCACTCTCACTCAATTCCTCTCTAATCACAAAACCCTAAACTCCTAAAAACAAGTCTTTAGGACATCTTTGTATCCTAAATTGATGCATTTGTAAGTCTTAGTTGAAACATGGTTCCATGAACTCTAATAGTGGAAGCATACCAAAGAGTCAACGACTCATAAAGATGATAAGCTGCCCGTCTATCATTATGCAGCAGAGAATAATGTGAAGTCTTAAGATGGACAACAAGTAGACTAACATAAACAAAAGTTCTTGTCAAGAAAAACACAAAACGAAAGGATATAGCTAAATTGCTGGATTGAAATAAGATACTGCAAGCAATGTTTTAAATGTGTTAATGTTTTTTTTCAACCACCCCATAAATGTGTTAATGTTATAATGACCTAGTTTCTACACTCCCATAATTACAACATGGTGATTGTTTGGATATCTTTTTAAAGAAATTGAGCAAGAATATAGATGCAAACTAATGGTATTATGAATGTTTTTAGTAACTTGATGTTTCACAACTAACTAGATGAACAATATATAAATAATTACCTTAACTTCTGAAGCTGGATTCAGTAGCTGATGTTGTTCCTCTTTCTGTTTGTTGTAGCGCTCAATAACAGATTTCATACTGCCATAATGTATATATAAGTAAAAAATTATTAGCAACTATTGATGATTAACGCGATAAATCATTTAATTATTTGTAATTAAGTGTACATATATAGTATTATGACATGATTTGTATACACTGATTTAATTTACACATACATCCAATCAAATAACTCCATGATACTACATTCCTAGGTTAGTTGTCGAAATATCTCTACAAATATTTATCTGTTATGATTTGATCCGATACATGTGTAAGAATTTTTTTTTCGGTTCATATAATTTTTTTAAATTTTCAATAAATCTTTTTCCTCTTTATTATCTATAACAATATATAAAGGATATACGTGAATTTCAGCTGTTTTTTATTCTTTCAATTATACTTCTAAATAAATTTACCTATGGGAATGTTATATTGTTGATGTCATTCAAAAAGAAAGAATTTATGTTACATTTAATATGTTGTTGGTGTCATTGAAAAAAAACAAAAATGATTTATTACAATTTGAAAGTCACAAACATCTATATATCTACGATTTTAATCAAAATCAAAATAATTTAATCAAATCAACAGTATTTCATAAAAAAAAAAGCGTTTATAATTGACATATGTTATTACAATAAAAAGAACAGATATACGGACACATGTATGCTCATCTAAATGTCTGAACACTAGTTATTTAATTTTTTTAATTATTCATATCATCATAATATAATTGCAACGCCAAAATTAACTACCATTAATAATTAAATTTCATTGGACTTCTTGACCAATTTTTTTTTTTAAAAACTTGATTTTTAAACGAATTTACCCTTAACAACTCAATTATTTTTCAATTTTCTTTTTGACCAATGTTATTTTTCAAATTTAAATCTACGCCATAGTTTAAACAAAATTAACTACAAATTTTTGTCAATATTTTTTTAAACAAATTTTTCCAAGGCAGTATGATCTTTTTTAAATTCAAATTCGAATTTACAATATATATTCATTATATAATAGCAACACTGAAGTTAACTATCACTTTGATAGGATCTTTTTCTGGACATATTTACCATTATATAATAACAACTCCAAAGTTAACTATCGCTAATAACTAACATTGATAGGATCTTTTTATGGACAAATTTATCCTTAGCAACTCAATTATTTTTCAAATTTAAATCTATACCATAATTTAAGAAAATAAAAAACTAACTGTAATTTTTTGTTAATCTTTTTCCAAGCAAAATTTTCTAAGCAGTATGATGTTTCCTATATTCAAATTTGAATTTATAAAATAAAACATGAATATTTGAATTAAAACTTAGATAATATAGATATTATAAAGTTGAAATAAAAAAGTTAAAATTAATATAATACAAATAAAACATTCGGATTGATGGACATGTTAGTGTCTATATTTATTCTAGTTAATTAATAATGTAAATGTAAAATTATAAATTACAAAGTAATAATTGATATGTATTATCTCTAAATATTGATAAACTTAAATAACATTTCTCAGGTGATATATTCTACAAAGATCGTTAGTAACTAATTAAAATTGAACTAGAGCTACCTATATAGGTCACAACTTGTCAAAAGATGTCACAATCCCACTTGGGTACATCAAAGTCTAATGTGCATGTATTGGAGATATAAGGGGTTGAAGACACTTTCCTTAATTAATAGTAAACTTTGGTGTCAATGTTATTCTTATTTTGACGGAGTGTCTATGTTATTTATGTTGATTTCCTAAAAAAACAAGTTATTCGATGATGAGATATTGAGACATATTCTACTTCAACTATGAAGAACTGATGATTAAGGTATAATGATTATTTTAAAGAAAAGTAATAACTTGATGGAAGAAGGAGATTTGTATATGTAGCTCACGTAGTAAGGAGCATATATTACACATATTTTCATAAAAGAAAAACATAAAAATTCAAATATAAAAAGAAAATAACACAAGGATACTCCAACCCGTTCAAACCAAGAGAAAAACAAAATCAACTACTTTTTTTAGGGGACAAATTCAACTACTTAGAAGTTAAAACACTTAACCATATGAATAAGAGTCATTGTTCGGATCACACTGGATATTCCAAGAATTCGAGGACTAGAGCCTCTTAAGAAAGAGAGATTAGATAATACTTTTCTTGGTTTCATTCACGGTGTACATGTCCATTTAGAAGAATTGAAGATAAGAGATTAACATTATTGAGAGATATCAAAATGCAGATATGTATCACTTACCACGAGCCAACTCAAATAAAGCTTGAAATTCAACTTGATAATTATCAGGTTGAACTTGATTCATGAGCTAAATGAGATAAACTTATGTTAAAATTAAGCTCGTTAATTAAATAAGTTGAACTTAAACTGTATATAGTTTGACTTGATTGATTCATAAATTGACTTGATTATGTGCATGTGTGTATACGCATGCGCCGGTTTTAGTATACTTGTTTGTATTATTTTTTTTGCTAGGCATTATGTTTTCTATATTTTTCTTTTTTCATACTTATACATGTATAAACTTTGTATTTGTGATAGCTTTTATTTTAATTCAATATTTTTCTTTTTAAAAAAAATAAAAGTTCAAAGAGAATTTTATTTTATTTTTACTTTTTTGATAACTTTTTATTTTTCTAATTATATGAGTCAAGTAGACTTAATAAACCAAGTTTCTCTTGAACTTTAAACGAGTCGAACTCGAACTAAATAAATGGTTCGTTTCAAACTTGAGTCGAGTTTTAAGTTGAACTAATTCTTATAGAGTCCAACTCAGACGAGTTCGACTCGACTCATTTTCATCCCTTCAAATATGTAAGAAATCTAAGGCAAGAGCCTACTCTAACTATTTGTCTTTGGCACAATGTCCTAACATCCCATTACCATAAGGAAGCACCTTGTCCTCATAGTGCTAATATGCATTTAGGCATTCCCAATCCTCCCATGAAATGTCATAAGGGTACAATCCTTTCCACTACATCAACACCTCTAGCTCGGGCACAAATAACTTGATCTAACATGTACTGAACAATGGAAGATAATTGGTTGATGAGTGATAACTGGTAAGATAGTAAGATGAGTGATAACTGGTTGATTTTCAGCAGCAGACAATTTGGTAGTGTTGCCATGGATGATTGGTCTGGTCATGTGCCAGGGAATGGTTTGAATACTGAACAATGAAAAACTAGTCGAACAGGTGAATCAACGGATAATTGGAGTTTGTAGGAAACTATGTTAGCCTTATATATGATTCGAAACAGTTTGTCAACTTACTTGTTTAACTTGGAGTAAGGATCGTCTGTGACTATCACTTGTTGATGAGACTGTAGCTTAACCATCACCCATTCACTAACCTTGTAGTGGACCTCTATGTAGTTCTCATTTGTAACAATTCACCCAATGCCTCATATGGAGTCTTTAATATGTTAGAGAGAGAGAGAGTGTGAGAGGGGGGGGGGGGAGAGAGAGAGAACATCCATGATCACATTTATATTGCTAAACAGTTTGAATAGTTGCACTATATTAACCAAGAAAGATAAATCTATTGCTCGGGTGTCTTTAATACTTTAGGCATTAACTCCTTCAAGGTACGATGATCGATGTGAATGGTGAAGGGATGATCCCAATATATATATATATATTGTAGCCATTTCTTGACAACAACGATGATGGTAACCAATTTTTCAATATAAGTGGAGGAATGGAGCAATTTGGGGCAAAATGGTATGCTGAAAAAGGTGATGGGGCGACCTTTTCGCGACAATTCAACTCCCATACATACACCAAAAACATCAGTTTTCATGATGAAGTTCATGGCGAAATCTGAAAGCACTAAAACTAATATTTGACTACCATCTTTTTGAGACTGTCGGGGGCTAATCAAGCTTTGGTACTCCATATGAATTGGTCCTTTTTAAATAAGTATGTTAGGGCTGCAACAATTATGGTGTAACTTTTGATGAAAGGAAGATATAATCATATTATATCAATAAAACCACATAGAGCCTTTATGGTTCGATGTTTGGGGCATTTATGAATATCGAGGACCTTAGCTTGGACTGGTTCTCCCCAGAGATTAGACGAGATGGTCGAAATATTCAATCTTTCACTTACAAAATAAGGATTTGGGATGTTTGAGAAAAAAAATTCGCTCATGTAGCACCTGGAAAACTTTCTCTAAGTGCAAAAAATATTCATCATAGGTGGTACTATATATCAAGATATCATCAAAGAATAAAATAATGAAATTCCTTAGAAAAGGTTTGAACATGGTGTTCTTAGTAGCTTGAAATGAAGAAGGTGTGTTGCAAAGGCCAAAAAATACCACCTAAAATTCATAGTGACCTTGGTAGGTGTGAGAAAAAGACTTGTTAATACCGTTTATACATCATGATTTGATGATACCTTTGAATCAAATCGAGTTTCAAGAACAACGTAGCTTCTTCACCAAAGTCATCAAGCAACTCTTCCACCGTTGGGATACAACATATATTCTTGAATGGGATGCATTTAGTGGTATGTAATCTAAACATAACCTCCATGACCCATCGTTCTTTTTGACAAGAATCAACCGTGATTTAAACAACATGGTGTTAGAACAAATTACCCTATGTCTAACATTGCATCCATTTATCTCTCAATTTCTTGTTTGTGGAAATACGAATAATAATAAGGACGAACACTTATGGGTTAGGCGTGATGTAAAATCGAATGGAGTGTTTTGTATCTTCGACAGGTGGTAATGTTGTTGGTTGTTGGAAGAGGCCGGAGAATTTGTGTAAAAAGTGTTCTAGGTTTGAATCCATTTTTTGGGTTAAAGGGGACTCTCAAGAACGTGCAAGTCCATTGCAAACATATGAGATTGTACATTGACCAATACGTTTGTACAAATTTGATGACATTCAATCTTATTATCATTCCCCACCATGACCTAAATTGACTAGGTGGGTTGGGCCTTAAGCCCCAAGGACTTTACCAATTTCTGACGTATAAACTTATGTGTGTTGACCCTGTTATTGAGGATAACGACATTGTGTGTGGAAAATGTGGCCCACCTAGCACAATGTTTATATGGTCAAGTTACCCAACAAGGCTTGGAAACTGATTTTGGCATTGTGGTTGGTTAGATTATATACCGATTTTGGTTTATTGTCACACTTTTTGGCTTCATAATGTGGAAATCCATAGCTGCCTCCTCTTTGTTCACAATCAATAAAGTTTGGGTTAATTTTGGAGTATCTCTAAAGAAAGCCCTGAGATGAAGCAACTCAACATAAAGTTTGGGTTATGTTCAATGATGCAGGCATATAATCATTGACAAAGCTATGTTGGGTGAGTTTGAACAAAACACCATTTGGGTTGTTGTACTGAGGGAAAGGGGAAACTCATCCCATCTTGGGAGTTGTATGTTGCGCACCATCTACTAAAACCATCCTAAGGAAGAGCCTTCCATATAAAAATAAGCTAGTGTTGAGCTTTCTGTCTCCAACGTATTGTGATACTTGAAAAGTTAATTAGGTGATCATGAAGATTCAACTCGTAGCATCTGTGTTATCTAAATGGGGCACATCAAGCTTCATGTGATGCTATTTGTTGTTTTGGGTAGGGGGTCAGTGTGGCTGGCGTTAGTAAGGGTGGAAGCGAATGATGGTGGTTCAAGGGATGTTAGTTTGTTTTTAAGGATTTCGTCAATTTTGTAAGCCATAAGAGATTGGGTGTTGGCTAGGATAGCGATGAGTTTTATAATGTATTCTTCCACAACGGAGTTCTTGGCAATGGGGAGAATAATTATCTTGCTTTCCTTTTACTTATGTTCGAACCATGTTGAATTTGGTGGAGTATGATTGTCCCCTATGTCTGTTTGGGCTATTTGAGGGTTTTGCTCCTTTGGTTGGATGGGCAATTAATAAGACGTGAAATGATGCTATTTTTTTAGAGAATGTTTCTTGTGTTGGATTATTGGTAGATAAGATTCAATTCTCCTCTTGAAAATAACTTTTGAAAAAGTTGTCGGGGTCTTCCTAGCTACATCTTACATGAGCGAGTATTGAACCCTTCTTCTTGTTTGCTCAGTTAACGGTTTTGTAGTTTCTTAGGTTGTTCTTTACATGTGTGGCCCTCTTTGAAGATTTTTTCCTCGATGCAGTTTTCTAGTCTCCTCGTCCCTCTGTTCTTTTATGTTCTTTGTTGAGTTGATTTTGGTTGCTTGGGAGTTGTTTTTACTTTTTTTTTGTTTTGGTTTTTTCTTCTTCTTTTATTTGTTTTGTACTTTTCATAATGGGTTTGAGTACCCTTATACTCATGTTACTTATATATGTCGTCTTTTAGCCGTTCACAAAAAATAGTGTTACAACAAACTTTTTGTCTTCTTTGACAAATTTCGAATATGCACGCTCTATTGTCCAAGGCATTAGGCATGTGAAAGGGGACCTAATAGCACGTTTATGGGTGATTTTACGAATCTCGAGGTTGTGGCTTATGTTGGGCGCATGAGACTTTTCGCTAGGTGCCCCTTTGTCGATGAAGTTTGCGTTCGGCACATGATTTGGGGCTCTAGGAGCATGGAAAACAGCTTTTAGCAACGATAATGGTTGTCCTATGAGCGAAGCACACCTCTCATTTGTGTGCAACCAAGCCTATAAATATGTGGTTTATGCATCAATTGTTTAATGTTGAAAAGAGTGAGTTCTATGGCAACACAAGTGGGAACTTAGGGTTTAACTTGAGAGTTTGGGGGGAAATGCTATGGTTTAGAAACACTTTTAACACCTTGGGATGAAATCATTTAATCTTCTGTCCACGAGAAGAGATGCGGGAAAATGACAGAAATTAGGGTTTATTGTTGAAGGTTAATTTCGTGGAATTCTTATATTTCTTTGTAAGAATCTCATTGATAGTGGATTGGAGAATTGCTCTCTCCCTAGGCGTATGTCAAATTTGGGTCAAGTTGGATAAACAAATATCAATGTGTTCTTCTTCGTCTTCGTCTTGCTCTTTATCTTATTTTATTGTATCCCATCACTTTGGTTTGGTTGTTGCCAATCTTACTCCACACGTTAAAGTATTGGCGTGAGTTTTGCAAGAATTCACAACACTCTAGATGTAACTCTTCCTCCATGGCTAAAGTATTACTTGTTCACATTTAAAATGTCATCTACCAACTATTCTTTTGCAGCCTCGATCTTTTGATCTAAGTTACCAATAAAATGGTTCGGTTTCCATGCACTCTCTTTGTTTTTGTTTTAGAATCTTTCAATTTGTCCTTCAATACAAAAGTACCTCACTTCTGGACCTTTATAAATGTCCATTGCTTTCTAACAAGCTCCGAAAAACCTTCTTACTTTCATTCCATCGGTTCCCACTAATTAGTATCTTCTGCCAATTGTTTCTTATCACCATGATCATTGATCATGACAAGATATTTCATTTCTAGTAGACATGGTAGTGGGAATAAAAATCTAAGAAAATTTTCTCTTCAAGTTAAGGGACAAGTCATCTCTAATAGAGATTCGTTATATAATGACACGAACAGCCAAAATGTTGAGAATATAACAAGAGGAGTTAGTTTACTGGTTTAATGCACCATATCACATGAGATTATTCATGTACTATATGCTTAAACCGAGTTAGTTTGAGCAGTTGTTAACAAAAAAAATTGTTTTGTTAACCCTCTCTATATAAAATATAAATATACCATAATGTTTTCTTTTAAAAAATTATCTCCATACTAGTAAGATAAGGTTTACATTTTAGATTAGTTTCTTTAAGTGGCTAGACCAGATAGACAAATATATCTAGCTGGATAATATACACACATAAGTACTAAATACACTAAACTAGCAAATATTAGGGTTCAGATATGAGCAATAGCAAGTCAGAAAAAGAGCATTGTTCATAGGAAACTTAATTGATGATATAAGAATATAAGATCAATTTGGATTTACAAGCTTGATGAGAATCAAAATTTAAATTATTATCAATTTTTTTCTTATACTATGCAGATTAACTAACTTCTGTAGTTTTTTTTTTTTGGTTTCAAATAGAAAAACATTCTGTTATTTATAAAAATCCCTCTCAGACCAAAGTGCAACGGCTTATACAAATGAAGAGGGCTAGGATGTCATTCATAATAAGTAAAACAACTTCCATTAGAGATATAAATGGCATGGTGATGATTGGGGTGGGAGAGTGAATCAATCGAGTGATAAAGAGATCAAGAATTCGATCGCCGCACTCGACGTAAAAACTAACAATACTCATATTTGATGTTTTTTAAAAAAAAAAAATTAACTTATGTTACTCCTAACTAGAAACCTTTCCATGATGCTTTTACATGGCCTACCATCTCTCCCACACTGGACTCCTATTAGAGAAAAAAAATGTCACAGTTCTTCATCTTCCAAACCTAGTCTCAAATCAATGTGATCCCTTTCTAATCCATTCCTATTGAAAGAGAATGTATTGACAAATATCAGATTGTTTCCTTTTATAGTTTTGGGTGTGAGTATTTTGAAATTCCTTATCACTCCATAATGTAATAAACTAATCTATGACAACCCAGATAGACAGTCTTATATCTCCCATGTAAAATATCAAATTGTTTCATAGTTTACGTCCATTAAAAATTTGAACAACACCTATCCTATACTCACAAAACAACACTGATTGTAATGAGAAAAAATAACAAAAACTATGTTCTTATAGTGGGCAAATGAAACTATTAACTGATTACTTCAAATTTTTTACAATCTTTCTGTTTGTGCATCTTTAATTTTTAGCTTTTGTACTTTGCATATTGGGGACAATGCATGCGTGGACTGCAATATAATGCAGCTCAATTATCCAGAAGAAAACATTTCTTACACTCTTTTATATTAAAGTTTTGATTTTACTACAACATTTTACAGGTTTACTTAATAATATTATTAACTAATGTTTTGAAAACTTCAAAACAAAAGGTAAGTAACTACATTCTCGTGACCGTGCTCAATGCAAAAAATAGATTCCAAAACTATACCTCAATACCTTAATCTAGACATATATATATAATATATATCGTACAATATGAGATTTTGTGCCACTTTAAACTACTACATAATATATTGTCATATGTTCAAAAATGGTAGAGTGAAAATGTGAAATTAGAAGCTTATAGGTATGTGTGGATATGCATATAGACCGAGGAAAAACAAGAGATGATTTTCTCATCCACATTTTAGAAGTTATTAATCATATATTATACTAAAGTTCTAGATCACATATTTCCTTATGAAATGGTAATCTAGGTGCATTTCAGATAACAATCATGAAGATAAACAAATACATATTTTTTGTTATATGATCATCAATGATCAACCCATCAAATAATGGGGGGAATATAAGAAATTAATGTCATACAAAAACTAATAATACAATTAGTCTTAACTTAAACGAACCATGAAATAGTATATGAGAACAATCACAACAAACATACGCATATATTGCAACATATATAGTATATTTATTTAATTTAATTTTCAGATTTTATTTAAGAGATTTATCTTTTTCTTCGGTAAATAAAAAAGCGGTAATTTCAAAGACAACTAAAAGTTGAGATTTCATTCAGATCACTAAGTTTACAAATCAAAAAAATGGACATAAATTAATTAAAACAAAAGGAGAAGGAAAGATTTAGAATAATAATTAGAATTGATAAGGTACCTAGTGCTTGAATAATCATAAAGCTTTCCAGTGCTGGAAAAGACAATCAATCCAACTTCAGCATCACAGAGAATGGATAATTCTTTTGCTTTCTTCAGCAATCCATTTCTTCTTTTTGAGAAAGTCACTTGTCTGCTTGTTGAATTGTCAATCCTTCTAATTGCAATCTTTCCTCTTCCCATCTTATTATTTTTTTCAAATATACCTTTCAAAAAAAAATCTCAAAATAAATATTAGGGTTTCTTTCACACCTACTAGATCAGAAAACATATACTTTTCTAATTAAGATCGTTCATAACTAAGGGAACAAAAATTGACTAATATGGTGTGTTGATAAAATTAAATCTTTTAAAAAATAAACAAACAAAAAAGAGGAAAAAATTGTGGAAAATAAAAATCCAGTTAATAGTGACTTACTTGAAAACTATAGGTGTGAGTAGTAAGGAGAAAAGGAAGCACAGAAGTAGAAGATGGATGGAGAAGCTTGACAAAACCTTTTTTAGATGTTCGTATATAGATTCGTAGAAGAGGTATGTGATGCAATTGTATTCTTTATATGGAAAGACCGAAGAGCTTTAGGACAAAGGTCACTACCACAATTATATATATTTTATTTTATTTTCTATTTATGGGTATCCAATAAAAAAAGAGAGGTAATAAGTGTTTTTGTCACGAAAAACTATTAAAATGTTTTTTGACTAAGAAGTTTTTGACAAAAGAATAACTATTAAGTTCTTGACCAAAAAACAAAAGCTATTAGTTATAATAAAAAAAGTCACATACAATAATGATAAACAAAACTTAAAAAAATAAATCTCTTGTTAATAAAGAAAAATCACACTAACCAAAGGAAAATGAATCTAGAAAAATAAAGATTAGACTTCCGCAAAATTCGAATATAAATTTATAATTAATATCTATCATTTATGAAATATGATGGTATTATCTCCTATTAAGAGAACTTGAAAGAAAAATCACCATCTTATGTTTTTGATCTTTTTAATTTATATATAATTCGTTCTCCAACTTTTTTGTAAGACGAAAATATAAAGAATTTAAAATTCAAACTCAAAGTCCTACAAATTTTAAGGTTATAACTTCTGATGTAAACTCTTTAAGGATGGGATGGTGTGAACTTGTTAAGTTATAATTTCTGATGTCCTTTAATTTAAAAAAAGAAGGTTATAATCTCTGATGTAAGCTTTTTTTATGATGAAAACCTAAAAGTGGTTTTCTAAGATTAGTGGTTTTAAGGTTTCGGCTTGTCTGGTTTACCTTAACCAAGTTTATAAGGGAAGCGCGTTGTTTACACTCTCTCATTGTGTTGAGTAGAGGAAGATTATAATGGGCACGTTTCGAATTTAGAGAGAGAGTATCAAAAACGTAACAACCATGCGCGTGGGTAAATATTTATCCTAGGACAACCTTGGAGTCCAGGAATCGTGGGGGACCCTGAAAGTAGTGAATAATGTGCATTTCTGTGACGTATGGGGAATTGACACGTGTGTTTTCTAAAACCGAGGGCGCTTATTTTTTCCTGCTTTAAGGTTTGAGCCAAAAGCGTCAAAAACGGTTCTTCATCTTTAGTTTCACTGTTGACAATTTTGTCCTTTTCTTTTCATGTAAGAAGATTAGTGGGGAATAATAATTAATAGTATAATGAATTATTAAGTAGGGTATTACTATTTCGTCTGCTTTTCCAGAATGGAAATCATGATTTATTTTTAAGTATTAAAGTGCATGTTACAGACTCTATTTCAAGGTAGGTATAACTGGTGTGATAATCTCACTACATTGTGAGAATGATTGTGTGGATTTGATACTTTATATAGTAAAAGCTTTAACCTATATTCAAAATCAAGCTTTATGCTACTAATAATAGTAATAATTACTGAAATGAAGGAACTTTTCTTTTACGGTAAAGAAAATTAAAACTTTTTTAAATAACCTTGACAAACATTATGTGACATAATTAGGGGAATGTTAAATCAATAATTAAGTATTCGGTCATGAGTTTAATCTTTGTTTAATAGACACGTAAGGAATGTCAACTCTGTATATAAATATTTTGAAGGATTAATCTCTATACTCACTTCGTTCGTGATGCATTGAGCTTAGAAAAAAGCTTAATTGGTGACATTTATATGGGTATGTTAATAAAACTAATCAAGCACAAGATGTACTTATAAACAAGCTTACACCATGCACAATTGGCAAAACAACACAAACACAAAGAATTCAAGCAATCGGAACCATGTACGGATGCACATGTATCCCATTGGGGGAAGCTGCCCCGTATAAATTTTATTTTATTTTCCCTATATTCTATAAATAATTTTATCATTTTTTCTATTAAAAACTAAGTGTTGTCCCCACTAAATATTATCAAATAATTTTATTTGTGAAGGATTAAGTGTATTTTGTTAAAGATAAATTAATAAATATTCATTTTTAAAAATAATAAATTAATAAATATTTAGTAACATGTATATATAGCGATAAAGATATTTATGATAGTTTTCAAAATAAAAAATATATAAAGAATTTTTTTTGAAGAAGAATATAAAGCAATTTTAAAATATGAAGACACATAGAGAACAAGTACACCTATAGTTTATAGATATTGTATCTTCAATTTTTTGGATATAACTTTGTAATCTCAATTTTTAATTAATAATATTTATGTCATTCATATACTTAAAAAAAAAATTAACACGATAGTTAGTAACAACAAATAAATATAAATTTTCTCTTTGATCTCCTAACTATTGAAAATTTATTGATAGATATTTCACAATTCCATCTTTAAATTTCTCTCTGTGGTCTTTTCCCTCACGAGTCAAAATTGATGGATTCATCATTGCCCAAAACACACATCCTCCACAAACCAATAACAAATTAATGGAACCTCAACGTCCACTAAATTAAATCATAGTTAGAACCTCAATCCTTAACTTTAAGCCAAGATCAGGACAAAAATTTAATGAGTAGCATTGCAATCAAGATTTTGAAAAATTATATTTTGTCAACAAAAAAGAAAATACATCTTTCTCATTTCTCAAATAGACCGACTAAATGCAAGTCAACGAAATAAAACAAAGCTTCTCACAAAATTGCTTTCTGTCATGTCTCAACCAACATGACTCTTGAGCATGAACAAAGCTCAATTTACTAAAACACTACTAATAGGAGTATTTGCTTTCCATTTACTTTAAAATAGAGCATATAAAGCTGTTATTTATTTTAATTCTGGCTTAGTTTTATATTCTGTTTATGTAGTTTTATCAATGTTAGCTTTTGTTTTTATGATTGAAAAATGTATAGCTTTTTTGGTTTACAAGTATATGTTATTCAACTCCCTAAAAAAAAAAGTATATGTTATTCAATTAATTACTAACAGAATGGTTAATCTAAGCCACGGCTTTTAATGTTTTAAGAGCTTCAAATTACATGAATCGCAATTTTTCATTCATGATTATTAGCCACAAGTTCAGAAATACCATTAAATTTGATTATCAAGAAATATTACTTATGTTTTGATTATCAAGAAATAAAAATATTTTGAAAAATAATTTATACTAACTTTTTTTTGTTAAATATTACTACATTCTTCCCTAAATATAAGACCATCTTAAGCTGTTTGCTTGTCTCTTTTATAATACTCATTCAAATTTTCAAATGCATTGATTATTTCTTCACCATAATACCTCCATTTTTTTTTAAAGAATACCCAAAAATAATCTCTTAAATCTTTTTCTGCAATATATAATAAATACTACAATAATCCTACGATAAAAACAAAGTTCAAACCCAATACGTTGCATCTTTAGGTGGCAAGTGTGGCTCTGATGGGTAGCAAGCAAGTACTGCTCTAGGGTGTTATTTGGTATAGCTGTAATTTAGGGCTTTTGTTCTATTAATTGGTAGGTAGAGACAGAGTATAGCTCGCACTTCAACCCCCCCCCCCAGTCCCCACACATGGGTTTAGTACTATTCAAAAGTGTACCTTATAATGTTTATTAAAATTTCTAAAAATATACACATTTGAATCATATTCATATTGGACAGTGTCCAATGGACACCCATTATAAGCCTGGTCTATCTATCTTATATCTATATCGTTGGTTTTGCAAGTTGCCAAACAGGATCTGGCAAATGCAAGAAATCGAAAAAACACAAGAAAGAAAGAATCAAACATCGTACACGTGATGAACTGGCAATTTGTGGAAAGACTGCCTCTCAGACTAACCACAGATATAATTATGTCCTTTCATATTCGGTAGCATTTCTAAAATTGGAAATATCTTCTCCATACTCATAGTTTCTTTTTATATCACAAAATCCATTCGTATTTTTTTTACACTCACACTTTTATTGTTTAAAAATCAATGTGAGTCGTGTCATTTTATGTGAAAAGTGTGAGACTCACATTATTTTTGCTCAATGAAAAAAAATAAGTGTTAAAGAATGTGTTCTTAGAATGACTATCAAAATTTATTTTAATTAATAATAACGGACAAAGATTGTTTTCTTTCGTCTCTCTCATGTTTCCTAGCAAATATATCATGCATTTTAAAAAATATATATATTTGTACAATCATTTTTTCGGATAATTATTTATTTCCTCTTTTTTTAGGAAAAAAAAAATAAAGATAGAGTGTGCGAGAGAGAAAGTTATCTTAAAAATTAAAACAAAATAATTATATATATATATATATATATATATATAATCTCTCTTTAAAAAACTATCAAATGTATAAATTGAAGCATCAAATAAAAACTCAATATTCACACAACATATTTTTGGTGGCGGTCGGAGTTTGAACCTTGGACCTTGCATACAGGGTCGTTCCTAGCAATTCGGAGGCTCGCCTCCAGGGGCGGATCTGGACTTTCAATATTAGTGGGGCAATATTTTTTTTTCAAATAATTAAATAATACTAAATTTAATAAAAAGTTATATTAAAAATAGTTGTAGCAACCAAAATCACAAAGAAAATAATATATTTTCCATTTGTTAAAAATGGCCTAAATTATCATTACTAATTGTTCTAAGAACATCTCTTTATATATAGGTTACAAGAGATGTCAAATGCTATAGGTTACAAGAGATGTCAAATGCTCTAGCAGGATACCGTGCATATGAACAGGTGAGCATGTTGCGCTCTTTTTTTTTGGAAGCAAGTCGCAATTGCATAGAAATTATAAAAAAAATCTTTGTATTGATATATGAATATAAATATAGACATGTGTATAAATTAAAAAAATGGATCACTGTATTAATATATAAGTAAAAGATAAACACATGTATAAATTAAAAAAAATAGGTTCTTTTATATCAGTAAAAATATAGACACGTGTTTAAATTATCAAAAAATATGTCCTCGTATTAATATATGAGCAAAAATATAGACGCATGTATAAGCATAAAAGAAATTATATGTTTGTATTAATATACAAGTAAAAATATACAATATGAGTCGATAAAAAAAATTAAAAAAATAATTGGACCTGAACTGGTGTGGCACTTGCCACACTGTGCCTTGTTCAGGTCCGTCCATGCTCGGCTCTGTAAGTGAAAAGAGACCCGTAATAAAATAAAAACGTTTTTTTTTAAAGAAAAGTGTTCTTTTTAAAAAATTTAAAAAATAAATACAAAATGTCGTATAGATGTGGTACACGCAAAAGTGAAAATCACTACCGTATACATGAGGAGAGCTAGAGAATCTGTGTTATCTATTGAAGAGAGTCAGAGAATATGTGTTATCTATTGAATCTATGTTGAGAATCTATGGTAGCCTGGTCGGAAATCGAATTGGGGAAGAAGAAAAGGGAAGTCCGATGGAGGAGTGGTGGTGATGTAACACGTCGTATGAGTATCAGAAGAGAGAAAAAGAATAAGGAAAGACACACAGGTGGTATGTATCAGAGTTTTTTCATAAAGATTCTTTTTTTAGTGGGGTAGTACTTAGTAATACTACTGAGCTATAAAATTTTTGAGGCTCAGCTCCATTGAACTCTTTGCACCCACCAAGATCCAACTCTACTTGCATATATTATGCATTGTCCATATATTAATTGAGCTAAACTCACGAAAACATATTCACGCAACATTTACCACAAGATTCAAGATGAAGCAATTATTGGAGCCCTCCAAAATTTTGGAAGGTTACAATATAGAAAACGAGGTTTACTTTTTTTCTCGACCATTTTTATATTTTGCTTGATCAAGTCTTTGGGAACTTATGCTCTTGATTGGTTGTAGCCCACGTGATAAAGATTTCATGTGTCCAATGAGGATATCTTGTTTCCTTAAACAATCAATGGACTTGTTAATTACATGTTCAATCCGTACTAAACCCCAGTATTATTTAAGCAACGCGAGAATAAAGAAAGACGTAGGCATAACGTCTCCAACTAAGGAAAACCAGATGTCAATCATCAACACCATTGATGGTAGCATACCATAATTAGTTAAACAACCCAATCACATTTTACAGATTAATTTAAAATTTAGAAAAGCCGAGTGCTATGGTTACTCTCCGACACTTTCTTTAATACTCAATTTTTATTAAGCGAAATTTCCTACATAAAATTGTGACACTCACATGAGTTTCACTAAATAGAAAAGTGAATGTTAAAAAAAGTGCTAGATAGAGAATGCTATTTACATTTTTCTCTAAGGAGGTTGGGGCGTTTGTTTCAAGTGATATTTGAAGATTCATAGGAATATGATAGTAGGAAAGATATATTCATATATTTGTTTCAAATTTTTAAAATTTTATTCCTAAGAATAGAAGTTTCTTGAGAATGTTGTTTTTTTCCTAAGGAAATTGGGAAGAATAAAGTTTGCATAAAGTTGAGATTAAAATCATTATTGTCCATAAATATCACATTTAATCTTATAAATGTCTTTTTTTTTTTTTAGGGAATCTTATAAATGTCTTGTTAACTTGGGTTGTGACCTAAGGATATATGATAAGAGTATAAAATTATCCAATCCAAAATTGACACACTAAATCAATGAAACAACTTATTTTCCTTGCAACTATTTTATGCTTCTAGATTGAATTAGTGTTGAGTTATTCATACACTCTCATCGCTCTTAAGTTGGTTAAAGAAAGGATTCAACATTTTCATGTTTTTGCCGCGGTTTTGTATGATATTGAGAGTGGAGTTGCAACATTAAGATTGTATATTCTCCGCCAATGAAGCTTGCTACTACTTTACTTGCAGATGATTTGAAAATCTCTTTCCCAAAGGAGTAGTTCTTTTTCTGTCCATGTATCTAAACACTAATTTAACTTTATTTTTCTCCCTAAATGTAAACTCCTTTTTAAATTACTAGATGCATTTTTTATTTTTTTCCTAAACATACCTCTAATTAATACTACTAATTTGTTTTGAAATATGAAAAGTCAAATTTAATACATGTACAAACAAAGGATAATTTGGTAATATTAATACACAAAATAGACACATTAATTACACTGACAACTTTTCTTAAGAAATGTGAAAAAATGTAAAGGGAGCCTACATAAAGGGACGGAGGGAGTGTTACTGTTAGGGGTGTTCGCGGATTGGATTGGTTCGGTTTTAGAAGGAAAAACCATCTGATCCAATGTCTTCGGTTTTGTTATTTGTTCATCCAATTGGTTTGGTTTTAAAATCAAATCCAATCCAATTTTTTTCGGTTTGGATTGGATTGGTTTTCGGTTTTCATTGTTGTATAGAATTTTTAATTTGTATTTAAGAAAATAAGCTTTTTGTTAATGACATTTCATAAAAAATAAGGTTAAGAAAAAGATGAACAAGTGGAAAATAAAATAATCGTAAAGTAAATAAAATAGTAGCCTTATAAGCAAACAAAATAGTAACGATTCAAGAAAAATTATCCAAATATTTATGTGTTCTCATAGCATTTTTAGTAGAAATTCATATATACAAGTATAAGTTCGGTTTGGATTGGATTGGATCGGTTTACACCATGTGAACCGAAAACCAATCCAATCCATTTAAAATTGCGGTTTTTTTTGGTTTTCGGTTTTTTGGTTCGGTTGCTGCGGTTTGCATTGGATTGGATTGAATGTGAACACCCCTAGTTATTGTTATGTTACAAAAAATACGTATATATTATATTAAAAGTTTGTCTAATAACTTAAGAGAATGACCCTTTTGTTACTTGACTAGCATAAGTATGATCTTTAAAGAATGTCCAAGTCATAGAATATTCTGATCTATAAGTTTATATTCCAGTATATTTTTGGTACAGAAAGAGATGAGTGGAAAACAAAAACGTAAAACGTAGCTTAATATCTTAAATGGTCCCCATTATAAACCGTTAGATAAGACTTCACATTTCAAGATGCGATATGATAATGGTAAACAATTGTCAAAGGATTGTCCTTTATGGTTAAAGAATCAATTGCTTTTACTTTATGGCTTATTATAGTACGAGGATCTTTGCAAATTGTGATTTACTATCAATCAGACCGCGTTTGCTGGAACAATTTGTAAAGTTCTTTGGATTTGCTTCCCCCCTCCTTTGAGATCCTAAAAGGATACGTTGGGCTAAACTTTTCTTTACTCTTCAGCTATCAATTATTACAATATAACGCTGGTACTAACCGTTTTATATGTTATCATTCCTTTCTATAAAAAATGAAAATAAAAAATGAATGGGTATGGAAGACCACCACGTGAACTTTTTTGTATATTGACTATTAAACATATCTAGCTAAGCTAGTATCTTCGGCATGTTTAACTTAACTTGATAGTTCATGTCATGTGAACTTCACTTTCAGTTTGATAGGTCATGCGAGTTTCACCTTCAACATGGCAACCTCTTTCTCAAGTTGTTGTCCAAGTAAATAATGTGGTCCTTTTGGAAGTATCTCATAACATGCCACGTGTCATGCACAAACAAATGACGTAAGTTGCGCATGCCCTAACTCCACGCGCGTTGTACGGATGAGCTGTGCAAAGAAAGAGTAACCAGCTCCACGTGCCACAATATATGTACATGCGAGTTATGTGGATCTCATAGGCTTAACCTAATGAGCTTAGATATTCAAAGAAAGACCCATTATGTCAAGAAATTAAGGACTATAAAAAGAGGCACCTATAAAGCAATAAGTGGGATTCATTTTTCTTGAACGGTGTATTTTCATCTAAATGATTTTGAGAGTGCTCTTGAAATTCCGTGTATTTTCATCTAAATGATTTTGAGAGTGCTCTTGAAATTCCTTCTAGGACATTTCAATGAACAAATCATATGTTGTAACTATCTTGCATTTTAACATGAAGAAAAAACTCATTCTTCCTCATTCTTTTGAAATACCATCAATTTAATACATGTAATACCAACATATCTACAATTTCGGATTTTATAATTGACTTTATATAATTTAAGATTACTTATTATATTTATATAATTTAGAGACTAAATAATAGAGAAAAAAATAATTTGGTGACTAAATTTATAGTTTACTCATCAAGAGAAGTAAACATTGGCTATTAATTATGACGAATCCATTAACATAGGTGTTTCTAATCATCCAAAGTATAATGTGATTTACAATATTCTTTGTTTGACGTAGATATGGGTTTGTAGCATATTTCACATTTTGCGATAGGTCAAAATCAACTAGTACTAGTAGATGGTTATGCAAGATTTTATTTCCCTTTGGCTTTATGTAGTGGGATGTTCTTTGTTAGTCTTCCTGTCTGTCTCCGTAGCTTGTTTTGCAAAATCTACTTGGTCTGCTTCCTTAGAGGTTTCAAGTTGTTTTCTGTTTTTGCTTCCAAATATTTGTGCCTCTTAAGCTCACAAAAAAAAAAGTATACATTATGCAGAGTTTGCCGCCAACTTATGTATATGTTCATATACAATAAGCACATATTGGATAATTGTTTAATTGAATTCTTTGCCCAAATTAAATAATATATATGTTTAAGTAATAAAGAACTAAAATGAAAGAAAACATGAAAGAGAGAATAACTCTAAAGTTTGTTATATCTTCAAGGGTGGAAAATACACTCGTAGCTCACTTAGTTGAACTAAAGGATTAAACGAGTTAAGATATTAAAATCTAAGGTTTGAAGAAAATAACTAGTGCATACTAATTATGTATTTCAATTATTAATATTTTATCATTTAAAAAAAATCTGAAATACATAATTATAGTATATGTGATTAAGTGTAATCTTTTTATTAACATTAAGTACTTAATAATTGAAGATATAAAAATTCTTACAAGTGCATACTAATTAAATCCACATAAATGTTTAACCTTAATGTACTAATAGTGAATGTTAAGAAAAAGAAGAAGAAAAAACTAGTGAGGTAATGGTTTTGTTTATGCTTAATAGCAATTTTGGCCCCCTAAGAATCAGGAAGTTGCGATTTGGTCTCTTAACAAAATAAAATACAATTCAGCCCCTTAAGTACTGTACATTTTGCAGTTTTGGACTCCAGACCAATTTTGATAAAGTCAATGCTGACATGGACACCACATATGCAAATAACTTTGTTTAATTAAAAAAAAAATTATTTTTTTAATAATTAAATAAAAAATAAAAAAATTACACATTTGACGTCCACGTCAGCATTGGACCCAATACAGCAAAATGGACAATACTGAGCTGGATTGTTTTTTTTTTTGTTAGGGTCAAAATCGCAACTTCTTAACACTTAGGGGAGCCAAAATTGTTATTAAATAAGGGGTAGTGATGTAATGGTTGTGTAGTTTCTTTTGACTCGTGTTTTAACAATGGCTCGATAGTAGAGTTAAAGATGTGAGAATGATAGGAAAAAAAAGTGAGAATGATAGAACGTGATATTTATTTGAACTTTTGTTACTCGCTAAAGGTAAGAAACCAAATTTGGATTTGGATTATGTTAAGTTAGTCACATTTGCATCGATCACCTTTTAATATAAATCAACCTTCTGCATTTAGACACAAAACAAAAGTCACAAACACTGTGACACTCCTCTCAAACAAACAAAAAGTGAGCAAAGAGCTGTTTTGTTTTGTCAATCTTCTTCTCCGTCACTGTTATCCCTTACAAAGGTATGTGCCAGCCTCTCTATTCTCCTTGCCAAATTCTCTCTATATCTATTTTATGATTTCATATGTTCATTGTCTTATGTTTCTCAATTTTTGTTTGTTTTGTCGGATCAATTCTATCATTTATTTGATTGTTTCATATCAAAGCGTATCACAAAATTGTGTACAAAAATGAAATGATTATTATAACGAACACACTAAACGTATCTAAAAAGTTTAGTATATGCATTAGAACTGATATTGGATACATTAATATTTACAACTTTATTACTTCGAATTAATTACTTCGAATGAATATCATTTACAGCAAATTCAAGTTCGTACATCAATATATACAATATAACTGTCCAAATATACGAAACATCCTCAAGTCCACATCCTCCTGCAGCGGGTACGAACGATCACTTGCTGAATATCCATCCGGCTACAGGCTTGCTGCATCCTACTAAACCACAAGCTGGCCTGAAAGAAACAAGGATTGGGATGAGACATAATGTCTCAGTGAGTTCTACCTAATCCTAGGCTATATGTTAACCTCAGGGAAACCTAGGGTCACCATGTGTCTATACTGCAACCTGCCGGTTGTCTATACGTGTGTGGTCATGCTCATCTAGACGGTTGTGCACACTAGAGTCCGTCATAGATTACTCTCAACCTAAGTTATAGGTTTCTCAACTTATACGTGTCATGGCGGTCTCAAGAGAACCTAATACCGCTATGCTACGATACGGCGACCGCATCATAGTCTAAACAACTCAATCATGACACGACTCTAAACCGGACGATAAGTGTAACACCCTGTTTTCCCAACATATAAATAATATAAAATAAATCAGTATTCATCATAAACAGGATGTCACATTTCGTTCTTCAAAATATCATTTATCACAAATAGAGTTAAAATTCACTATTTATTTAAACAACTGCCTCCAATAATTAAAATTTAATAATAGTCCAACATCAAGTTATAAAAAGATACGTAACAAAGAAACAAAACACATAAGAATCCTCATCCCGTTACGTATCAGAGCATGACTCCTATGACGACACGAGAACTCAACTCACATCAGCGGTTACTCCTAAATATCTGCATGTTACCCACGTAGAGGCAACATTCAAAAAGAGTGAGATTTCACATTCAGTAATAATTAGCAACAATTCATATAAAAGAATTAATCAACATAAAACAGCAACAATTCATCATATACTTTCAACTACAATCAATCAATTAACTTCGTTCAACAATGCAACCACAACGACTCAACAAATGCAACAACGACGACTCAACAAATACAACAACAACGACTCAACAAATGCAATGTAATTATGCATGTGGTACCAACAGAGCTACAACTCCATTCGCTAATGCCGTAATTCGGCTTGACTGGCTACAACCCCCTTTGCTTAAGAATCAACAGAGCTACAGCTCCCTTCGCTACTGCCGTAATTCGGCTTGACAAGCTACAACCCCATTTGCTTAGCAATGTTTATGCAATGACACAACTTAAAATGCAACAACAGCAACATCAACTTCGCATCACAATTTCACAATTAATCAACATTATTCTTCGCAAATAAACAATAATTTCATTCACACACTTATAATTATGAAACTCAAGCATGCATACCTTAATCGAAAACGCTTCAAAAACAACTCAAGGACATAACGAAATAATTATTAAAATACACCTAAATTCATCATTAAATACAGGAATCACGTTCTGAAAACCATTCAAAATCTGGAACATTTTCAGTTTCGAAATTGCGCTAAAATCCAAACTTTCACTTCACCAAAAATCAGAATTTTTAACACAGCAGTTCCATTTTAAGTTATTCCACAATAAGATAACTCACATCCTGGGCCAGAGACTATTATTATAAGGCAGCTCATCTCGTTATCTTTCTAACGCTTCGAATGGCGTAAGAATCAGACTCCCGAAACTCAAGTTACGAATTTTTGAAATTTCCAAAATTCAGCACTAACACAACTACGAGTTTGATCACTTTTTGCCCAAAAACCTCAATTTCGACAACTCAATTCCCAAAATTGATAGGAAACATTATCTATTGTTAATCTACAACCAGAACATCAAATTCTTCACATTAATTCATGGGATTACCTATACTTTCAACAATCTAATTGAATTCAAAACCTAATTTCTATAACAACAAAAAGTCAACAACAACAAGATTAAACCCTTTTTCAGAATTATATACTTATGATTAAAGAAAGTTAGTCCCACCCTTACCTTAGATTGGTTTCTGAATTCTACAAGCTTCCTCTTTTTCTCCCAAAAAACCGTTTCTACAAACTTTTCTCTGTTTTCTCCCAAAACTGTTTTTGTTGTAACCTAGTTCTTTAATGTTCCCCTCTATTTATAAATTATTTGAGTTTGTTTCTCACTTAATCTTAACCTAACAAACAAATTCCCCTTATTTCTAAACTGCCCTTATGCCTCATTAATCTAATTTAATTATATTTATCACTATTAATGTCGTAACAAACTACTAATAATTACCAAAAATTACACATCACAATTATTCAAATAAAATCTACAAAAGACACTAAACTCGATAAAATAAATAAATAATAAAATAGGGCGTTACAATAAGGGAAGCCTAACTCGTCAACGGTATATCTCTCGCTCTGCTCGGATTGTTGTATAACTTACTCATGCTCCACAATATGCTATAAGCGTATCGTAACTCTTTAACTATATATTGTATCAACTTGCTCGTCTGATAATATAGCTTAACTGGTAAACTCACTGCATAATTCATTTCTGTTAAATTATGTTAGCGTTGGACAAACAAGTTAATCTGGATTCATTTTACGGAGTGCATCGGGTGGAGTAACCCCGAGTACAATCCCTGATAAACCGATGAAAACCTATCTGAGGTACATCGGACTCCCTCAGTGACGTGCGGGCCTACCTTACGGAGCACGTCCCGTTCACCTGGCGTGAACCTCTTGCATCCCCTTGGCGTGGATAACAAGAGACACGACACCTACAAATCTTATTATAGTCATATAAATTATCTGATAAACTCTGGTTAAACTGATAACTGGTCTTAACTCAATATTACCACGTGTACGTGGTCTACTCGTTTACGGTAATAAACTATGCTTGGTCTTTCTTAACATGAGTTAATTGATTATAAACCAAATCATGGCTTAACAGTCATGCTCACGGAACTTATACATATACCTCAAAGTGTTTCTATTCTTAGGTTCACGCTACACTCTAATTCTCGACGATCTATGTCGAGGTTCTATATTCTTTCCTTCCTTGATTCATGTGAAAGGACTATACTTAATGTTCATACTTGCTATAAGATATGTTATTTTACATGTCCTCGACTACTAATTCGAGGCTCTAGGATTTTCTAAACCCATGTTCATTGCTGCCCGATCATGCCCATAAAACTCTCATGGTATTGTGTCATATTACTTAGGATTCTAACATTCATGCATTGTTCTTTTAACTTAGTTTAGGATTGATTCTAGAGTTTCAAAGATTGATTACCTTTTCTTGAGTTATAAAAGGATTTTTATGTAGTAAAGCAATGTCACATGGCAATGCAAGAAAAGAGTTCAAGGTGAACAGCTTGGCCAAGTTCGCTAATAGCGAAATACTTCCAGAACTTCAGAAGAGTTCGCTATCACTATCAGCGGAATTCTTGATGTAGTTCTGCAGAATTTCGCTATTAGCCAAATAAATTCGCTAATGGCGAATTTCTTCAGGCAACATTGCAGATTTTCTCATTTTTAACATGCAAGGCATCAATCTTAGATACTCCATCAACCCTAATCACTTATCAAGCAAAGGAACGACTCTAAAAACACAATGCATGTTAGTTTAAAACCCTAATCCATCTACAATTGGCATCAAGGTAGAACATTAATCATAAGCTTCCTTAAACTAAATCTTACTAGAATTATATCACATGGTACATTCACCCAAAGGTAGGAATTCTATCTAGAGAACTCACCTCTTAAACCAGCAACATGCATAAACAAAGCTTCAACATCTATCCCTTCTCCAATCCAAAACCATAGCTTACTTGATCTTGCCCCAAGAATGTCTTCAAGTTAGCATCCTCTTGTATCACTTCAAATCCCCATTTTGATCTTGCACAGTTAAGATTTTGCCATGAAAAGAGGATGAATCCATGGTGAGAGATGGGGCGCTACACAAGAGAGAGGGAGGAGAAAATCTTGCTTCAAATGTTTAGAGAGAGAAAGTTTCATCACAAATGAATAATCTTAGCTCCAACACACTTATATACCCTTCACGTAAAAGTACCAAAACGCCCCTTGTCTTAACCGTGTTTAAATTGACACAGATGATTACACTCGTTCTTGGCTGATAATATCATGGAAGCATCTTTCAGCTTACTCAAATACCACATTCTCTCGTCTTCGTGCACTTCGACTGATAATTCTCTGATAACTGCTGAGCGGGATGTTACAATTATTAGCTATATGATTATATTATCTTTGATTGAATCCATAATTTGTTTGATCTATTAGAAATTAATTATATGAAATGAATTGAGGACTAATTAATTATGTTATTATGTTTGAGTAGAAATAGAATAGCTATGAGTTCTGAAGGTGTTGGTGAAGATTGCCTTGCATGGGCAGCAAGAGATGCATCTGGTGTTCTGTCGCCTTACAGATTCAATCGTGTGTGTGTGTGTGTATATATATATATATATATATATATGTTACATTTACCTCTCATTCCACTTTGCAGAATGATGTAACTCTTTTAGGATTTAATCTATATATACTGTCCATGTAAAGGGTTTTTAGACTTGTCACTCAATCATAACCGTTTTATCATAACTGCTTCTAAAGTCACACACATGATTGCATATGATGTGTTGATAGTATATAGCTTTTTACACTGATAGTGTATCAAAATTAAACTCATTTTATTTCAAGGCAACCTACTAGTTATTGCAGTTCCTAGTTTGATGCTAAACCTTCATATCAATTCAAACGTTCACGTATAAGAATGTATGAATTTATGCATGACTTTCTGGCCATGTTAAATTTTTCCAAAAAATAATAAATCCTGACAATATGATAATGGTGATTGCTAAGGGATCTCGGGAGTGAAGATGTTTATGTTAAAATTACACACTGGCGTTTGTTATGCTGATGTAATTATGGCAAGGAATAAACATGGGGATTCAAAGTATCCTGTTGTGCCGGGGTAAGTTGTGAGCTATTCTTGCTGTGTGCATGGTTGAGAATGTTATATACATAAGCTTATTTATCTGTGTTTTTCTTTTTTCTTATCAGACATGAGATTGCTGGGGTTGTGGCAAAGGTTGGTCCTAATGTCCAGCGTTTCAAGGTTGGTGACCATGTTGGAGTGGGGACTTACATCAACTCATGCAGGGAATGTGAGTATTGTAATGATAGAGTAATAATTCATTGTGTCAAGGGATCAGTTTACACCTTTAATGGTGTTGATTATGATGGTAAAATTACAAAAGGAGGATACTCGACTTCAATTGTAGTAAATGAAAGGTAAACTTAATAGAGGGCTTGGTTCTGATTATGTTTTTTGAGTTTTTATGAGACCTTATCTTGCTGAAATTTATTATGAGCACTAAAAAAACTTCTTTGATATCATAATGATGGAAGTTGTAATTTCAGTTCATAACTTCTTTTATATTTGATCTTGCATATGCAGGTATTGCTTCTTGATACCTAAAAGCTATCCTTTAGCTTCGGCAGGTCCTTTGCTTTGTGCTGGAATCACTGTTTATTCTCCCATGATGCGACATAATATGAATCAACCTGGTAAGTCTCTTGGAGTGGTTGGTCTTGGTGGCCTCGGTCATATGGCAGTAAAATTTGGGAAGGCATTTGGTTTGCGTGTAACGGTTTTCAGCACTAGTATGTCAAAGAAAGAGGAGGCGCTGAGCCTTCTTGGTGCAGACCAATTTGTTGTTTCATCTAATCAAGAAGAGATGAGGGTAAGTATTACATGAACCATCTATACCATGGCATTTTCTTCAAACCATGAAGTGAATACTGATACCAATGACATGTACTTCTGTTTTTTATTCTAAATTAATGCTGACTTCTATGCAGGCGTTAACTAAAACATTGGATTTTATAATTGACACGGCATCGGGTGATATAATACTACAAAATAAAATAATACACTATTCCATATAAATCAAAACACAAGATCCATATCTTGAATATCTTTTTTTTTTTTTAACAAGGCAAAATGAAATATGTTATTACCAAAAATGTAATTGTTGCAGCACAAGGTGTGTTAAACAATCACGTAAAGAACAAGGTTCTGTCAAGAATACAAAGTTGTATGCCCATACATGACATTGGACTCGACCGCCAATTATGAGTACCAAAGCTAAATACAACATTAGTAGCTTTTAACCACCACAAAGAAGATGATTTTACTTTGTTGTAATTGGAATTTGAACCCTAAATATCTATTAAAAACAAAAATTAAAAAAATAAAATTGAAAAAGATGTATCATTTATTACGGTCCTACGCGACGTTCACGAGAAATGTCTGCAACGCATATTTTAACATAATTTTCAGCGCACTCTTTTTGATTGGTTAAAATTCATACGGAACCCACCAAATTTATATGGCACCCACATGATTTGGTGAGATCATCTGAATTTTAACCAATCAAAAAATATGTTATAAAGTATATGTTAAAATATGGGTTTGCTAGAATTTCTCTCGATTTACACAAAGGAAAAACGTAACGATCATTTAGGATGAAATTAAATTTATTAGTTTTAATATAATTAAATTGATATTTGGATGAAATGAAAAGGCAAGATGGAAAGTGAAAAGAATATGAGAAACATTTGTTTGGGTACAAATCCAAATCAAAATATTTGAGCGCGCGCACAAAATTAAGAAAAAATTAAAAGAAAATAAAATTATAATATATCAATTGATGTGATTAAAAATATTTTATTTAATCTTGTTAGTTTTATGCAAGTAAATAATATTTATTTGGGTTTGTGTTTATGAAAGATTTTCCCAAAGAACCTATATGATATTTTCCTAAAAAAAAAACAAGCCTTTGCACTTAGACTCAAAACAAAAGTGACAGTGACACTCGTCTCAAACAAACAAAAAGAGTGACCATAGCATAGCAAAGAGTTGTTTAGTTTTGTGAATCTTCTTCTCCGTCGCTGTTATCCCTTAACAAAGGTATGTGCCAAACAATGAATGAATGAACTCTTTAGATTAAATCAACAAATCATTTCTCAATTACAATTTCCGTCTTTTATGTTTTTGTTTTTCATCCACTCCTACCAAACTTCGAAGAGGAAAATTATCACATATTTTTGTTTTTCTTTTTTTAATCGAATTTCAGAATTCTTTTATTTTGTTTTTGTAAATTATGATTTCATATGTTCATTCTATTATGTTTCTCAATTTTTGTTTGTTTTGTCGGATCTATTGTATCAATTGTTTTTGGGGATACATTATCCTTGCATAACTCCATAATTTGTTTGATTAATTATATGAAATTAATCTTCAAAGTAAACTGAGGACTAATTATGTTATTATGTTTGAGTAGAAAAACTATGAGTTCTGAAGGTGTTGGTGAAGATTGCCTTGCATGGGCAGCACAAGATGCATCTGGAGTTTTGTCGCCTTATAGATTCAATCGAAGGTATGTATGTTACATCTACCTCTCATTCTAATTTGTAGAATGGAGTATTTCTTTTAGGATTTAATTCATATACATTGTCGGTGTAAAGTATGTTTGCACCGTCAGCTCATTAAAAACATTTGACTTTTATAATAACCGCTTCTAAAGTCGCACATGATTGGTTGTGAATTTTGTGATGTGTTGACAGTGTAAAACTTTTTACGCTATCAGTGTATGAAAGTTAAACTCGTTGTTTTATGTAAAATCTCATTTTCCTTTTATTTCAAGGCAACCTTACTACCATAAGTTGCTAGTTATTGCAGCTCCTAGTTATTACACATTCATATCAATACATACATATTATTATTACAATACATTAGCCTATAAGTATGTACGAATTTATTTATGTATGACTTGCTGGCCTTTTTACATTTTTTCAATTTGTTTTTAAATCTTGACGATATGATAATGATAATTGCTAAGGGCTCTCCAGAGTGAAGATGTTTATGTTAAAATTACACACTGTGGCGTTTGTTATGCTGATGTAATTTGGGCAAAGAATAAACATGGGGATTCAAAGTATCCTATTGTGCCGGGGTAAGTGGTGAGCTTTTCATGCTGTGACTTTGTTTGATGGTTTTTGTTGTTGCTCTTGATATGCCCAATAAGCCAAATTGTTTTGGTTCATTGTGTAATTCAATGATTATTATTTCACTTTTCATATCAATCTTCTAACACAATTGAGCTCCTTCAAGGAAATCTTCTAACACAATTGAGCTCCTTCAAGGATGCAGTGGAGTTATTAAAGCAGACACTAGGTGATAACAGAAAGAGAAAAAAAATAAGATTTTCAACAATGTTATATACTTGTTTAGTATTGCAGGCAACAATTAGTTTGACATTCACAACCTAAAACCTAATGTCACTCTGAAGGGGAGGTGATATTTTTTTTTTTTGCACAGTTATTCAACTTGAAGGTCCAATCTGTCATGATGCATTGATTGTTTGAAAAAAAATCATTTTAGTAAATATGATATGTTGCTGCTAAAAAACAAAAATGACACATGCATACTTAAATTTATCTGCATTTTTTCCTTTTTTTTTTGCGCCCGTAAATGACTGGCTCAACCTCGTTCATCTTTTCCCATTAAATATATTTAAATAATTGGTCAAATTAGAGTTAAATGAATGTTGGTCAGTAATATGATTAACCTTTAGGATCCTGCTATTCATACGGTGGGGTGCCACTGCTAAATGTTCAGTTAATATTTACAGTCATCCAGCTATCCCACTTTTGGGGTCTGCCGCTATCTGAGACTGATTACCGAGAATCATGTAATTTGTCCCCAAAAAAATGATCAAATAGCAGTCATCCTGCTATCCCACTTTTGGGGTCGGCTGCTCCGCGTTGCTATCCGGGACTGATTACCAGGAATGAGACCTAGTTGAATTAGGGAATATGTTATTATATTTGTTAAAGTTGGGCGTTGAAGGTCAAATAATTTTTATTTTTAAAATTATGTTATCAGTTATTTATATATTTCTACTTTATAGTCTGTAGTATATATTAATTGTTTGTTTTCATTTTATCAACGCACAGGAAGCTTGAAATGAGTGTTACGGAAAATCCAAAGAAAACTGATGCTCCACCAATTGTTAAGTTGAATAAGGCCTTGAAATTGGTAAATATTTTCTTCGCTCATCTTGCTATTACTAGAGAATAGGGTTTGTGTACTTTATTCCTAAGAAGTGGTTAGTGGATTATTTGATATGGTATTCATATGCATTCATTCAGATTTCGGAGTATTAACTTATAGTGATGAATGTTTTATTGGATCTGTTTGCTAAGTTTGCAGCAAGTAAGTATTAAGTAACAACATAGTTGTTTTCCGGAGCTTAATCCAAAAAATGATTTCCATGTTTCTGAAGGATTTACTCCATTTGATTTACATTTACTTTCTGAAGTGAGTGTGTTGATTATATGCAAAATTATGAAGATATCTTAGAAGGCTGCATTTAAACAAAAAAAAACTAAAATACATAACAGAGGAGTGATATTTGATTTTCAGTAAGATGCAAAATTCGTTCCTAGTGTCTCTTAGCTTATGATGTTCAGTTTTATAACAAAATTTGTTTTCTTTCCCATAATCTTATTTTATGAATTTGATAGTGTTTTAAAAATTGGTAACCTTAGTTTAACTTGTAAATAAAGATTGAAAAAATTATTTATTTGTTATGGAAGTTACTTGTATTTCCACTACCCTCTAATTTTCGCACAGGCTCCTTTGCCGTGGCTCTTGATCTCTTGAGACATTTTCAGAAAGAAATATGTGAAATTTTCATTCATTATGTTGGATCCCAGTATGAACCAATTTATGGTTGATTTGGATTTGTAATATAATTCTTTATCTACACTCTCACTCTCATCCTCAAAGAAAAAGGAACAGGGAACAACAAAAAAGTTACATTTTTATTTTTTTGAGTATATGCTATGAGGGATTTTATCAAATACTGCGAATTGCTTGGTGGCTGCTGTGAGTTACTTGTCAGTATTTCTGATTGGCAGGCTGAGGTATGGGTAAAAAATATGAGTGGATCTGTTGATGATGAAACAACAAATATGGATACGGAGGGTCGACCTCAAAGGTTAGTATAATCACCACCACCGTTAAATTGTTGACAATTTGGGTTCTGCAAATCTGTTTGATATATAACTACTTTATGTTGTACCATCACACACCTTTGTAGGCTTGGTCTAGGTGCAAAAGTATCACGGCAATCCAATGTAGGGCTTTCAGATGATCCCGTTGAAAGGAGATTGCATTCCAAATTGGAAGCTGCAAAAAGAAAAGCAGCCAATATTGCCAAAGATGAAGGCACCAACTCCTGTGGCATTGATGATGATGATGAAGACAATGAAGACGAAAGTAGAACTAATGCTTTTGCCAAGAGGAAGGCACCAGCTCCTGTGACCCTGTCTATACCGGGAAATAAGAAGCAGAAGTGACACTTGAATCCTCTATTTTATGTAGGCTTTGTGTTATCGCATATTTTGCATTTGCTTTGCTGTTTGCAGTACTTTTCTTTTGGACGCCATTACTCATTAGCCATTTCTTAGAATGTAGTTCTTCACTTGAGGAGAATATTCAAGAGTAACTTAGCTTATTACCTACCAAATTGACAACTTAGCTACCTTAGGATTTCCTAGATAAGTGATTAATCCTGGTTTTAGTGACCACATTCTAATTATCCCCTCTTGGTGTTGTTGAGGATCTTCATTGTAACAACGGAAATTAACAGCAATGTTCAAAATGAAAATGGTATGTATTGTGGTATATATTAGTTCCGTTTGTCATTGTAAACGTTTAATCTTGTACTAACTTTAGCCAAATTCTCTCTTTATTTATATTATGATTTCATATGTTCATTGTCTTATGTTTCTCAATTTTTGTTTGTTTTGTCGGATCAATTCTATCATTTGTTTGATTGTTTCATATCAAAGAGTATCACAAAATTGTGTACAAAAATGAAATGATTATTAGCTATATGATTATATTATCTTTGATTGAATCCATAATTTGTTTGATCTATTAGAAATTAATTATATGAAATTAATTGAGGACTAATTAGTTATGTTATTATGTTTGAGTAGAAATAGAATTGCTATGAGTTCTGAAGGTGTTGGTGAAGATTGCCTTGCATGGGCAGCAAGAGATGCATCTGGTGTTCTGTCGCCTTACAGATTCAATCAAAGATATATATATATATATATATATGTGTGTGTGTGTGTGTGTGTGTGTTACATTTACCTCTCATTCCACTTTGCAGAATGATGTAACTCTTTTAGGATTTAATCTATATATACTGTCCATGTAAAGGGTTTTTAGACTTGTCACTCAATCATACCGTTTTATCATAACTGCTTCTAAAGTCACACACATGATTGCTTGTGATGTGTTGATAGTATAAAGCTTTTTACACTGATAGTGTATCAAAATTAAACTCATTTTATTTCAAGGAAACGTACTAGTTATTGCAGTTCCTAGTTTGATGCTAAACCTTCATATCAATTCAAACGTTCACGTATAAGAATGTATGAATTTATGTATGACTTTCTGGCCATGTTAAATTTTTCCAAAAAATAATAAATCCTGACAATATGATAATGGTGATTGCTAAGGGATCTCGGGAGTGAAGATGTTTATGTTAAAATTACACACTGTGGCGTTTGTTATGCTGATGTAATTATGGCAAGGAATAAACATGGGGATTCAAAGTATCCTGTTGTGCCGGGGTAAGTTGTGAGCTATTCTTGCTGTGTGTATGGTTGAGAATGTTATATACATAAGCTTATTTAGCTGTGTTTTTCTTTTTTCTTATCAGACATGAGATTGCTGGGGTTGTGGCAAAGGTTGGTCCTAATGTCCAGCGTTTCGAGGTTGGTGACCATGTTGGAGTGGGGACTTACATCAACTCATGCAGGGAATGTGAGTATTGTAATGATAGAGTAGTTTACACCTTTAATTGTGTTGATTATGATGGTACAATTACAAACGGAGGATACTCGACTTCAATTGTAGTAAATGAAAGGTAAACTTAATAGAGGGCTTGGTTCTGATTATGTTTTATGAATTTTTATGAGACCTTATCTTGCTGAAATTTATTATGAGCACTGAAAAAACTTCTTTGATTTCATAATGATGGAAGTTGTAATTTCAGTTCATAACTTCTTTTATATTTGGTCTTGCATATGCAGGTATTGCTTCTTGATACCTAAAAGTTATCCTTTAGCTTCGGCAGGTCCTTTGCTTTGTGCTGGAATCACTGTTTATTCTCCCATGATGCGACATAATATGAATCAACCTGGTAAGTCTCTTGGAGTGGTTGGTCTTGGTGGCCTCGGTCATATGGCAGTAAAATTTGGGAAGGCATTTGGTTTGCGTGTAACGGTTTTCAGCACTAGTATGTCAAAGAAAGAGGAGGCGCTGAGCCTTCTTGGTGCAGACCAATTTGTTGTTTCATCTAATCAAGAAGAGATGAGGGTAAGTATTACATGAACCATCTATACCATGGCATTTTCTTCAAACCATGAAGTGAATACTGATACCAATGACATGTACTTCTGTTTTTTATTCTAAATTAATGCTGACTTCTATGCAGGCGTTAACTAAAACATTGGATTTTATAATTGACACGGCATCGGGTGATCACCCGTTTGATCCTTACATGTCACTTCTGAAGATATCTGGTGTTCTGGTCTTAGTTGGGTTCCCAAGTGAAGTCAAATTCAGACCTGCAAGCCTTAATTTAGGTAATGTTGCATTTGAAGTATAGAAGTTTTGTTGGAATAACAACTAGTTCTTTGTACCGCTGGAACCAGAAATAATATCCTTTATTCATCTGTTTGCAGGATCAAGAACTGTTGCCGGAAGTGTTGCAGGTGGTACAAAAGAAATACAGGAGATGGTTGACTTCTGTGCTGCAAACGGGATTCACCCAAATATAGAACTGATTCCAATTGGGTACTCAAATGAAGCTCTTGAGAGGGTCGTAAATAAGGACGTGAAATATCGGTTTGTAATAGACATTGAAAACTCCCTCAAGTAGAATTAGAGAAATATGAAGTTGATTCTTAAGTTAGACATGGAAGGACTGTCTTTTTAGATATTACACAACCAGCAGCAAAGAGAAATGTTCAGTGTTCCATAATGATTACCAGATATAGAGATGATTCAAATGTCATATATCTAGTAATGCAAATAAAGCTCTTGAGAGGGTCATAGATAGGGACATTAAGTATCAGTCTGTATTAGTCTTTTAATTTAGACGAGTTCGGTTTCAAGAACAAACTAAGGCAGGCTTCACAGCCAACAGCTCAAAGAGCATTATATAGATATATTTAGGTTTGTAGTAGTCTAATGGATATTGAGAACTGAATAAAATAAAAGTTGAGTAAGCTAGCATGAACTGTTTGGAAATGACTGTCTTGAGTATCAAACAAAACAACAGCCTTCTTTATCTTCTATGCTGGTGTTTCGTATACTGGGGATGCAATCGCCATTCTATGGGGCAAAAGACAATAATGATGGAAGATAAAACCATCAACTTAACTTCATTTTTCAAACAGTAAAAAGTTAAAGATCAAATAAGTGAAGTCTTGATCATGATTCATGGTCAATGTATGGAAATAGAACCGTCCATCAAATCTATGAAGGTTATGATCGTTCAATCAACACATGCATGCACAAAGTCATACATTTTTTAGGTGGTTCTTAAAAAAAAGTCACTTAGGTGGTGTACCATTTTTTAACAAGAAATGTTATGTTACAACTTTTTGGCTGTCCAACACCGTATAACTATTTAATTTAGATCTCTCTCTCTCTACAGCTGTCAAATAGTTAATGATTTTTGGATGTTCAAATAAGATTGCTTATTTTTAACATTAGATTTTATAATTTCACCAAATCTCTTGGTATACCCTCTTCACCAAATCTACATCCTCTTCGTTCATTACTCTCACCTTCCTCCTCCCCTCTACAACTTATGTTGTTCAGCCTTGGAAACTGTCCCAGATCATAACCTTTATTTGTGCATATTACAATACATATATATACTTTGTATACCATAAACTATTTCTGCATGAACTTAATGATTGAATTACTGGTATATAATTATCATATCCTATCCTATGCTTTAGATGTTTTAACTATTAAAACAAACTTAATGTTGAGACTTAACCACAAGTGTCCACAGCATGACATTATTGACCATGAGTTCTAGCAGCGAAACCATGGTTGAGCATATCCAAGAGGACAGCGCATTTCATACACAAATGCTGCTGCGCTTGGTCAATGGTAGCGAATACTAGCTGCCTGCTATTGCCTCACCCCATCAACGCTGAATCGAAGTTGGGAACGGGGATTAAACTGATGTGCATTTCGTATACAGATAGAGTAGGCATAAGAAAATACAAGACAACAGATGAAGTTTTCGTTACTTGACCAAAAAAAATAAAGTTTCATTAATTAATGATAAAATACAACTCAAGTCTCAAAAATTTCACAACACCTCAAATATAAAAGACAACAAAAACCTTGGCAGAATTTCTGATCTACTTCAGGCATGGTGATAATGGTGTAACTTATACAGTAACAATTTGCCTGAAGCATTTCCTACAGCCATAAATCCACCATCTGGACTAAAATCAATACAACGGGGATAATGCAGGCTCGCATTTGAACGCAGTCGGTTAGAGAAAACAGTGTAGGATGGTATATGTACTAATTTCAAACTGTTGTTCCGTTCATCTTCAGAGTACCAACTAATTGCTTTGATTTTGCTGAAACCAGTAAAATATAACCTTCATTGCCCACAAAAGCTATCGTTTTAGAATCAGGAGAGACCTCAAACACTGGAAATTATTTTTATTATTAGAGTTAACACTCGATTTGTGAAATAGATAAATGAAAATACACGGTAAGTTTAAAACCAAACAAACTTAATAGGAAATCGCAGGTCAAACCAACTTAAGCTGAAAACTGTGAAAAATTGTGTTTGTGTTTGGTTTGGATGTGTTCGAGCTAATTTTGTTTTGACACTCGAACCAAACCAAATTACATACTCACATAATTAGGAGCTCATTTGTTAAACTAGTAACTCAACTTAAGCACTCAACTCAATCCAAACACTCTCCACTAGAACCTCCTTTTTCTTTCTTCTTCTTTTTCCAATTAACTATTATACAATGTAATTGTTTTTGGAGTTGAATCTTTATGCTTATTTGTTTTGAAATTAGACTCAATTTGGAAAACCTTCAGTTAATGTTGAATTGTTGCACCGTAGTTAATTGTTGCATATTTTATAATTCAAGTTAACTATTAATGGTTTTCCCTTCTGTTTATGTACCTCAATAATATTTAGAGTTAATTGTTAATCACCGCAAACTAGTTAATTGTTATAGCTAATACAATCAAATAATTTGCTAGATTTTTTAATTATATGTCGTCTTATAAAAGAATTGAACCAATCCAAACTATATTACTTTGATTTAGTTTAATATTTTTAAAATGTCAATCAACTTAAACCGAATCACATATTTTGACGGTTCAAATGACTTTTTTTTATCAAATAATCTAGCGCCTATAAATTCACCCCATAACAAAAAAAAATGGGCAATTCAAAATTCAAATTCAACTCCTTAACATTGTAACGTTTTGTCAACTCAGTTATATTTACGATTTAGATGATTTTAGGCTAATAAAAACAATAATGCAATATGTCACGATGGCTAATTCGCGGGAATTGCATGACCTATTGAATGTGCGCTACTTAGAGTTTTTTATTTTTTTTTAAATCTGACCATTATTATACGTTAATGTCAAACCCATAAAACTTGTAAGGAAAAAAAGGCAACAAAATAGAATATCTTGTATAGAATAAGATAATATTTTTTTGTAATAGTCATTTCCTTAATGCATAACGAGTAGTCACGGTAATTTATCAATGTATCACGAATTTAAAATAGTCTCTTATTGTACGCTATGTTAGTCAAATTAGTCCCTTAATATGCTTACTTATTATCATATTAGTCCTTATAAGTATTATTTACTGTTGTGCCAATATCCATATGAAAATAATTAAGGTCGGCATTGAGCAACTATTTTAACGACAATTAGGGGTGTAAGTGGTTCGGACAAAACCGAAAGTCCAAACCAAACCAAATTGGAAAAGTGTCCGACCTTGTATGATTCGGTTTAAAATCGAACTGAACCAATCTAAACTGATCTAGTTTGGTTTAGTTCTTGTTTTTTTTTTTTTGAGATCCAATGAACTGATGAACCGAACCGATGTTAACATTACTTCCTATTTTACTAATATTGTCTCAACTCACACATCCTTATGATTAGGCTCAAAATCAAAGGCCAACTTAAAATACTCTTTAACTCATTTAATTTCTCCAATCATCAACTCATCACTCGGACTTTATTTCATTTCTACTAAAAGGAAACCCTAACCGCTAGCCACACAAAACCTAACCTATTGTTCCTCACCACCGTTGTGATCGTCTATCATCTTCTGATTAGTTTTATCATGTCCATGCCTTTAAATTAGTGAAAAAATATCATTTTATGCAATTGATTTATAATCATTATATTTCATTGTTTTCTATGTCATTAATTTATACTCATCACATGCCATTGTTTATTGAAGATTAGAAAGCCAAGGAATACATTGTCATCATCTATTTGTTATCTTAAAATAGGTGTAATATATTTGTACCACTTAAAAAGAATAAAAACATATATAGAATCGATTACTAGTTTATGAAGTTTTCCGTTTCGTTTAATTTTCCTCTTTTAGTAATAACCGTTATCGAATAATATTGAATACTTAGAAAAAAAAAAACACCATAAAATTTAGAATAAGGGTAATAGCCAATAGGTATCAAGGATTTGGGAATGAACCTACATGATAGATATTTTAGAACTGCATAATGAAATAAAAATAAAAAAACATGGTAAAAAAATGATAATTGTATTTTCAAACAAACCGATCAACCGAAGCGATCCAAATCAAACCAAACCGATTAGTTCGGTTAGGTTCGTTTTTTGAGAAAAAATGAAAACCAAACCAAAACGAACCAACAAATACTTAATCGGTTCGGACATTTTTTTAACCGAAAACCTATCCAAATTGAATCGTTACACCCCTAACGACAATGATTATTTTGAGTAACGAAATGCACAATCAGAGACTATTTTAAAATTTTGATAAATTGAGTGATTATTGATTACACATTCAGGGATCAAAATGACTATTTGCCATGATATATTTACTGCAAAATAAAATAATACACTATCCCATATAAATCAAAACACATGTTGAGATTGTTACGTCGAATATCGTTTTTTTTAATAAGGCAAAATGAAATATGTTATTACCAAAAACGTAATTGTTGCAGCACAAGGTGTGTTAAACAATCACGGAAAGAACAAGGTCCTGTCAAGAACACAAAGTTGTCAGTCGATGCCCATACATAACATCGGACTCGACCACCAATTATGAGTACCAAAGCTAAATACAACATTACTAGCTTTTAACCACCACAAAGAAGATGACTTTACTTTGTCGTAATTGGAATTTGAACCCTAAATAATTCACCTGTGTGTATAACTTTTTAATGATTATTGTCATTACTTATATCTATTAAAAACAAAAATTAAAAAAATATCCAAAAGCATTTAGATTAAATTGAAAAAGATATATCATTTATTACGGTCTTACGCGACGTTCACGAGAAATGTCTGCAACACACATTTTAACATAATTTTCAGCGCATTCTCTTTGATTGTTTAAAATTCACGCGGAACCCACCAAATTTATATGACACCCACATGATTTGGTGGGATCATCTGAATTTTAACTAATCAAAAAATATGTTAAAATATGGGTTGCTAGTATTTCTCTCGGTTTACACAACGGAAAAACATAACGATCTTTAGGATGAAATTAAATTTAATTGTAATTTTTTGGATGAAATTAGTTTAAATATAATTAAATTGATTTTTTGATGAAATGAAAAAGCAAGATGGAAAGTGAAAAGAATATGAGAAACATTTGTTTGGGCACAAACCCAAATCAAAATATTACACAAAACCAAGAAAAAATTAGAAGAAAATATAATTATAATGAGTCAGGATCCCTTAACATCAGTGTCAACGGATTCGTTGACAACAAATTTTATCCGTTGATTTTATTTGATCTAAAGGCTAATATTTGTTCACTTAAGACTATCATAAACCATATCCTATTGTGATTTTCATTTCCTAATTTGTTCTCCAGTTTTCTCTCTCTAATTAAGCGTGATTTCAATTCCATTAAATAATTTTGTTTAGAATGTGCAACAAACATTTCTCAAAACAAAATTACTTATTTTCCCTTTTGTTCTACTACCAATTCCATTGCCAACCTTTCTATTCGTTTTTCACAACAAGGATCTAAGACTAGCAACTCATTTTTTATTAAAAATATGCACGTTTTCTTTTTCTTTTCTTCTTCTTAATATTATGCTATTCAAGATGGCCTCTTGTTTTTCTTAATTATATACACAAATTAAAAAAGATAGAACAAAAAAAAATTTAAAAATTAATATGACCCAGTTCATGCCAATTGCAACTTCAAATAATATTGAGGACATGAAGATAGCAACGAAGTATCCCCTTGATTTTGATTAAAAATATGCACGCTTTTTGTTTTCTTCTTCTTCTTTTTCTTCTTAATATTATGCTATTCAAGATGGCCTCTTGTTTTTCTTAATTATATACACAAATTAAAAAAGGTAGAATGAAAAACAATTTAAAAATTAATATGCCAATTGCAACTTCAAATAATGAGGACATGAAGATGACAACAAAGTATCTCCTTTGATTTTGAGAAGAGAGAGAAACCGGTAGAACCCAAATTAGGAAATAAAGATCACATTAGGATATGGTACATGATAGTGTGTTAAGTGAATAAATATTAGCATTTTGATCAAATAAAATCAACGGATAAAATTTGGTGTCAACGAATCCGTTGACACCAGGTATCAATGAATCCTAACTCAATTATAATATATCAATTGATGTGACTAAAAACTTTTTATTAATCTTGTTAGTTTTATGTAAGTAAATAATATTTATTTGGGTTTGTGTTTATGAAAGATTTTCCCAAAGAACATATATGATATTTTCCTAAAAAAAAAAAAACAAGTCAAGCCTTTGCACTTAGGAGGGTGTATTGGATTAGGATTTTAAAGGATAATTTTTGTTTAAAAAAGTCTTGAGGATTTTAAAAGACTTTGCAGGATTTTGATGACTTTGATGATTTTAAAAGACTTTTAAGGATTTCAATGGATTTAATTTATAAGATTTTAAAGAATTTGAAATGATTTTATGGATTTCAAAAAAAAAATGATCATAACACACTCTCACTCACAAAATCTCAATAAAGACTCTTTCATTTATTTTACTTTATTTTTTACGGGGAAAGCTAGAGAGAGTGAGAGAGAAAGAGAATGAAGGAGAGAGGGGAAGAGAGAATATATATAGAGAGAGAGAGAGGAAGAGAGGAAAAGAGAGAGAGAGGGAAGAGGAAAATAGAGTAAGAGAGAATGGAAGAGAGAGGGAAAGAGATAGTAAAATCTTTAAAAAACAATCCTAAGAAATCTCATCTTTTCATGAAAGACTTTTTCATGATAAAATTTCACTAGAAAATCCCACAAAATCCATCAAAATCTGATTTATTAAACAATCCTTCGAAATTTGAATGATTTTGAATACCACTAAACTTTTTTTTAAGTGATTAAGAGTCTTGATTGAATACCACAAATTTTTTTTTTAAATGACAAAGAATCTTGATTGAATAACACAAGACTTTTTAAAATTGGAAAGAGTCTTGATTGAATACCACAACAATACTTACAATACTTTTTGATGATTAAAAAGTCTTTTAAAATCAATCTCTTATAGTCATGATCCAATACACCCGTAGACTCAAAACAAAAGTGATAGTGACACTCGTTCTCAAACAAACAAACAAAAAGAGTGACCATAGCATAGCAAAGAGTTGTTTAGTTTTGCCAATCTTTTTCTCCGTCACTGTTATCCCTTAACAAAGGTATGTGCCAAACAATGAATGAATGAACTCTTTAGATTAAATCAACAAATCATTTCTCAATTACAATTTCCGTCTTTTATGTTTTTGTTTTTCATCCACTCCTACCAAACTTCGAAGAGGAAAATTATCACATATTTTTGTTTTTCTTTTTTTAATCGAATTTCAGAATTCTTTTATTTTGTTTTTGTAAATTATGATTTCATATGTTCATTCTATTATGTTTCTCAATTTTTGTTTGTTTTGTCGGATCTATTGTATCAATTGTTTTTGGGGATACATTATCCTTGCATAACTCCATAATTTGTTTGATTAATTATATGAAATTAATCTTCAAAGTAAACTGAGGACTAATTATGTTATTATGTTTGAGTAGAAAAACTATGAGTTCTGAAGGTGTTGGTGAAGATTGCCTTGCATGGGCAGCACAAGATGCATCTGGAGTTTTGTCGCCTTATAGATTCAATCGAAGGTATGTATGTTACATCTACCTCTCATTCTAATTTGTAGAATGGAGTATTTCTTTTAGGATTTAATTCATATACATTGTCGGTGTAAAGTATGTTTGCACCGTCAGCTCATTAAAAACATTTGACTTTTATAATAACCGCTTCTAAAGTCGCACATGATTGGTTGTGAATTTTGTGATGTGTTGACAGTGTAAAACTTTTTACGCTATCAGTGTATGAAAGTTAAACTCGTTGTTTTATGTAAAATCTCATTTTCCTTTTATTTCAAGGCAACCTTACTACCATAAGTTGCTAGTTATTGCAGCTCCTAGTTATTACACATTCATATCAATACATACATATTATTATTACAATACATTAGCCTATAAGTATGTACGAATTTATTTATGTATGACTTGCTGGCCTTTTTACATTTTTTCAATTTGTTTTTAAATCTTGACGATATGATAATGATAATTGCTAAGGGCTCTCCAGAGTGAAGATGTTTATGTTAAAATTACACACTGTGGCGTTTGTTATGCTGATGTAATTTGGGCAAAGAATAAACATGGGGATTCAAAGTATCCTGTTGTGCCGGGGTAAGTGGTGAGCTTTTCATGCTGTGTGTATGGTTGCGAATGTTATGTACATAAGCTTATTTATCTGTCTTTTTCTTTTTTCTTATCAGACATGAGATTGCTGGGGTTGTGGCAAAGGTTGGTCCTAATGTCCAGCGTTTCAAGGTTGGTGACCATGTTGGAGTGGGGACTTACATCAACTCATGCAGGGAATGTGAGTATTGTATTGATAGACTAGAAATTCATTGTGTCAAGGGATCAGTTTACACCTTTAATGGTGTTGATTATGATGGTACAATTACAAAAGGAGGATACTCGACTTCAATTGTAGTAAATGAAAGGTAAACTTAATAGAGGGCTTGGTTCTGATTATGTTTTTTGAGTTTTTATGAGACCTTATCTTGCTGAAATTTATTATGAGCACTAAAAAAACTTCTTTGATATCATAATGATGGAAGTTGTAATTTCAGTTCATAACTTCTTTTATATTTGATCTTGCATATGCAGGTATTGCTTCTTGATACCTAAAAGCTATCCTTTAGCTTCGGCAGGTCCTTTGCTTTGTGCTGGAATCACTGTTTATTCTCCCATGATGCGACATAATATGAATCAACCTGGTAAGTCTCTTGGAGTGGTTGGTCTTGGTGGCCTCGGTCATATGGCAGTAAAATTTGGGAAGGCATTTGGTTTGCGTGTAACGGTTTTCAGCACTAGTATGTCAAAGAAAGAGGAGGCGCTGAGCCTTCTTGGTGCAGACCAATTTGTTGTTTCATCTAATCAAGAAGAGATGAGGGTAAGTATTACATGAACCATCTATACCATGGCATTTTCTTCAAACCATGAAGTGAATACTGATACCAATGACATGTACTTCTGTTTTTTATTCTAAATTAATGCTGACTTCTATGCAGGCGTTAACTAAAACATTGGATTTTATAATTGACACGGCATCGGGTGATCACCCGTTTGATCCTTACATGTCACTTCTGAAGATATCTGGTGTTCTGGTCTTAGTTGGGTTCCCAAGTGAAGTCAAATTCAGCCCTGTAAGCCTTAATTTAGGTAATGTTGCATTTGAAGTATAGAAGTTTTGTTGGAATAACAACTTGTTCTTTGTACCGCTGGAACCAGAAATAATATCCTTTATTCATCTGTTTGCAGGATCAAGAACTGTTGCCGGAAGTGTTGCAGGTGGTACAAAAGAAATACAGGAGATGGTTGACTTCTGTGCTGCAAACGGGATTCACCCAGATATAGAACTGATTCCAATTGGGTACTCAAATGAAGCTCTTGAGAGGGTCGTAAATAAGGACGTGAAATATCGGTTTGTAATAGACATTGAAAACTCCCTCAAGTAGAATTAGAGAAATATGAAGTTGATTCTTAAGTTAGACATGGAAGGACTGTCTTTTTAGATATTACACACCAGCAGCAAAGATAAATGTTCAGTGTTCCATAATGATTACCAGATATAGAGATGATTCAAATGTCATATATCTAGTAATGCAAATAAAGCTCTTGAGAGGGTCATAGATAGGGACATTAAGTATCAGTCTGTATTAGTCTTTTAATTTAGACGAGTTCGGTTTCGAGAACAAACTAAGGCAGGCTTCACAGCCAGCAGCTCAAAGAGCATTTAAAACTTGAGCAAGCTAGCATGAACTGTTTGGAAATGACTCAGACAAAACAATAGGCTTTTTTGTCTTCTATGCTGGTGTTTATCTTATTTTTTAGTATACTGGGGATGCAATCGCCATTCTATGGGTCAAAAGGCAATAATGATGGAAAATCAAACCATCAACATAACTTCATTTTTCAAAAAGTAAAAAAGTTAAAGATCAAATAAGTGAAGTCTTGATCATGGTCAATGTATGAAATTAGAATTGTCCATCAACAACTTATGTTGTTCATCCTTAGAGACACAGTTACAAACTTTTCTTTTCAAGCGTCATGTTACTATTGCACTCTATCTTGCTTTTCAAAATCCATCCGTGAATCTACAGTATATTTTTTTGAAGGAATATAGCATTTTTATTATGCATTTCGGAACAACAAAAAAAGCTGTAAGTAATAGCTAAATAAATTATGGCAAAAGCATGCACGATGCTTGCATTTGCTGGAATGGAATGTTTGTCCCATCAACAATGTATATAACGAATTCAGGTTTGGTTATGGAAATTAAATGATAAATTGTGATGTGGCTTAATGATTGAATTGTAAAAACTACTATCTCCGTCCTTATATCTAAGCACCCATTTGATTTTATTTTTGTCCTTAAATTTAAACCCCTTTTCAAATTACTAGATACATTTATTATTTTTTTCCTATACATACCCATAATTAATACTACTAACTTGTCTTAAAATATGAAAAGTCAAATTTAATACACATACAAACAAAGAATAATTTGGTAATATTAACATACAAAACAGACACATTAATTACACTGACAACTTTTCTTAAGAAATATGAAAAACGCAGAGGGGTTACATATAGGACGGAGGGAGTATACGATACAATGCCTATACCACTTGTGCACTATAAAATTGGCCCCCCTCCCCCCAAAACAAAACAAAAAAATATTCGTCAATGGTTATTATTGTTTAGTCCCAGATCATAACCTTCATTTGTGCATGTTACGATACATATATATAACCACTCGTGCACCATAAACTATTTGCGCATGGACTTAATGATTGAATTACTAGTATATAATTATCATATCATATCCTATGCTTTAGATGTTTTAACTATTAAAACAAATTTGATGTTGAGACATTATTAGCCACAAAGTGTCCACAGCATGACATTATTGACCATGAGTTCTAGCAGCGAAACCATGGTTGAGCAAATCCAAGGGGACAGCGCATTTCATACACAAATGCCGCCGCGCTTGGTCAATGGTCAGTGAGTACTAGCTGCCTGCTATCGCCTCACCCCATCATCGCTGAATCAAAGTTGGGAACGGGGATTACACTGATGTGCATTTCGTATACAGATAGAGTAGGCATCAGAAAATACAAGACAACATATGAAGTTTTCGTTATTTGACACAAAATAAAGTTTCATTAATTAATGATAAAATACAACTCAAGTCTCAAAAATTTCACAACACCTCAAATATAAAAGACAACAAAAACCTTGACAGAATTTCTGATCTACTTCAGGCATGGTGATAATGGTGTAACTTATACAGTAACACTTTGCCTGAAGCATTTCCTACAGCCATAAAACCACCACCTGGACTAAAATCAATACAGCGGGGATAATGCAGGCTCGCATTTGAACGCGGCCAGTTAGAGAAAACAGTGTAGGATGGTATATGTACTAATTTCAAACTGCTGTTCTTCGCCCTTGAACAGATTGCTAGTATTTGAGAGTCGTGATTGAATTTTATGAAATCCACTTCAGTATTCAGATTATCAATGGTCTTGATAGGCTTTCTCTTTCCCCCGAGAAATTCCTCGCTATTGTAAATATTCACAACTCCACTAGCTGAACCAGCTGCAAAATGCGTCCCTACTGGAGAAGTACAAAGGGCTGTGCCGTTTAAACAGCCTTCATCTACACCTTTGTGTATACAAGTCCTTGTTCTCAGATCCCAATGGTAAATATGGCCATCACCACCAGCGCTTAACAATTTTTGTCCATCTTCAGTAAACGCTAACGAACGGACTGTACCGTTCATCTTCAGAGTACCAACTAATTGCTTTGATTTTGTTGAAACTAGTAAAATATAACCTTCATTGCCCACAAAAGCGATCATTTGAGAATCAGGAGAGACCTCAAACACTTCAATACTCTTCTCTTCCCTACCCAACAGCGGACCAATTCTATCAACTCTAGCCTTAACTAAATCAAGACTATAAAAGAACTTTCTTCTTCCTGATATTATCACCTGAGACCCATTGGGCAAGAAAGATGCTTTTCGAATGGGGCAATCTTCAAGGAAAATGCTTTCAATCTTGGTGTTCCTTTTGCCATCAATTTGAAAAAATCTAAGCTTCCGGTCTAATCCAGCAGAGAGAAGCAACTGACCATTTCGATGGAACTGAACTGAATTAATGGGACCATTAGAAGGATCCTGTATATTTGCATCTACAAGTTTCGAGTATTCAAGATGTCCTGGCAACAATTTTGAGCTACTCTTCACAACCATGTCTTCATTTGTTCTGAGAATATCATCCAGATCCTCATAACCTCGGCTCACAACAGCTTTATTTTCATCATCAGAAGATCCATCCATTTTTGACCCTGAATCAAGCTGCGCCCAGTCAGTTCCTCGGTTGAGCTTTGCATGCTGTGCCCTCAATCTTGACACATACTCTGAACCAGATATCAAATCCTCATCCTCCTCCTTCCTTAACTTCCTTAATCTGTTGACTTTGGCAATGTTTACAGTAACCTTTTCTTCTTCCTCGTCCACCCACACCGGCTTTCGTTTCAAAGCATCATCATTATCACTTTCGTCTGAGAAGTCAGCATCTTCTTGGTAAACAGTGAGGACACTATCTGCAGAACAGTCGGTGAAGAACAAATTAGAAGCCTTTGCAGAAGCCGCGGCATCCACCTCATCATCATCCCCCTTTCCGAATTCAGGAGGTGAATAGAGAGACCCAAACAAAAAGCTCTCAAGCTTTTTCATTTCTTTAACTTGTTCCTTTGCCAACTGTTCTTCCTTTCCATCTAGCTTCCTCTTTTTCACTTCCAAGGTATCAACATCAAACTCCTTCCCATCTTCAACCTCATTTCCTTTCACAACTTCCTCCCTTTTCGTCTCATTTTTAGAGCGAGCATTTTGAGATATTAAACTCATTTCCTGAACAAACCTGAAAAATAAATAAAAGTATAGCTCAATGAAACCTACCATCTTATCCAATATGACAGTTGGAAACTGAAATAAAAATACAAAAATGACAAGCAATAGACTCGCTATCATAGTATAGTTTGCAGCTTATGGGTGCGTTTGTTTTGGCTTAAAAATAAATGACTTTGTCTTAAAAAAGCTAAAATTAATTTCCCAGTTTGTTTATTATCATAAGCTCTTGCACTTGTGTTCCCTGTTTTTTTAGAAAAAATAGATTTTGGAAAAGCTACTAGGAATAGCTTTTCGTTTTGAGGTTAATAATGAATTTTTTAACGAAATGTATTATTTTCTTAAAATCTGAAACAAAAACCATCAAAATAACAAAGGTGATTTTTTGGTTAAAAAAATACAAAACAAACTGACACTATAACATAAGCACTCAACATAATGAACACTTAGGTATAAGCTATCTCTACATTCTACAATAAAAGAAAAAAATTAAATTAATTAAATTGTTTTCATAAGCAGTTTTCGTAAAATAAGCTGAAAACAGCTAATGATCATATCATAAGTTCACCCAGACAGTCTCAAAAGTGCTTATACAGCTAGATAAGCTCAAATAAGTAAATCCAAACAGACCCTAACCTAAGACAGCAACAAATCCAGCTAACAGAAATGGGGGTAGCATAATGATTTTTAAAATAAAATCACGAGTAACAATAACTAATAAATAGAATCATATGAAAAGCTTCAAAATTAAAATAGAATTTATTGTAACGAAGAAGGATGTGAGTAGTGAATACCTTAAAGATTATTGCAAAGCGGAGGGAGAAACGACGGTGGGGTGGGTGGGTGGCCGAGTTTCTCTCTCCGAAGGTTTTAGGTGAGAGAAAGAGAATGAGAATGAGAGAGTGAATAGCCGAATGAAAAGGGTTTAGCAATTGGACTGGGTATGCTCTTCTATTGGGCTTTCCAACCTTTCTCTTTTTACACCACCTCAATTATAAGGTTGTTTTTGCTAGTAAACACCTGATGAATACCTTCTTTTGTTACTAGTGTTTTATATCTTACATTCATCTTTAACTTTTTATGATATAAATGACGGCTTATTTTATTTTCTCAGTTTGATCCCTTAACTACTAAGTGTCTCAATTTGATCCTATAAGTCTTGTGTCGTTTACTATTTTGGTCATATCCGTTAATTTTTAACCTTAAACGTCTAAGGTGAACCAACTTTATAGATGGTGCACCATAGACCTTATTAAAATTTTAATTTTAACTTTTTGATCTATTTAAAAAAAAAATGATTGTTGGATCATGAAGGTGTACCGTATCTAACCATAAACCACCTACAATTAATTTTTTTTCTTCCGTTTCTTCATCTTGTTCCTTTATATCCTTCATAATCTTCAACATAATCATCATATTAACCCAGAAAATATAGTAACACACAAACTAAAAAAAAAAAAACTCGATTATCGCCCACCCCTTTATTCCTTATAGTTCCTCTTCACCGCAAAATCAACCCCGCCTCTCTTGTTTTGCAAAATCAGTCGCATCACTTTCTCTTCAATTCAATCCTCCTTCTTGCTTGAATTACTACCACCATTTCCAGAAAACATAACCACCCTTTTAATGTTTGTTCTCTTTTCGACCCTTTTTCTCTTTGACCCCCTAAATCATTTGGATTCAATCACAGACATAGGAATAAGGGGAAGGAAGGAAGGAACACACCAACTCAAACTAATTGAAGAACATGACCTTCCCTTAACAACGATTTCTACAGACACAAAGAGTTGTGAGTAAAAGACGAGAGCGAGAAAGTCGATTCGGAGAGCAGCAAACAGTGGAACTGGAAGGATATGTTGTCGAGAGAGAGGGGGGTTTGGTTTCAATGAGAACTGTTGCTGAGAGAGGAGGGTTTTGGCTTCAATGATTTTCTTTTTCTTTTCTTTTTAATTTGTTCATTTGTTTGTTTTTTGTTCTTTTGAGGCAATCAGAAAAGAAAGATTTTCCATTTATTTGTATTAATTATGTTTCTGGTGCAAGGTTGTAATGGAGGAACAAATAAATATGAGTTTTAAATTTGAGAAGGTTGTAATGGAGGAACAATTAATTGTGTTGCTGGTTCAAGGTTGCAAGGTTGTAATGGAGGAACAATTAATTTGAGATTTTAGTGAATGGTGAAAGATTCACCCCATTCTTGTTTGTTTTTTTGCTTGTTTGTTCAAATTTTCTTGGGTTTTTCTATGAACTTAATAATTAGGATGATGAAGATCAAAAGGAAGAAGAGAGAAGAAAAAGGAAAGGAAAAAAATTAGGTGTTGCTGGTTCACTATTGTATACGATAGACCAACAATTAAATGGTTGAAATCATATCAAAAATATTAGACATTAAAAAACTAACAGAGAAGACCAAAATAGTTAACGACACAATACATAAAGTACCAATTTGAAACACATAATAGTTAAGAGAACAAACTGAAAAAATAAAAGAAGTTAAGGGACCGAAGAATGTATTAAGCCTATAAATCATTATAGTTTCCATTATAAAATCGTCGCATTTTCTCTATTATTTTGAATTTGTATGAGTCAGTGTGTGCAAACAAATTAAATCATAAAAAAAAGACCAAAAACATAATCTTATCGATAGCCATTCCAGAAGAGGAATACGCAGCAGGTATGGATGCTTGTAAATATAATCTTCACGCCAAAGTTTTATGGCCAAAAGGTGCTACACCTCTCACAGTTTATGCTCTACGAAATAGTTTATCAATCTTATGGAAAAATCTAGGTAAGTGGAGTGTTTCTTCCATAGAGAAGGGTTATTATGAATTTATATTTACCAGCCTAGAAGATGTTAAGAGGGTGAGATCCATTCCTTCATGGAACCTCAACCCTGGTATTTTGAAACTCTTTGAGTGGTCTAAGGACTTTCACCCTAGTATGCAAAACAATTCCACTGCTCAGGTTTGGGTTAGGTTACATGGCCTTTCTCAGGAATATTGGCGTCCTAAAATTTTTTCGCTATTGATAGTAGTGTTGAGACCCCTATTTGTACTGATTCTGCCTCAACAAAGCCTATGATAGATAAGATATTTGGTCAATATGCTAGGGTGTTAATTGATATGGATGTTGCAAAGGAGCTTAGGTATAAGGTTCTCGCTGAAAGAAAGGATTTTGCAGAACTGGAATATGAAAATATGCCTGATTGTTATATCCATTGCAAGAAAATTGGTCACTATGTGAAATCTGCAAGTTTGTTAACAAAGAATCAGTACATGAAAAGACTAAACCATCAAGGCACTACTATAAGGCTCCAACAAAGATACATGTTCAAGTGAAAGATGGAAGGAATTAGGGGAAAGTGGCAGAGGATCCCATTATTGTGGAAGAGGCATGTCAAGTCTCTGTTGTAGATGAGGACCCTCTTCTAAGTGATATGATAAGGACTAAAGAGATGGTGCGACTACTCAAGTGGTAGATGTCATCAATCTTGTGGCAGAGACTGATATTGGAACTCTTCATGTGCAACTTATACAAGTGGGAGACTCTTCAGATCAGGATTATCAGATGACTGGGGATCATAGCAGAGATCAATACTTTCCTGATATGCGTATAACTTGTCCTTGGTGTGATGTTGTAATTGATTTTGATTACTGTCAATCCACCAACAATGATCTTGAGCAAGAGTTTGGATCAGATAGGAGACAACTAGCTCTAGTTGTTCCACCCATTCCTACTGCGGTTCAAAGAGATATGGATTTTCTTAGACAATCCTGGGATAATATGGCTGAAGTTGATGACAATCAACAATTTCAAATGGTTGTCTCAAAGAACAAGAAGAAGAATCAAAAGCAGTAGGCATAAGCTAGCAAATGGCCTTACCTTAGAAGGCTCTAATCTCTAAAGGTTTTCAATTGAAGCTCTAATTGCTCCTTTCGTTTTTTGTCTCTTTGAGGGTTTTGGTTTATGTCCCCCATCTTTTTTGTACTTTATTTTCTTTTAATTTAGGCTTAATTACACTTTTGGTCTTCGCGCTTTGACCAACTCATGAAAATGGTTATGCCTCTTTTTAAATCGAACAAAATTGTCCCTAAACTATCATTTTTTTTGCAGTTTTAGTCCTACCTCCTATATTCAACTCTAGAAACGCAGATAATTTGCAGTTCTAGGGCAGTTTTAGACATACCCATATGCTCAACCATGAAATAAACAAGGAATAAAACACGTGGGTACAAGAAATCTACTTTATTCATCACACTAACCAAAAAAACTCTAATTTGAAACATATCTTAGATATTAGGGTTTTTTTTTGTTAATGTGCTGAGTAAAATGGATTTCTTGTACCCACATATTTTATTCCTTGTTTATTTCATGGTTGAGCATAGGGGTATGTCTAAAACTGCCCTAAAACTGTAAATTATACGCGTTTCTAGAGTTGAAAATAGGAGGTAGGACTAAAACTGCAAAAAAAATGATAGTTTAGGAACAATTTTGTTCAATTTAAAAGAGACATGACCATTTTCGTGAGTTGGTCAAAACGCGATGACCAAAAATGTAATTAAACCTTTAATTTATATATAAAAAAAGACTATAATTTTTTTTAAACTTTTTTAGAGGAACAAACTCATTGCATTTCATAAAAAAAACCGTTTAATTTTAATCACAACTACTTCTAAAATCACAAATATAATTGATCGTTATTCATTGACATATATTATAATGTAACATTTTACCTATACAATGTATTCAACTTAAACTAATAATTCTTGTAAAAACAAATTAAACACATAAAAATATTTCAAACCGGATGATATCATAGATATTTTTTATTTATTTTTTGGTCCTCGTAATACCATGGATATTAGTATTATTATTTTTATGGACCATGAATCTTAAAATTAAGACATCTATTTTATAGCACAAATGTCAATAAAGATTAGTAATTGATTACGTGAGTGTCAAAAGATATACCGAACAAATCTTATCTCTAAAATAGTCTCATGCTTGACCATAATTGAATCTCTAAGATCTCTATTTCTATGCCTTCTCATCTTGATTAATTAGGACGGATTTTGGCCAAACCTGTCACCTGATCCAATCATATTTAATCGGTTTGTGTTAGGTAACAAACTTGTATTTTTTATGTCAAGCACAAACCAACTCAGCCCGATGAATGAGTTGGTTTAAGTTCGGTCAATTGGATCATTTGACATAATTTGGTCAATGGGTTGGTTTAAAATTTCAACAAATTTATTTACTTAAAACACTTTAAGATTACTACATTAAAATCTTAAACTATTATATAATAAAAATAAATAATTTAACAATTTTTTGAATGAATTGGATTTGCGGTTCACATATTTGAAAACATAAACATGTTACCCAAACCAAATCACATTGGATGAAAATATGGGAAAAAAATTAGGTCATTGGCTTAAGCAGATCACCAAGACCTATGAACACCTCTATTATCGACTCTTGCTAGATCATTCATTGTGATTATTGGAGTCATGATCCTTCTAAGTGCCTTTGTATTTCTCAAACTTGTCTTTCTTTATATTTTCAACTTGTACGGCTTGATTAGCGGCAAATTCACCAAATCCTACAAACACCCATATTTTTGACTCTTACTAGATCTTTACCTCTTTTCGTCAACTTAGTTAGTTAATATGTTTCAAGTGAAGCTTGCATATATTCAATTTTCATCTCATTGAGATTCTTAGATTCCTCTAAGGCCACTACAATGTGATCAAACTTTGAGGTCAATATCTCAACACTTTCTCGATCTTTATCGAAATAGACACATTTTCACCATTACCACTCATTTGAAGGAGTTCATATTTTCTTCTCGAAGCTTGCAAATTCACATGTATCTTATAAGAAAATTAGAGATATTTAGGTTCATTACAAATATTTTCTTCTCGAAGCTTGCAAATATTCTCTGATGTAATGTCGTTGAGGAGATTGATAAAGAATGCGTGGCAGCTTCTACTACTACAAAGGAGGTAATGGTGATGGTTTTGAGGTTGCATAATGAGAAGAGTTCGATGTAGATTGAGGGAAATCAATTTCGAAGGATGGTAAAGGAGAGACAAGAGTATGATCACAAAGTTTAATTAATCTTTTTAAATGGAAAGGGAGGATGGTTGCAGAGACTTGAGGATAGAAAACAAATAATCAAAATTGAATACAAATAATCAAAATTGAATACAACAACACAATTTTTTAATTATTTTTTTAACTAAAGGAGACTATTAAATTCAATTGCACACAAATACGACAAGAAAAATGATATTCGTACGCTTATTTTATGATAATTTTTATGACAACTTTTTTTCTCATATTCACACGATTTTTTTACTTTATCTCTCTATCGCTTCATATAGAGAAATTCCCAAATATTCAATTATTCTTTCGATTGTAAATTCCCAAATATTTGTCATTGGCGGTGCAGGTATGCCATATTTTATCATTATCTTTAGGAATTATGTCAAAAGAAGCAATTACCACTAGGAAGCAAAATACACATGATATTTACAAATTTAACCATCTTCAATTTTATTATATTTAACAAATTTAACCGTAATTTAATGGGGAAAATCATCCATAAAGTTATTTCATTTTAATTCATACAAAAATTTCCTTCCACAAAAAGTACTTTCCTAATCTTATCATATTTACAAACTATTTAAAAATAAATGAAAAACCTTGCATGTGATGTATCATTTTCGTCTTAACCTGAGAACTTGAGTTTGAATTTAACTTCAAATAATATACAAACTAAGACTCTATAGTCTCTTGATTTAAATGATCAATCTTTAAAGTTGTAAGCAAAAAATTTCCAATTAACACCTAAAATTCTTTTGCCTCAATTTAAAAAAAAATAGAATTTAATTCGTATGCACCATCAAATTAAAATACCTTTTTAACAACCCTACTTGGGTTGCCCTAATGATATTGATTTGGGACATGAGAATATGCTTTTCCTCGAGGTCTTAGATTCGAGTTCGATTTTCTCAAATGTCAATTTAGATGGACGTTGGGTGGGCTAGCTTCTTAAAAAAAAAAAAAAAAACTTTTTTAACACTTTTAATCAATTATTAGTATTTGATCATAAAAAACATTTGACCAAAAAATATAAATATCAACGTGGATAATACCATGTATATTTTTTTCCTAAAAAAAAATACCATGGATATTTCTTTTTTCCTTTCTTGGTTCTCAAAATACAATGGATACAAGTATCATTGTTTTTATAAGCTGTGGATCTAAAAATTAAACACAATAATTTTATACCTTAAATAACAATAAAGATAAAGATTAATAATTTTATTATGATTATAATATAATAATGTCCCTAACGGTATCAAAATCTCATCTCTATGTATTGGTCTGAGACATAAACAAGGGACCATTACAAAACCAATCTCTTTCTTCATATCTTCTTCTTCTTCTTCTTCACATTTCAATTTTCTTTCACGTTCCATGTTCAACGCTTCATATACGAGTAACACTTATGATACTACGTATATCTTAATCATACCCCAATAACCTAATAACTAACACAACAAATTTTTGTTTTTGTTTTGTCCTAAATAGTGTTTTTTTGTATTGTGTTTGTTGGGTTATTGTGGTGTGTTTTTATTTATATTTGATTTAAGGTAACACTAACAACAACACCCTTTAACGTTAAGATTGGGTGTTGTGTCAAAATCGAACCCAGACGATGCAGATGCAGACTCTGGGTCGTTTTTGTTTGTTGATTTTTCTACATCACTCTGTTCTTGGAATTTACCACAAATTTCTTCGTTTTTCTCTTCGTTTTTTTCTCTTCATGGATTTTCCTTCTACCTTCAATTTCCTCACACAAGCTAGTGAACTTGGTTGTGGTATTGTTCTCCTTGGTTACTTCTCTCGTATTTTTAATCTCATTGGTCTTCTTTTGATTTTCGGTATCTGTTTTAAGATTCTTCGATTTTCTGATTCACCCAGATTGAGAAAACCGAAAAAGGTTGTTAATTTGGATACCCAATTGAAATCTAATGTGAAATTTGATGATGGGCTGGTGGGATTTGATGAGAAAGACAAGGACGGGGGTTTGGAAGATGAGGTGTTTGATGTAATGTCGCTGAGGAAATTGGTGAAAATGGAGAGGGAGAGATATGTTGCTGCGTGTGCTGAGATTGAGAAAGAACGTGTAGCAGCTTCTAGTGCTGCAGAGGAGGCAATGGCGATGATTTTGAGGCTGCAGAATGAGAAGAGTTCGGTTGAAATTGAAGCGAACCAGTTTCGGAGGATGGTGGAGGAGAGACAAGAGTATGATCACGAAGTGATTGAATCATTGAGGTGGGATGTTGTGCAGCTTGAGTCTCAGAAGAGCTTTTTGGAGGAAGAGTTGGGGATTTTTAAGGAGAAACTGAGGGAGTTTATGAGGGATGATGAAATTGAGTTAATTGAAGGTGCTGATTTTGCTAGGGAGTTCTGTAATTTCTCTGTTGAATATGATCTAGATGATTCTTTAGATGATACTGCATCTCACTAAATGGAAATGTTCTCATCTGTCTCATAGTTGCTAAGTGGAAACTCCTTTTGCATCATTTTTTTCCTTCCCATTGTAAATTGTACTTATCCATCAATGAATTTAAATTATCCGATAATTATTGTGATATGCTAAGTTTGTATCTTTTGTCATAGTGGAATGGGTTTCAAGTGATCCAACTTTCATGTTTATGCTACATTAGTCTTGTGAATGAATTTCATGAAGCACTTGACCTTGCAAGCATTTGATTATGTTTTTATGCTGGTAATGCTGTGTACATATGGTATAGTGGATTAGTCTCTCAAGTTTCAGTTTCAGGTTTAGTAGTGTAAAGTTGATAAACGAATAATTGCATTGGAACACAACATTGCAAACATGGGGTGTGTGTAAACTGGTAACAGGGCCCTTTTCTGTATTTGTTGTTTTTGTTAATTTTATGGTTTACTAATCTGTTATTTATTGTTTGGAGGAATTTCATTGTGCTTTCGATTAAATTTGGGATTTTTGTCCTCCAAATCAAGCCTGAGACTCAACCTGTGATTCTGCACTGTGTAGTGTACTAGTATACATTTTCTATGATTCTTTGGGATATTTTGTCAGTTATTGGACACACCTAACTAAGGATTTTAAGAACTACATTTTTTTTAACATGTATCGTTTATGCCGAGATCACTTTTTTTCTTTCCGTCGTTTGTAAATAATGTAATATCTCTTGATTGATTGAAGAAGGGGGAGGGAGAAAGGGTGTTGAATCTTCTTGCTAGCATGCAACAATGACATGTAATAGTGAAGTTCACAGATTTCATTCAGCTGGTAGGCAAGGGTTCCTTTTCGTGTTGTCAAAAGGTCAAAAAGCTCATACAGTGTGCATCTCTTGTTTCCTTTAGTACTATAAATGTTTGTAAAACTGCTGTCTTTAATTCTGATACACTGTCCAATATTTGCGGATACGCATCCATATGATGCGAAATTGTAGACGCCGTTAGATTTTTGCATACCTGGTTCTTACAGATGCATCATACTGCAGCCGTAGAGGATCCAATTTTAATTTTTGCAAAGTTTCTGATTAACTATGCAAGAAATTTTCTGGCTGAAAAAGAATATTACACACCATCATATTTTCCCTATATTTTTATTTCTTTTCCTCACTATGTAAGATGATAATCATAGATTTATGTTAAAGCAACATAAAAACTAAAATCAGTTAGGTGATTGGTAACAGTCGCGTTAAAGACAGTGAAGTGCACCACCAACAATCTTACTGTCATCGCTCACTTTGAACAATGATTTTACATCAATTCTTATTTGCCTAAGTTTTTCAATGTATTTATATAGTGTCATAAACATAACGTGGAGGTTGAATCAAATGGACCACTACTGTTAGCATTAAATGTAGCTTGTGTCATAGGACAGACAAGTGAGGATACACTCATTGGAAAGTGACCTTCCTTAAGGCATTTACTTATGTAAATCACTGCCCCGTTATTTATGGTTAGCTTGTAAATCACTTTGAAGTTTGAAGTATGCATAAACTATAAATTTCATTTTAATCATAAACGAAGTTACCCTCAAATGAAGAGATTAGTCTTCAAGATATATATGCATACATTCATTGGCTAGCTTTTTTTTTTTGTACTTGACACACAAATGTTAGTTGATGTATGCAGTGTTTGGAAAAGAAGCAAAGACTCTAATGTTGTCTGAAATTGTGTTTGGAACAAAAGAAGCAAAACGTGATGACACCGTACAGTCATGCATAAGTTGTGTTTTTGGAGAAATTGAAAGTCACGTTTAAAACTCACGTCAAGTGTTAATGAGACATGAACCACACTCAAAAAACACATTATTACCATACAAGCATTAAAACATATGAAAGCGGTTTGGTTCCATTTAATAAAAAATCTTGAATATAATTCAAGCGATTTTTGTGAAAGAACATCCCATAAATTCGTGTTTTTAATATTTTGGATCGTCCTAATATCAAAAATAAACCGTCATAAATAGAATATAAAACTTCAAATATTTACCATTAAGGATTACAACAATTTTTTTTATTGTTTCCTTATTTTCTCTTCAATTAAATATTAACAATTTAAAAAGGGATTAAGGGTATTTTTGTCATTTTAAGGTGTAATGAGAAAATTTTAAAATGCAAGGATATGGAAAATTCTAAGAAATTCAATTGTTCAAATGGAATTTGGATTATGGAAATAATTTTCTTTAAAATTACTTATCAAACAAATATGTAAATTTTCCTTTTTTATTTTTTTTTACTTTACATTAAATTTTAAACATAAAGTATTATTTTTTTTGGAAAGGAAGCATAAAGTAATTATGCAAGCTGGAGTATTTTGTTGAAGATCGATGCAGGCATAGGCTTAGGTGCCAATGCAACCTTGCTAACAAACATTACAATGCTTCCTTTTCTTTTTGCTTTATTCGGCTATAACACATTGCTTTGGAAGAAGCAAATTCCACGTGAATCAGCCCAACTTCCATTGATCATTGTCCAATTCTTTGATTTTCAACAACCAACTTCCTCTCCCCAATTAACATACTATTGGACAAATTACATGCTCTTTGGTTGAGAGGCAAAAAAGTTCCAAGAAAGTACTCTTGTCAAAGCATTTTGATCCTGTCTAAAGCTAGCCTTCAAAGTTCAAACATTCTGCATTGTTTTGCTAGAAACGAAATCTAATGGCCTGCCTCAATGCGGCTGAATCCATGACATTTTCTTAATCTTTGTAGTTTCATGGTTTCCCTCACTTGTTCCATATCAAGCCAACGACCATTCTCGGCATGAATCATACTCAACAATGTGTAATTAGCAGCATTATTTGGTTCTGATCTTATAAGCTGAGATGACAGTGATTCTGCAATATCCAGTCTTCCATGAAGCTTACAAGCCGATACGAGAGAGTTCCATATTCTTGCACTCGGTTTCATAGGCATCGTTCTTAGTATTTCCAAAGCATCTTCAAGTTTCCCTGACCTTCCATGAAGATCAATTAGGCATGCATAATGTTCTATGGTGATTGGAATTTCACAATCTGCATTTACTTGCTCAAATAACTGTTGTCCCTCGGTGACAAGGCCAGCATGATTACAAGCAGATAAAACTGCAAGAAATGTGAGTGCACCAGGCTTCACTCCTCTCTTTTTCATTTCATAAAAAAGCTGTAAAGCTTGTTCTCCATATCCATGAAGGCCATATGCATTGATCATACTACTCCATGTAACCGAATCTCTACTCGGCATTTCTAGGAATATCTTGCGAGAATCATCCAGACTACCACACTTGGCATACATATTTATAAGTGCATTGCACACAAAGAGGCTAAAATCAACTCCAAATTTCAAGATGTAGCCATGAATTACACCACCATGCTTTAATGAAGATAAGTTTGTGCATGCAGATATCACTGCCAATAAAGTGACATAGTTTGGTTCAGTTTCTTCAGTCCTCATCTTATTAAAAAGCTTCAAAGCTTTGTCGCTCTCTCCTTTTCGAGCATAGCTCCCTATGATTGAACTCCACAGCACCACATCTCTTAAACTAGACCCTTCAAAAATTCGTTCAGCAAGGTGCAGTGATTCTTCACATTCACAATACATATTTATGAGAGCTGATGATAAACTATGACATGAATCAAACCCACGACGGAAGGCATAACCATGAATCTCCTTTCCATACTTAACAAAGCCTGGCCTTGCACAAGCTGCTAAAAGTGCAATCAATGTTACTCTATTCGGGTTCACTCCCCCAACCTGCATTTCTCTATAGCATGCTAAAGCTACATCGTAATCTTGATTAGTAGCGCAACCAGATATAACGGCAGTCCACGAAACCTCATTTTTCACCTCCATCGTATCAAACACATTTCGAGCCATCAAAAAATCACCACACTTAAAATAGAAATCCACAAAAGACGTCGACAGAAAAACCGAATGTTGAATTCGTATCCTCCCATCAACAACAACAAGACCATGAATCTGTCTTCCTATCCTCCAACCCAAATTCATTTCCCTCCCACATATGGATACCATACTAGCCAACAACTCCGGATTTGGAAGAAAACCAAGAAAGTAAAAATCTTTCAACATTTGCAGAGCTTCTACAAGCAACCCATTTTGCAAAAAAGCATCGATCATAGAATTCCAAGTGATGGTATCTCTGTGAGGCATTGTATCAAACACTTGGCGTGCTGATTCGATATCAGAAAACTTTGCATACATAGAAACAATTGAATTCGAGACAATTGGGTCGGTGTATGAGCCTGTAACAAGAGCTAAACAATGAAGTTGTGTGCCAAGTGCAAGAAAGTGGGTAAAGGAACATGCTTTGATCACTGATGGAAGAACAAAAGGGATGGAATTGAAATGGTAGCCAGATAAATGAAGTTGTGTGAAAATTTGAAGTGTTTGGTGATAAAGACCATTTGAAACTAAGGTTTTTATATGGTCTGAAGGGGAATGTGCGGGGACCACAGTGGAGAGGAATCTTCTGGTGATGAATGAGATGCAATTGCATTGCAGAGGATTCAAATTCAGACTCAGAATCATTGTGTTCTTCTTGTTGTGTAAATAATAAGCTTGGTCAAAATCAAATTGATGGACCCATGTAAAAATAATAAATTACCAAGCTTAGCGATTTTTATTTTGAGGCAAGGTTAAAGATTTAGAATGTTTTTGGACGAGGTAACTAAGAAGAAATTTTAATGAATTTAAAATTTTAGGCAATTTAAATGATTCAATTCGATTACTTTTATTTTTCAATATTCTTGTTTGGATGGAGTGATAAAAAATTTCACTGTCATCATTTTTGGTCAACTTTTATAAATTTGAAATTTTTTGGGCCAATTTGTAAATTTCAAAAATTCTGAGGGGTCAATTTGCAAATTTTTTTGGGTCAAATTGAAATTTTTGGAAAATTTGAGGACCAAAATGAAAATTTCGAAAAAATATAACAATGAAGAAATTTGAAAATCTAAGTTTTTAGGTGTCATTTGAAATTCTCTAAATTTAACTTGAACAAAATGATTCATAAATTCCCATCATTTTGAAAATTCTTCAAATTATTATCCAAACAATGGAATTCACCTCAAAATATTTAAATTCCTTCAAAACATTATTTTCCCTCAAAACATTCCCCCATCCAAACAACAAATTATATATGTATAAAGGAATGTTTTGAGTGTATTTAGACGGGGGAATGTTTTGAGGGAATGTAATGTTTTTAAAGAATTCAAATACTTTGAGGTAAATTATATTGTTTAGATAATAATTTGAAGAATTTTCAAAATGATTAAAATTTATGAAATATTTTGTTCAAGTTATATTTAGAGAATTTCAAATGACACCTAAAAGTTAAGAATTTCAAAATTCTCCATTGTTATAATTTTCCAAGTTTTGTATTTTGCTCCTCAAATTTTCCAAATTTTTCAATTTGACCCTAATTTTTTTATAAAAAAATTGTAAATTGATCCCATAATTTTTTCAAAAATTATAATTTGACCCCTTAATTTATTTGAAATTTACAAATTGACCCCTAATTTAAATTTTCAAATTTGGCCCAAAAAAATAAAAATTTATAAAAGTTGCCCAAAAATGATGACAATGAATTTTTTATCATCCAAACAAAAGTATTGAGAAATAAAAGTAATTTAATTGAATCATTTAAATTGTCTAGAATTCTAAATTCTTTAAAATTTCTCAATTACCTCATCCAAACACACTCTATAGTTATGGTTATCTAATGGGAAGTGATGTATTAGATTGAATGAAAGTCTAATTTGATCCATCTTCACGCTGCATTAACATGTAGCGAACATTGAACACACACTTAATCAGAGATGTCTATAAAAAATTTATAAATAACACAAAGTTCAAAGTTGATGTGTCAAAATTAGAATGCGTTATTCAAGACCGTCTCTCTTTATTCCTTTATACATATATAATTTAGTGTGAAGTTTTCTTAAAGAGAAGTAAATAAAGTTAGGCATTGTTTAATTAAGACGATTTCATTCATTCTATAGCATATTCCAAATTGTATTTCAAGGTATCCTTTTGACAGAAACGATACCAAACAAGTAATGTTCAATCAGAAATTTATGTTAACGAAAAGAAGTATTATTAGATTTGAGTCAATCTCAAATCTAGTCCAAAATCTTTTGTGATAAGTTGAAATAGTTATTTCGAATTATGTTTTTATTATGAAATAGTTGTTATGTTAATATAGTCAAATCTTATTATACTAACTATTTATACTTTTTAAGCTATAAGTATATTAAAATAAAAGAGAGAGAAAAAAAGTAAGGGGGACATAGACATAATTGAAAAATACATGGAAAAGAAAAAGAGTAAAAAAGACAAAAACAATTAAAAACAAATCAAATCCAAATGGAATCCAATAATGTTCGAATTGCACATTCACCACAAAGAAGATAATTTCCCCAAATAATAAAGCACATTGCTTAATGTTCCCGCTTTTTATTTACTTAATTAACATAGCTGAATGATTAACAACAATAATTGAAATTTGAAAATCTAATCAAATTTTAATACTGTTTCACTCAACACGTTGATCATGGCAACTTCTCATTTTTCAACACAATCTATTCCCCTGGTAAGCTCAACCTTTCTCTCCTCCATTAATGGGTATGTCTGAAATCACTCATAACTGAAAAAATCCAATTTTTTTCCATAAATATTGCAATAGAATTTGAAAATTTCTGCATTTTGTATTGGCTTCAATTTGTTTTAATGTTCTTCATTGTACTAGTTAGGATGGATTCACCATATTGAAATGAACAAGAAAAAAAGGGTATTTCTGGTTTTGAATTTGGATAACCATAGTTTTTGTTTATTTTAGTGAAAGCTATGATCGAAGCTGTGGCAGGTGCCCAATGCGTGTCACTGTCCGACACCAACACAGCACAAACACATGTGCTTACATTGAATTATGTCATTTTTTCAAAATATTATCGATATTCATGTTGTGTCGCTGTAAGACACTAACATATGTCGGACAATGAACACGTCTTCAATTTGAAGTGTCGGTGCTACTCATTTGACCGTGCAGAATTCCAATAGTAGCCTCCTTTTAATGAGTTTTTCAATCATATCTTATCTTCTTTTTTTTTGTTTAATTGTATTGAATCAGAGGGTTCCTAATCTCATTGGAGGCAAATTTGTTGAATCAAAATCACTGACTTTCATAGATGTTATAAATCCTGTAAGTGTTTTTCTTTTTTATATTGAGCTTATAGTTGAGTTTATTGATTGTGGTTTTGAGAAAGGTGTGCTTCTGATATTGATAGTGTTTGATATAATAGGCTACACAAGAAGTTGTTTCACAAGTTCCTTTGACTACAAATGAAGAGTTTACAGCTGCAGTGGCTGCAGCAAAGAAGGCATTTCCAACATGGCGTAACACTCCAATCACGAAACGCCAACGTGTTATGTTGAAGTTCCAAGAGCTTATACGCAGAGATATGGTTAGCACTTCACAGTGTTCTATGATTTTGGCGCTATATGACAGAAATTTTAATTTTTTTGAAATACTATCACTAATTTATAACTGTTTCAGGATAAACTAGCCCTTCATGTGACCATCGAACAAGGAAAGACGTTAAAGGATGCACAAGGAGATGTATTTCGTGGTTTAGGTTGGTCTTTTATAATATGTTGCTTGAGAAGTTATTGTGATGAGATCATGGTTGAGTTCATAATTATTTGTGCCGGTGTTCTCTGCGCTTTTCAATTTGCATCATGCAGAGGTGGTTGAACATGCTTGTGGGATGGCGACACTACAGATGGGAGAGTATGTTTCCAATGTATCACATGGAATTGATACTTTCAGCATTAGAGAACCACTTGGCGTTTGTGCCGGCATCTGTCCTTTTAACTTTCCTGCAATGATTCCCCTTTGGGTAAGCTGACTTCTACTTTTCTTTGGTGGATTTTTGGCCATGGAATTAATTTGTGCATTTTGTTTATGCGATCCATGCTAGCATGAATGAGATGCATAATGGTAAAGAAAAGGCTAGAAATAGCTTTGTAGTTGTCTCTTCCCATATTGTTGTCACTTCTTATGGGAATAATAACATATATAGAGTATTGCATTGGATACAATAATGAAAATCCTATTATTGATAAAGACATCGTTACAAATTCCAAATGTGTATGATCATTATGCAGATGTTCCCAGTGGCAGTTACGTGTGGCAATACCTTCATCCTAAAACCATCAGAGAAAGATCCAGGTGATTATTTCTACTTATTGCGCGGTTGTTTACCTGGACTTAACTCCTTGGCACAGAGCTTAATGTAGAATAAAATGGATAAAGGACATGATGGTCTGTGTAATTCAAAGCAAACTTGTGCTCCTTTGTTATGTTATTAGCATTGTGGAATTTAGAAAATATCAACCTGAACTGTAGTGGATAGCAGGGCTATTTTATTTTTTTATTTTTTGAATAAACTGAACACCTTTCTTATTACCTCTTCTTAAGCAAACCATTAGGATTTTTCAGTCACTACGATTGCATATCTTATCTATATTGCTAATCTGGATATTAATAAATCGGAGATTTTGAATTGTCGATCAAGACCAATATTCCAAAAGTTGATGCTCTAGAAGTTCAAATTTTGTTAACCCTTCCTTTCTCATTACATTCAAATATTTTTCAATTTTATTGGCTGTGAATGTGATCCTCAATTAGGAAATTTCAAAGAATGTTTCAGTAGCAATGTCATATCTTACGGTTTGTACGACAAGACTATATTAATTTTACTTGTTGATGGTACATGTAGCATGCTTCGATGGTACTCACAAGTTTACAGTCTTATGACAGAGAGAATTGGTGGTCATATTTTAATTTCTGCATTTTTTTCAGGTGCTTCTATGCTTCTTTCACAATTGGCAATGGAGGCTGGTTTGCCAGAGGGTGTCCTAAACATAGTTCATGGTGCCCATGTATGTCATAACCTTTTTTTTAATTAAACTTCTGTTATCCATTTTCTTGTGATACTTTCCAAGTAAAGGAACTCAAGGGTTCATAATTCTGCATTTGGTAATTTTATCATGCACTTAAATTTTAAATCAGATATTTGCACATAACTTTTCACATTGTGATGCATCAATGCCCCTAGCTGTTTTTGTTTTTCTTGTTTATTGTTGGTTGTTGATATTCAATTGGTGACAGGATACTGTGAATGCTATTTGTGATCACGGTGATATCAAAGCTATATCTTTTGTTGGTTCAAATGTTGTAAGTCATCTAATTTTTTTCTCAAACCTTACTGCTTCTATGTGATGCCTTTCCTTTTACACTTATGATAAAGTAAATTATTTAATCAAAGTTTGTTTTACAGTTTGTTGCACCGACATAGAAAGAAAGAAAAACGAAAGTGATTCAAATGCTCTTTTTTTCAAATGATAGTCATTCATTACGTATCCTTATTTAATTATCTTATTTTGTATTTAAGGCTGGAATGCACATATATGCTAGAGCAACCGCTAAAGGGAAGCGTGTTCAGGTGGATCCACTAAGTCTTAGTTTTCTCCTTTCCATAGTGAAATTGTTTCTTTCTACCCATGCCCATGATCGAAGCTTTGCACCTAATGAAATTTTGTTTTACAGTCTAACATGGGGGCCAAAAATCACGCGGTTGTCATGCCGGATGCAAGTGTTGATGCTACTATAAATGCTTTAATTGCTGCAGGTTTTGGTGCTGCTGGACAAAGGTGTATGGCTCTAAGTACAGTTGTTTTTGTTGGAGGCTCAAAACCGTGGTATGATACTCAATTAGTTTCTTATGTAATCCGTGTTGTTTTGATTTGTGAAGTAGCATCTCTCGCTAGAAGCAATTCATGCTCTCCCTCGGAGAAGCAAGAGAAAAAACTGTTGTAGTATTTGGACTTGGAATAAAATTGTCTTGGGGAAATTGACTTGGTTCTTTTTCATCCTTATAAAACTTACTCTTAAGTCTTAACCATGCACTGATAAGTATTTAAGTATAATTTCATCCTTTAGTCTTCACACTGTTTGTCCAGGGAAAGTATACTCGTGGAGCGTGCCAAAGCTCTTAAAGTAAATGCTGGAACTGAAGCTGATGCAGACCTTGGTCCAGTCATCAGCATACAGGTTTGTATGTGCCATATAGTTCTTATTTTACTTTTACTGTGTTTTGAACTTGATTGAGCTCAAATTTAATATCCAATTTTCTGAGTATTGTTTAAGAATTACTGTCATAGGAATTCAGTGCATCAAATTTCTACATGAATCTTGTGTATATGTTTCTTAAATATCAGTTGCTGCACAGGCAAAGGAGCGAATACACAGATTAATTCAATCTGGATTTGAAAGTGGAGCCAGACTGTTGCTTGATGGAAGAAGTATAGTGGTAGAATTTATATTCTCGACCATTTTTATAATTTCATATTTTATGGTTCACACATATCCTTACCGTTGCTCTTGCATAAATGAGAATTTGGATTAGGCGCAGTCGGGGGTTGATGTAGTCAGCACCTTGAACCGTCCGATCGAGATCGGATGGTTTAGGTCTTAAATCAGTTTTTTAATTTTTGTTTAATATAAAATTGAGATTAAAATCTGGACCGCTTGATTTTGATCAGATGGCCTCAAGCTTATCGGCTGCGTGAATGCCATGAAACCCAATCCTTGTATATGATCAATTTACCTGTTAGATATATAGCATAAGAACTGATATTTACCTCCAATCCTTGTATATGATCAATATACCCGTTAGATATACAACATAGGAACTGATATTTACCTGTTAGTTAATTCTCTTACATGCATGTCTTGTAGGTCCCCGGATATGAATCTGGCAACTTTATTGGCCCAACCATCTTAGCAGATGTTAGTTCCGAGATGGAGTGCTACAAGGTATTTTCTCATTAATCTCCCATCCGTAATTGTTCACCTAAGAGTTTTAATGAATAAGGAGACTTGAAATTTAGACTTAAATTGATTGTTACGCTTGTGTAGGAGGAAATTTTTGGCCCAGTTCTTCTTCTAACGGAGGTGCGTTTTATTTGTTTCATCCTTAAAATCCTTTTTTTGGAATAATTTATTTTTCATTTTGGCACAAAACAATGTTATGCTGATAGTGTTTCTTTTTCACTTCAGGCCAATAGCTTGGAAGAGGCGATAAACTTTGTCAATGAAAACAAGTATTTTGTTAGCAACTACTCCGTGTCATTTGCTTTTGTTAAACTTCCATTTATATCTTACTCCAACTTTTCCAACAGGTATGGAAATGGTGCTGCTATATTCACTAGATCTGGTGTAGCTGCAAGGAAATTTCAGACGGAAATCGAGGCAGGGCAGGTGCGTTGTTTTGCATTTGCTCTTGGAAGCACATTAACAGATAATAGGTCTTATGGATTTGAATCAAGATATGCTCTGTGTCTGTTATTTGTCAACCAAACCAAGCACTACATGTTTCCCTTGGCTATATTTTCCTTACCACAAAAATAATAAATAGTTAAATATATTTTTGATCTCTATAATATTAAAAAAATGTTAACTTTATCCTTTGTAAAAATGTTGGACATTTTTAGTCCTTCAAAAATACAAAACTGTATGCTTTTAGTCCCTGATAATATAAAAATGTTGTACACTGAAAACGAATAAATTTGTTATAGAAATAAAAATAAAAATTTGTTTGATTGATACTCTAATGGATAATAACTTGTCACTTCATTTACCATTTGAACTAGGTGGGCATCAATGTTCCTATTCCTGTTCCATTACCCTTTTTCTCCTTTACAGGCAACAAGGCATCGTTTGCAGGCGATCTCAATTTCTATGGTATCACAAAATTACCTCTTCTTTTTCACCTATACTATTAGGCTATTTATCATGGACTGAGATTTAAATTTGATTC